>ML802947.1:53903-137928 GCA_009831015.1 Picea engelmannii
GGGAATTCATGATACAAGAGGATGAAGAGTCACATTCTTCGATTCCCCAAGTACCGAAAAGCCGATACACCCACTCGTCTTACCCTCGACCAAAATTCGGGGTTCCGCGGATCGAAGATTTGTGAGGTGCGCAGACAGGAGGTCTCGCATCTAGATCTCTCGGGTGCCGAAACTCCGAAGTACCAACTCTTAACCTGCGCATCTATTTTGGGATTTCACCCATCAGAATTTCGCGGTTCGGAGATTCGGGACTTGCGAGTACAAGGAGCTACTCCCTTGGGTATTCCGGGTTCCAAAACACCGAAAAGTCCTAACTCATCCACACGTCGTCATTTCAAGTTTTCGTGAATCGGGGTTTCGAGTCTTGCGAGTACAGGAGAACTTGCACTTAGGCACCCTAGGTGTCGAAACTCCGAAAACTCATAACTTACCCACACGCTAGCATTTCGGGATTTCATAAGTCGGGATCTCACGAGTCGTGAGGACAAGAGTTCTTACCCTCTGATCTCCTGGGTGCCGAAAATCCGAAACGCTTACCGGCCGCCACATGTACTCTACAGTTGGACGGTCCAGGTACTCCCATGGGTCTTGGAATCGATGGTCCTGATTTCCTTGCTACTTACAAAGGTTTAAAAGGGGTCAAGGCATTAACGCCTACGTTCCTTCATTCAATTTAACGGTCGTAACAGACCCTAGATCCTCCGAAAGGATCTCATTCGTGCATTTAGCAAGTGGAAGGGTATCCTGGGTACCGAACCACTGAAAGGTCCTTAATTCATCCACACACTGTCATTTTAGGATTTCGCAAGTCGGGGATTCGGGACTCGCGAGTACAAGAGGAATCGCACCTAGATACCCCGAGTGTCGAAATGCCAAAATGTCCTAAGTCTAAGAGGACCATTCTCTCTCTCTAGTGCAGGGTTTTTCAGACTTACGCAATAAAATCCTCTGGTAGATTCTTGGGTAAAATTTAAAAAGGGTGTCCTTGTGGGAAGATATATCCAAGGCATTACTCGAGATAAAATAAGGGAATAGATTTCCCGAGAACAGACTTGAATATTGAATCCGTTCAAAATATACATATGTACAAATATATACATAGGTCATATATGGTCTTTCCAATGTAAGCATGCAGTCACCATTTTTGATCAAGCAGTCACTCAAACACCATACAGACGGTCTTATACGAAAATCATTCATAATCTCACAAACCATGAGCATACATGTCAGAATATTTAAATTCAAGATACAAGTTATAACACTTATCAAAAAACACCAGGTGTGATGCAACTGCTAAGAGGGTGCTTGTTTCCACCCAACTGTAGGCTCAGTGAATCCGAATGGATTTACCACTAGCCACCCCCGAGATGGACCATGATGCTTGAGACTTTCTGTCTCTATTCTTCAGCGATCAAGAACGAAGGTTACTCTCCTTCCTCTCTACTATTGCTCACTCTGTATTTTGTTCCAGAGTTCTTCTGATCTTTTTCCTTCGATCCCCCCTCACGCCCCCCCCCCCTTCCACGCCTTTTACCTACCTTTTCTTTTCTGGCGAGGTTGCATGTGGCACGAATTCCCTTGCGGTGGTCAAGTTTGAGGCCTCCACGGATGGGCAGTTCACTCCCATCCCTCATTAAGTCATGAGGAGCCTCTTCACCTACCATCTTGGCGAGTAATTCATTTTGGGGCCAATGAGCCACTCTTGGTTCTCCAAGCCAGTGAAGACCAAATACGGTTTCATTCGGTGGAAGTTAACGCCACCATTCTAGGTGCCTTCCACCACCTTTCTTCAGCCATCGTGGTCTCTTTTTCAATACATCCCCCTCTCAGCAGTCCTGCAGCATATATATATATATATATATATATATATATATATATATATATTCAAAATGTTAATTTACATTCGTCGACCTTGTATACTAAGGTCCATTCAGAATCACACATTCACATATTTGAGTTTGCCACAGTTCTTGGCCAGCATAATTATTTTTACAGGCTAGGGGAAACCGTGCGTAAAGATCTGGTGCAAGGAGTGCACAGATCTGAGTTTCGACTAAGTGTTGAAGGGACTTTGCAAGAAGTCGAAGAACTAGAAAAGGATAACGCTAGGAGGGTGAGAGGAATTTCTCTTCGAGAAATCATTCAGATTTGAGTTATCGAAATCCTTGAAACGCAAGGAGTGCATGGGAAGTTGAAGTCTTCATGAGACCAAGCTCAGAACGGATAACGCTTTTGGTAAGTGTGGACGAGATCCAATAAATGGACTCGTCGAAAGAATAAAGGTTGAAGCCTTTGAATCTTTCGAAAATCTTCTAAGTCTGAAGAAACCATACAGTGAAAGGGAAAGATCTGGACTGTTTGATCAGCATCCAGACAACGAGGAGCAAGCGTAAAGGAGGAAATATCTCAGTCGTTCGGTTTGAGCGCAAAAGAATTGTAGCAGCCTGATCAAGGTAAAGTGCACTAACGATAAGTTTTGAAAGTACACAGGAAGAGTGGGGTTACGAAATTCCAAAATCATCGGAATCGCCCATCAAGGGGGACACGTTGCAAGAGATCAACGTTTCACTGACTCATGACTCAGAGAAGTCAAAGGCAGAGTTATAAGAACCCGTGAATCATGAAATCACGATTTGATCACAGTCGTTGATTGGAGGAGGGAGTTGAACCGTAGATCTTTTTTTGTCAGGAGTTCGCAACTCAGGAAATCATAAGTAAGAGTTCTGGGAACTTGCAAAATCTGAGTTCACGACTTGATAGTGGCCATCAGATCCAGAGGAGTGCGAGCCGTTGATTTGGTGCTTTGAAATATCATCATTTTGGGAGTCGGGAGTGAGCGCGATTTCATCTGAGTTGTCGGATCGAGGGAGGATCTGGGGCGTCAAATCTAAATAATTGGGAGTTCAAACCTCAGGAGAACGGAGGTGAATCATATTGGGAGTTCCCGATATGTGAAATCGCGATGCGCTCGAAAGATTGGCCCACGGTCATAGCGAAGGGTCACATCAATGAAGGAGAATAGAGGGGCTAGCACGTGTTGGGCTCCTGTCGGGATTTCAGAGGTCGGGAAAGTTGGGGTGACTCACATGCGAAGACTCGATACGTGAAATCGCGAAACGCCTTTTGAGTTAGGCGAGTGGTCATAGTCGTGGTCGCAAGAAGGAAGGGGCGGATCCAGAGAAGAGCTAGGGGCTGATTGGCATAGAAGTTGAACAACACTTAGGAGAGAACCTACGGGTCTCATATGGCCTATGTCTTTGGAGAAAGGACCTATGTAAGTGGGTTTGGGGTCTAGCATTGACCCGAAGAGTCAATCAAAATCAGTTTCTTGATCGATCCTAGACCGAGAGGTCGCACAGCCCTTGGAAGAGAAGGGGGGTCTGCATCAAGTGGTATCAAAGCTGAAATTTTGCTTGTAGACAGCAGGCAAAGGAGAGGAGATAGAAGAACTCGAAGTTGTACTCTGTGTGTGATAGACAGTCGACACAATTCCACCAAGGATACGAGTGGAACCACTTTTATCCAATCGGGTTGTAGAAAGGGAGATGCGAGAACTTCGTGCAATATTAGAGGTGATGGAGGTAGCGCAAAGATGAACACCTAATGTTGGAGACGTCGGTGATGCAGAGAGTGAAGAAGTAGAAGTTGAAGAAGTTGTAGGAGAGGATGTAAGAAGACCTAATAGAAGCTTCTGCTTCTAGAAGGATCTTCCTCTAGATGCTTCTTTTTAGTATAAATAGGAGTCGAGGGTATGAGAACCATGGCTTGGATATTATTGTAATAGAGCTCTACTCAACTGGAGGTTGCCCCCTCGAAGAGGCCCGTGAACATTGCTTTCAGATTCAAAGTGCTATTTTTTTTGTTATTCTTATATCATTTCAGTGTTATTGTGGTGAATGTTCTGGTTATATTGTTGTTATTCTACCATTATTATCATTTTATTTTAGTTCTTCATACATTTTATATCTGGTATATTACAAGTGGTATCATATCACTTTCCTCGATAGAAAGTGTGGGTTAAATTTTTTTTTCAGGGTAGATACGTATTCCGGTCTCTTTAAGCCATAGAGATCTGTCGTTACGTGCATAAACCCGCAGTTGAGGGATTCATACACGCAGGAAAAACAGGTGGTACTTAAGCGCACATATGTTGGCCACCCTTGTAACCCCTGTTGGTACCCCTTCGAGTGGTAGCGCATCAAACAGCACCTGTGTATGAATCGGCCTAGATTACCTGAAGCCCTCTTTAGATAAATCGATCGACCGCCTGGTTGTTATATTGTCACCGAGAAAAACACTCGAGAATATACTCTCTAGTACCTGGATAGTCGAGTAGTACAGCTAAGGGTACGGTCTATCCTCCTTAGTTAGTGCCCTGAGATATTGGGCCGAGTACTACTGTTGGACCCCGCACATATATCAAAGAGTTATAACACAAGGAAAACCCTTGTCTTTAGAACCCTTGAATACCTAACCCTTGGGGGAAAAAAACATAAACAAATTAAAACAGACAATATCTATTCCCACGCAACTGTGTTCGGGTTGCCAAGTAAATATACATTTCTTTCTGGTCAAGCATTTGGGAATTTCCTCTCTGCAGTATTCTTCAAAATGGAGTATTTCACCATTATTTGAGACCTATTCCATTGGATTCATCTCTTCACCCTTATCACATTCATCCATATCATTTTTTCGCCCAAAATTTTTTACCCCGCCCGCCCCTTTTCAGTTTCCTCATCCTCATGGCCCATACTCGTAGCCAAGACTTGGAAGCTCACTTCAACACCTTGCAATTTGGTCTCATTGACACCCAACAAGAAGTGAAACAACTCAATGCCAATGTTGTCGCCATCAATACAACCATGCAGTCCTCAATGGGGGAAATCAAACAAGACCTCACCACCCAACTTGAATCAGTCTTTTCGTCACTCTGCACCAAACTGCATATCCCTATAGATAACCCTTCCTCTTCCTCAGCTCCACATACTGAAGGTGACCATTCCTCTCATTCCCATACCTTGCAGAACCATCACTTTCAACATGAACTACGCCTTTCGCGGGTGGATGTGACCAAATTTGATGGCTCGGACCCCACTTGTTGGGTAACCCAAATGGAACATTACTTCTCTTTATACAGCATTACAGATGACTTGGCCAAACTCCGGTATGGTGTTCTCCATCTAGATCAAGAACGTTGGCAATGGTGGCAATGGAAAAAAACTTCTCGTCAAGGGTATATTGCTTGGACACACTTTGTGGCAGAGCTTTATGAATGCTTTGACACTAACACCAACCATTTGGGTCGTTTGACAAAGTTGAAACAATTAGGAATAGTGGAAGACTATATAGTTGTCTTTGAGCGCCTAGATTTTAGAACAAAGGGCATGTCTAATGCCTTTTTCCAAGATTGTTTTATCAGCGGCCTCAAGGATGAAATTCGGGACCATGTCCTCATGGCTCGGCCTGAGAGTTGGGTGGAAGCTACCAAAAGAGCTAAAGAAGCACAATAGGTTGTATCTGCTCAAAACTGCAAACCCTCCTTTATCCCTCGCCCTAAACTAGTAAATCCCACTACTCCTTCTGCACCACTAAAGATCCAAAAATTGACCAAGGATGAAATGGCTAAACGCCAACTCAAAGGCCTTTGTTATAACTGTGATGACAAATATTTCCTGGGCCACAAGTGTAAAGAACAAAATATTTTTATGGCCATCTCCATGGAGATTTCGTAAGAAGATGAAGAAACTCCCTTTGTGTCTAAGTCAACCGAATCCACTGACATAACCCCTCCCTTAGACCCTCTCGAAGTAGAACTGGTCATTTCCCTCAATGCTCTCACTGGCTTCTCCACTCCCCAAACACTCAAGCTAATCGGTTACATCAAGAATCAGAAGGTCATCATTCTAGTTGATAGTGGCAGTACCCATAATTTAATTCATCATCGCATTGCCCAAGAAAATCATTGCTACATCCATGTCATCAATAATTTCCAAATCATGATTGCCAATGGTGGTTCCATGAAATTTGAAGGGCGTTGTGAAAATGTGTGTCTCCAAATCGGTGACTACCACATGATATCTCATATGTTTGCTATCGACATGGGAGGTTGTGACATTGTGTTGGGTGCAGACTGGATAAGGACTTTGGGTCCCATTCTCATGGATTTTAAATACTTAAACATGCAATTCGACCAGGAGGGCCACCAATGTAAGTTCCAAGTCATCACCTCCAGTTCACCTGAGATCATTAGTTCCCATCACATGGAAAAGATGCTCAAAAAGGGTCATTCTGGTGTTATCGCCCGACTCCATTCCATACAAGCAACAGAGACACCCTCGATACCGCAAGACCTCCAAACCATCCTTTCTAAACATCAATTGGTATTTTCCACTCCCCAAGGCCTCCCTCCTTCCCATGGTGTTCATGATCATTCCATTCCCCTTGTACCTGAAAGCCTTCCTCCCAATATCCATCTGTATCATCACCCCTTTTCCCAAAAAAATGAAATTGAGAAAATGGTCCAGGAACTCCTTAATGCAGGCATTATCTGCCCTAGTACGAGCCCCTACTCATCTCTTATGGTCATGTTCCTAAAGAAAGAAGGTTCTTGGTGAATGTGTCCTCACTTCCATGCCCTCAACAAACTTACCATCAAAGACAAATTCCCCATTCCTATCATTGATTACCTCCTGGATGAATTGAGTGGCGCCCAATTCTTCACTAAATTGGATCTTCGTTCGGGATACCACCAGATAAGTATGAAAGAGGCAGACATTCCCAAGACTGCATTTATAACTCATGAGGGCCACTATGAGTTTTTGGTCATGCCCTTTGGCTTGTGTAATGCCCCCTCCACCTTCCAAAKCCTCTTGAATCATGTCTTTCGTCCTTTTCTCTACCATTTTGTCTTAGTTTTCTTTGATGATATCCTCATMTATAGAAAAACCTGGACAGACCATCTTTCTCATGTGGATCGAGTTCTCCATCTACTCTCTCAGCACCAACTTTTCCTGAAACAGTCTAAATGTGCTTTTGGCACCTCAAAAGTAGAGTACTTGGGTCATTTGGTTGGCAAAGATGGTGTCAGGGTGGATCCTAAAAAGATTGAAGCTATGCAAGACTGGCCTCACCCAAAGAATCTTAAGAGCTTGTGTGGATTTCTAGGCTTAACAGGGTATTATCGCAAGTTTGTTAAGAATTATGGGAAGATTGCAGCACCTCTCACTGCTCTCCTCAAAAATAACTCTTTCACTTGGACTCCAGCTGCTGCTCAAGCTTTTAAAACCTTGAAGATGGCCATGTGCACCACTCCAGTCTTCTCCCTTCCCGATTTCACAAAGACCTTTGTGTTGGAACGTGATGCCTTGGGGAAAGGAATTGGTGTTGTCCTTATGCAAGAGGGTCGACCTTTGGCCTTTACCAGCAAGAAACTATCTGAAATAAATATGGGCAAATCCATCTATGAAAAGGAAATGTTGGCTATTTTGCATGTTGTGGATCTGTGGCGTCCTTATCTATTGGGGCAACGTTTCCAAATTAAGACAGACCATCAAAGCCTCAAGTATTTTCTGGAACAATGTATTTCCTCCCCAGAACAACAAAAATGGGTGACTAAACTCTTTGGATATGATTATGAGATCATTTATAAGAAAGGCAAAGACAATGTGGTTGCAGATGCACTTTCCCGAAAAAATAAAGACGAAGGATCACTTTTTTCTCTTTCATTCATTGTACCAGATTATCTCCAAGCCGTTCGCCAGGAATGGCTACAAGATCCTAAAAGTTCACAGTTGATCCACCAATTGCAGTCCAAGGCTCCATCTTCCCCAGGGTACTCTTGGCTCTATGAGGAACTTCGATAAAAAGGTCGTTTGTATTTAAGTAAACAATCAAAGCTTAAATCCATGGTACTTTATGAGCTTCATGCTACACCCACAGCAGGGCACTCCGGGTTCACCAAAACCTATGACAAGGTCAAACATTCCTTTTTCTGGGATGGTATGAAATAGGACATTCGTAATTTTGTAGCTAAATGTAATGTGTGTTAACGCAATAAGGGAGAAACAGTCAAATCATCGGGCACACTACAACCGCTCCTGATTCCACCTGCTATTTGGAAGGATATCTCTATGGATTTTATTACTGGCTTACCCAAATCGGGAAATAAATCCGTCATCATGGTGGTTGTTGATCGCCTTTCCAAGTATGCTCATTTTTTAGCCCTTCAACACCCGTTTACAGCATCCACGGTGGCTCAAATCTTCATGGATCAGGTCTTCAAGCTTCATAGCATGTTGCACTCTATTGTTTCTGATCATGACCCAACTTTCACAAGCAATTTTTTGCAAGAACTATTCAAGATACAAGGCACCGAATTTCATCTCAGCACATCTTATCATCCCCAGACTGATGGCCAAACCGAAGTTGTCAACAAGTGTTTGGAAACATATTTGAGGTGTTTTGCCTCAGAAAAACAAAATCAGTGGGCTCAATGGTTACCCCTAGTTGAATGGTGATACAACACTTCATACCATACAGCTACAGGCATGACTCCTTTTGAAGTGGTATATGAATAGAATCCACCTTCAGTTCTCTCATACTTACTGGGTGCCTCGAAGGTCTAGGCGGTTGACCTAACACTTACAGCTCGAGAGGCTATCCTTCGTACCCTCAAAGAGAATTTGGTCATGGCACAGAATCGTATGAAGCAACAAGCAGATCAAGGTCACTCTGAACATTAATTTGTAGAAGGGGATCAGATGTTTATTTGACTGCAACCTTACAAGCAAACTTCCCTCAAGGTCGAGCATTTTCAAAAGCTAGCGCCCAAATTTTATGGTCCTTATACCGTACTTAAGCATGTGGGACAAGTTTCCTATCAGTTAGATTTGCCCAGCAATTCGAAGCTACATCCTGTTTTTCATGTTTCATGCTTAAAGAAGGTGATTGGAGCTAAGTGCCAAATTCAAACCAACCTTCTGGAGTTAGCTGAAGAAGGATCCATTTGGCTACAGCCAGAAGTAGTTTTGGACCAGCGTGAGCATCACCTATGTCAGAGAACCATCAAGGAAGTGCTAGTACAATGGAAAGATACAACTACAGCAGACGCTACTTGGGAACCAGCGACCATTCTACAACAATTTCC
Source organism: Picea engelmannii (assembly GCA_009831015.1). NCBI lineage: Eukaryota > Viridiplantae > Streptophyta > Pinopsida > Pinales > Pinaceae > Picea > Picea engelmannii. The sequence goes on from ML802947.1 coordinate 63,049, forward strand.
TCATCTCAAGCCTTAAGGACAAGCTTGTTTTTAAGAGGGTGGACATGTTAGGGTCCTAACACGCACATAGGTAGAACAATATATTCGGATGTAATAAAGGTCAATATTAATAAGGCCTTTCAATAAAATAGAATAAGGCAAATGTAAGAAGACCTAATAGAAGCTTCCACTTCTAGAAGAATCTTCCTCTAGATGCTTCTTTTTAGTAAAAATAGGAGTCGAGGGTATGAGAACCCTAGCTTGGATATTATTGTAATAGAGCTCTGCTCAACTGGAGGTTTCCCCCTCGAAGAGGCCCATGAACATTGCTTTCATATTCAAAGTGTTATTTTTGTTGTTATTCTTATATCATTTCAGTGTTATTGTGGTGAATGTTCTGGTTATATTGTTGTTATTCTGCCATTACTAGCATTTTATTTCAGTTCTGCATATATTTTATATCTAGTATATTACAGTTACCCATGACAAAGCACATAAGTCTAATGATGAGGTTGAAAAACCACACAGTCACGGAAAGAGGAGGAAGTTCCCGAGGAAGATAGGGTGGTGGAAGAAATTCTTCTAGAGGAAAGGAAGAGGAGGAGGAGGAGAAGTAAGATGATATGTCTGTGGAAAGACAGGACACATGTCTTGGGACTGTCTCGAGAAAAAGAAAGAAGGAGGAGGTGAAGCTCACATTTCAGAAGCACTGAGAGGGAATGTTGAAGCATAAGAAGCAGAGGATGGAATATCCTTGATGTTGAGGAAGGTTCTATTAAAACCAGAGGCAGAAGTTGAAAATCCATTGCAGAGGAATAGTCTCTTCGGGACAGTTTTCAATACTAAAGACAGAGTATGCAAGGTGATAATTGATAGTGGGAGAACTAATAACTTAGTATCCACAGAGATGGTGGAGAAATTGGAGCTAGAGACAACTGCACATCCAAAGCCATACAAAGTCTCATGGTTGTAGAAAGGACACCAGGTAATGGTTACTAAGAAATGCTTGGTTGAATTTAAGATAGGAGGATATAGAGATAAAATTATGTGTGATGTAATTCCCATGGATGTATGCCATATTTTGTTGGGAAGACCATGGCAGTTTGACAGGAATTTCATTCATGATGGGAGGAAGAATACATACACCTTGGAGAAGAATGGTAAGACACACATGTTGCTTCCAATAGATGAGAAGAAAGTGAAAGAGGAATTCAGCATGAGCATACTTCTCATGAGTGGGAAGGAACTCCTAAAATAGGTCAAGGAAGAACATGAGATGCAGTTTGTTGTGGTGAGGAAACCTAGAGTTATCCTTACAAGTAATTCAATGGATGGTTTGCCTGAAGAAGTTCAGGAATTCTTGGATAATTTTGTTGACATAGTGGTGGATGAGTTGCCTAACTCATTGCCACCCATCAGAAGTATCAGCCACCATATTGACTTGATACCAAGAGAAAGTCTATCGAATAAAGCGGCATACAAATTGACAACTAGAGAGAATGAGGAAGTGAAGAACCAAGTCCAGGAACTGTTAGACAAGGGTTTGGTTAGAGAGATCTTGAGTCCATGCACAGTACCAACTGTGTTGAGTCCAAATAAGAATGGAGGATGGATAATGTGTACATACTCAAGAGCCATTAACAAGATCACCATCATGTACGGATTTCCTTTACCAAGAATGGATGATTTAATGCACTGTTTAAGTGGAGCAAATTTCTTTTCTAAGATAGATTTGAAAAGCGGATATCACCGGATTAGAATGAGATAAGATGATGAGTGGAAGACATCCTTTAAGACCAATGAAGGTTTGTATGAGTGGCTTGTTATGCCATTTGGATTAACAAATGCTCCGAGTACTTTTATGAGGTTGATGAATGAAATACTGAAAGATTTCATGTGCAAGTTTGTGGTTGTATATCTGGATGATATACTGATCTTCAGCAGGACTAAAGAGGAGCATTTGAGGCACCTAACGCTAGTGATGAGGAGACTATAGCAGGAGAAGTTGTTGATAAATCTTAAGAAGTCCTCTTTTATGAAGACAGAACTCATTTACTTGGGTTTTGTGGTCTCTTCAAATGAACTAAAGATGGATCCAGAGAAGGTGAAAGAAATCAGAGAATGGCCATCACCGAATAGTATGTTTTAGGTAAGGAGCTTCCATGGATTAGCAAGATTCTATAGGAAGTTCATCAGAGACTTCAGTGAAATTTGTGCGTAAATGATGGATACAATGAAGAAGAAGCACAAGTCTTTTAAATGGACAGAGGAGGCCAAGAAGAGCTTCAATATACTGAAGGAGAAAATAACAGAACGACCAATTCTGGTCTTGCCGAATTTTGAAAAGACATTTCAGGTGAGATGTGATGCAAGTGGAGTTTCAATTGGAGCAGTTTTGAGCTAGGATAATAGACCTGTTGCCTATTTCAGTGAGAAGATGAATGAGAACAAGAAAAAATACTCCATGTATGATAAGGAGTTTTAAGCCATAATTCAAGCCTTGAAGAAGTGGAGACATTACCTTGTCCCACAGGAATTTGTCTTGTATAGTGATAATCAGGCCTTACAATTCATAACCAAATGGGAAAAATTGAATCAGAGGCATGAAAAGTGGGTTGAGTTTATGAAGAATTTTACTTTTGTCATAAAATATATTGTTGGGAATGCTAACAAAGTTGTTGATGCATTAAGCAGGAGATGTTTGATTATGCAGGAATTTCAGGTGAAGACCTTGGGATTTGAACACCTTAAGAACATGTATTGTGATGATACAGACTTCAAGGAAGGATACGAAGCATGTGTGAATCCTATGCTGAGAAACAAAATTTAGTGGACAGAGTACATGATTCAAGAGGAATTGTTGTTCAAGGGAAATCAGTTGTACATACCAAAATGCTCAATGAGGGATAACCTTTTGAAGGAAAAACATAGTGGAGGATTAGCTAGACATTTCGGCCATGATAAGACATTTGCATAGTTGAGAAATTCATACTATTGGCTAGGTATGAGAACATATGTGATAAAGTTTGTGAACAGATGTAGAATCTGCCAACATGCAAAAGGAAAAAGACAGAACATTGGATTGTATCAACCATTACCAATACCAAAGAGGCCTTGGGATGCAATAAGCATGGATTTGGTGCTGGGACTGCCAAGAACGAAAAAAGGATTTGATTCCATATTGGTGGTGGTGAATAGATTTTCAAAGATGGCACACTTTATCCCATGTTAGAATACCAGTGATGCAACACATGTTGCAAATCTGTTTTTCAAGGAAGTTGTAAGACTTCACGGCCTACCCAGAAGCATTGTCTCGGACAGATACAAAAAATTTGTTGGTCACTTTTGGAGAACACTATGGAATAATTTGGGGACAGATTGATCTAGGTGAATATCGGTGGCCACCCACCTTCTCCAACTGGCCCAAAACAGTTTTCTGGCAATTTTGGCAATTTACTATTTTTAGCAGGTTTTAACTTTTGGGGCCATTTTGAGGGCCTAAATGAAGTTTTTTCAAGATCAAGGTTCTCAATGATATCCAAAGGCATAATTGAGCCCCCAAAATGAATCTCCTCGATGATACCTTTCCAACGATCTATCATAGGCCCAAAATGGAGATCGTATGCAAAAGTTACGACCCCGGGAAGTTGATGTGCTAACTTACCCAAACGGGGCCCACATGACTTTTGGCGCTTCATCTCCTAGGGTTAGGTTTTTGGATGTCTAGGAATTTTGGCATTCCTGTTTATTGTAAAAAGGCCTCCAGAGCCTCATTGTGATGATCTTCTTGCGAATGTGAGTAGTCGTCACATCTCTTCTCAGAGATAAGCTGCCACCATTCTAGCGAGTCTTTCACTCTGTATTTTTACAGTGTCTGTACATTTATTTCATTAATAGAAATCGTGTATTACTGTATATTTGTGACTCTTGTTATTTCCGCTATATCTTTGTTATATTGTTGTCTCTCTTGCAATATCTTTAAATATTTTTGTGTTATATCTCCGCTCTCATTTCCTGCCGAAAATAATCCGAATCAGTTGTATTATTGTATATCTAACTCTTGTTATTTCCGCTATATCTCTATTATATTGTTGTCTCTCTTGCAATATCTCTAAAAAAAAATTGTTATATCTTCACTCTCATTTCATGCCGAAAATAATCTGGATCAGTGGTATAAGAGCAGGTTGCTCTTGATCGTTTTTCAGTGCATGTCCCCGACGAGGTCCGAGTATAGCAAGTTGGGTCTCGAGCTTGTCTCTCTTGAGGACAATAACTCTCGTACACCCAAGAAACCCTCAATGGCGAAAGAAAAGAAAAATGACGGAGCAGATGATCCTATCAGTCTATTGCTTGAGCAAGCTCTCACGCGACAAAGGGACGAAATGATGGAGAATTTTTCCCACATCCTTCAACGCCTCCTGATAGCATCAGGCACATCTTCATCAAGCAGGCACTTTGGAGGCACCTCGCCTTTCAAGGTACAGGTTAATTTTGATATTCCCATATTTGAAGGTCAAATAGATGCAGATGCCCTAGATAAATGGTTAAATCTGCTAGAAGGTTATTTCTCTGTTTATAATTTTTTCGACAAGGAAAAGATCACCTCCGCACTCCTTAAGGCTCTCCCCCATGTCAAACATTGGTGGGAAACTTACTGGGAGCAGAGTTCCACAGAGGAGTCTGGAATATATGGGGCCGAGCCCACTTGGGGATTTTTTGTGGATGTGGTAAAGGAACAATATTACCCTATTGGCAACTATGAGGACCAGTACATGATATGGACCACACTGCAGCAAGAGAGGGGCCAAGCAGTTCCAGAGTTCACCAATACCTTCCATACCTTGCGCACCAAGCTAGGTATCAAAGACTCTGAATGACATTTGGTTCTAAAATACCATGGGGCTCTACACAGATACATCCAAACTGAAATGGAGTTTTTGGACATCTCATCACTCGGTGTTGCCTATCGATATGTTGTTAAAATCGAGCAAAAATTTAAGCACCAGAACAAATGGGAGTTCGGGTCTGCAAATCCACAACAACCAAAGTATGACAAACACAACCCTAACAAACAGTCTCCTGAAAACCAATCCAAGACACAGGAAAAGAAGGGCCACGGGAAGACAAAGAAGGACACCGAAAAATGGTGTGATTTCCACAAAATCCCCTGGCACAACACCGATGAATGTCGCTCAAGACAGTCATTGGTGGCCGAGATCAAAGACAAGGAGCCAAGCCTTGATTCAGAATCTGATTCTGAAAATACTGGTAAAGGACAGATCATTGATGTAGACCCACTGCTATTGTCACGACCGCAGCAATTTAACCAGAAGAACCAATAGATCCAAAAGAGGGGGAGCACCTTTTTCATTCACAGATGTGGGTGAAGGGGACCCCACTGCATTTTATTGTTGATAGAGGAAGCCAAAAGAACCTCATCTCAACAGAGGTTGTCAAATAGTTGGGATTGTCGAAAACACCACACCTGCAACCATACAGCATCGGGTGGCTTCGCCAAGGACAAGATCTTCATGTTATCCAGCAGTATCGATTGTCATACGGCATCCAACCCCTCAAGGATGAGGTATTATGTGATGCTGCCCCACTAGATGTCTGTGATGTTCTCTTGGGCCAGCCATATATGTGGAAACGCCATGCTATCTATGAGTCTTGACCCCATAGTGTCATTATTACTCTGGGGGGTCATCTCTACAGGATACCAGAGGTAGTTCCAACTACTGCCCCACCTAAACAGTGYCGCAAGGTAGTATCTCATACTACAAAATTCATCTTCTCTACAATCTGTTCAAAAGGGGAACAAAAGGATACTGCAACCACTACAACCTCRGCCCAAGCACCTTCTATCCACCAGAAGCAGTCGACAAGGTTGCAGCAAAGCAAAAATATTCCTTCTGCACACAGTTATCTCATGTAACCAGACTGGTTAAAAAGGTCCAACCCTTCCACCCACAGGTTCATGAYGACCTTCAACAAACCAAACAGCACGACAGTTCCAACATGGCAAGCAGCTCACCAAGATTCAGATTCAGCAACCACTTTCCCCTCTTCCACGRGAACTCAAYGCAATGGAGACCATTGCTTTCTAAGGAGGGAGGATTGATCTAGGTGGATATCGGTGGCTACCCACCTTCTCCAACTGGCCCAAAACAGTTTTCTGGCAATTTTRGCAATTTACTATTTTTAGCAGGTTTTAACTTTCGGGGCCATTTTGAGGGCCTAAATGAAGGTTTTTCGAGATATAGGTTCTCAATGATAGCCAAAGGCATGATTGATCCCCCAAAATGAATCTCCTCGCTGATACCTTTCCAACGAGCTATCATAGGCCTAAAACAGAGATCGTATGCAAAAGTTACGACCCTGGGAAGTTGATGTACTAACTTACCCAAACGGGGCCCACGTGACTTTTGGTGCTTCATCTCCTAGGGTTAGGTTTTTGGATGTCTAGGACTTTAGGAATTCCTGTTTATTGTAAAAAGGCCTCCAGAGCCTCATTGTAATGATATTCTTGTGAATGTGAGTAGCCGTCACATCTCTTCTTAGAGATAAGCTGCCACCATTATAGTGAGCCTTTCACTCTGTATTTTTACAGTCTCTGTACATTTCTTTAATTAATAGAAATCGTGTATTACTGTATATCTGAGACTCTTGTTATTTCCGCTATATCTCTGTTATATTTTTGTCTCTCTTGCAATATCTCTAAATATTTTTGTGTTATATCTCCGCTCTCATTTCGTGCCAAAAATAATCTGGATCAGTTGTATTACTGTATATCTGTGACTCTTATTATTTCTGCTATATCTCTGTTATATTGTTGTCTCTCTTGCAATATCTCTAAATACTTGTGTGTTATATCTCCATTCTCATTTCGTGCCGAAAATAATCCGGATCACATGTTTTTCCTTCAACTTAGCTTATCACCCCCAGACAGATGGACAGACTGAGGTGGTAAACAGAAGTTTGGGAAACTTATTGAGGAGTCTGGTCACTAAACATCATAATCAATGGGATTAGATCCTACCACAAGTAGAATTTGCATACAATGACCCACCAAACAGGAGCACGGGAAATAGACCATTACAAATATTGTATGGAATGCAACCCAGGGGAGTATCTAAGTTGAGAGACTTGGAACAGAGTGAGATCAGGAGCGTTGGAGCAGAACATTTTGCTGCAGAAATGCAAAATCTCCATAGCTAGATCAGAGGACAGTTGTAGAGTTCTAACCAGCAGTATAAGCGTTGAGCTAATCAAGATCGCAGAGAACTTCAATTTGAAGTAGGAGATCAGGTTCTGGCACATCTCAGGAAATAAAGGTTCCCTAGGGGAACATATAACAAGTTAAAGATGAAGAAGATAGGACCATGTAATATCTTGAGGAAGTTTGATGCAAACGCCTATCAGATTGAGCTGCCAAATTATGTGGGCATATCACCCATATTAAATGTTTCAGACCTGTATCCTTACAGGAAGGATGACACTAAGGGATCAAAATATCAAGAGAAGGTTCAGTGGGAGAAACAAATTCCTGTAGCAGAAAAACCACAGAGGGAGAAGATTGTTGATCAGAGGATTGGCAAAAAGACCAGGAGAATACTTATTTTGAATATCTGGTCAAGTGGAAGGGACACCCAATAGAAGATTCCAGTTGGGAAAATGAAGCTGATATCGAGAAGCATCGAAAGTTGGTGTAGGAGCTCATGGACAGAAGTGCATGAATTTTTGTCAAGGGGAGTATGATGCAGGAGAATCGTTGGAAAGCACACGGCGCAGGACCTATCAATGTATGGGATTCTGTACGGAATCTCAGCGTTGGAAGTTGCAGTAGATATTTTGAAATACGCCTTAACTACGCGCCAGAAAAATCTTTTGAGGCACGCTTGAGCGATCGTGAGCGAAGTGGGAGTTTCCACTCCGACTCTAGAATGTGACTGGACTAGGATAGCCATCAGGATAGGTTTTGATGTAGACAAGTAGCCAGGGGGAACCCTAAGAACCCTATGAGATAAATAGAGGTTATGTACGCACAAATGAGGCTAGCTACAAGTTAGATTTCTGAGTTTTCAGTTTTTGTTTTGATTTCAATTGTAGCCATTTTCACTTTTGAATATAACAGAGGGAAAATTGACCCAATGAATGGTGTGTACATTGTTTTTCAATTCTTTGTTATTGTGATTTCATGAATGAATGAATGAATTTCGTTATGAGTAGATGGAACTGTGAATGTTAGGATAAGTTTCAATTTTTTCTCTTCTGTCGAGTGGTGCAAGGTTTGCACACAGAACGCAAGGAGTGCATTGACGGAACCTGTTTCGGTTCTGGAGCTCAGAAGAGATAGAACGAAACTTCCCTTTGCAAGGAGTGCAAAGAGATTGGTGCAAGGCATGCACAGTCATCTGCAAGAATTCGATCCTTGCATGAAGATCCGGTGCAAGGAGTACACAGATCCGAGATTCAACTAAGTGTCGAAGGGACTTTGCAAGAAGTCGAAGAACTAGAAAAGGAGGGCAAGAGGAATTTCTCTTTGAGAAATCCTTCAGATATGAGTTATCGAAATCCCTGAAACGCAAGGAGTGTGTGGGAAGTTGAAGTATTCACGAGACCAATCTCAGAAGGGATAATGTTTTTTGTAAGTGTGGATGAGATCCAAGAAACGGACTCGCCGGAAGGATAAAGGTCGAAGCCTTTGAATTTTTTGAAAATATTCTAAGTCTGAAGAAAGCGTACGCTCAAAAGGAAAGATTTGAACCGTCTGATTAGTGTCCAGACAATGAGGAACAAGCACAGAGGAGGAAAGATCTCAGTCGTTCAGGTTGAGCGCAAAATAATCGTAGCCTCCCGATCAAGGTAAAGTGCACTAACAATAAGCTTTGAAAGTACACAGGAGGAGTGGGGTTACAAAATTCTGAAATCATCGGAATCGTCCATCAAGGGGGACACGTGGCCAGAGATCATCATTTCGATGACTCATGACTCAGAGAAGTCAAAGGTAGAGTTATAAGAACCCGTGAATCATGAAATCACGATTTGATCACAGTCGTTGATCGGAGGAGGGAGATGAACCATAGATTTGGTTTTGTCGGGAGTTTGCAACTCGGGAAATCGGAAGTAAGAGTTATGGGAACTCACAAAATCCAAGTTCACAACTTGATAGTGGTTGTCACATCCATAGGAGCGTGAGTCGTTGATTTGGTGCTCTGAAATATTGGAATTTCAGGAGTCGGAGTGAGCGTGATTTGATCTGAGCCGTCGGATCAAGGGAGGATCTGGGTCATCAAATCTGAAGCATCGAGAGTTCAGACCTTGGGAGAACGGAGGTGAATCATATCGAGAGTTCTTGATACACGAAATTGCGACGTGCTCAGAATATTGGCCCACGGCCATAGCAAAGGGTCACATCGGTGAAGGAGAATAGAGGGGCTAGCATGCGTTGGACTCCTGTCGGGATTTCGGAGGTCGGGAGAGTCAGGGTGACTCACATGCGAAGACCCGATATGCAAAATCATGAAACACCTTTTGTGTTAGGTGAGTCATCATAGTCGTGGTCGCAAGAAGGAAGGGGCGAAGCCAGAGAAGAGCTAGCACCCGATTGGCGTAGAATTTGAACAACACTCAAGAGAGAACATGTGGGTCTCGTACGGCCTGCATCTTTGGAGAAAGGACTTGTGTAAGTGGGTTTGGGGTCTAGTAGAGACCCGGAGAGTCAATCAGACTCAGTTTCTTAATCGATCCTATACCGTGAGGTCGCGCAGCCCTTGGGAGAGAAGGGGGTCTGCATCATGGAAATTCACCGTGGGACCCCCATACATCATCCGCTGACATATGTTGGACCACCAGAACTCAGAGCTTTTGCAGCATCGAACACCTTATAACCTTCGTTGTCCACGTTCCACCGTAATGAGGATCGTCGATCTAGATCTAGATCGAATGGTCACAATTATCCTCGCCATTCCATTTATGCCACGTGTGTCTGATCTCCTTGTACTAAACTCATCATACTTTGTCGATGCGCTTTCAACAACATCCGTCAATCTTCTCTATAGATGGACAGTTGGATCTCCCCCTTACAGGATATCGCTTGACAATATATTGTCATCGATCCTTTCAGTAATTGATGATTGATATTCTCTCTGTGTTAGAGTGTTTCTCCACGTCATTAATACCTACATCAAACCTTCGACCTGCAACTATTATTCTCTCACACATGCTTACACACATACATTCATAATTTACATAGGGATACACAAATAATATGCAATATCCATTATATCGAGCTTGAACACAACACAAAGGCCTCGTTGGCTTGGCATGATCTTTACATCTTGTCGTCCCATCTTTCCTCACAATGCCGGAAAGCTTACATTTAAACAAGAAAATACAATATCGTGGATCATCTCAAATACACGATTTCCTCCTAGAATTGTTAACTAGATGCTCAAAAAAGAAAATTACATAACAATCACAATAAACTAAATCAAATACGAGAAAATATCATCCTCTTGGCCACGTTGTGTCTTCTCGAAGCTTCATGAAATTTAAACTTTGACTTGGAGTGGTTTTTTCTCCTGCATCAAACTCCTAGCGTTAAAAATATTCATGATCTCTTGATCATGTGTTTTTTTTGTGCTTCCATCTTCACTCTCTCGTCTTCCTTTTCCTCATGCATCATTGAGCTTCTCCAATTCTCATTCAATGAGTTACAACAAAGCCTTTGTAGTAACGGGTCTATTTCATCTTGCTACACAATACCTCACTAAGCTTCTCTCCTGAGATTAGTCTTTTGGTATTCTCCTGGTTCTCTCCTCTGTAACCTCTTCTAAGCACTCCTTGCTCTAGGCTGTTGCAAATATACTCACTCTCTCGTAGAGAAATCTTTAACCTCTCTCTGATACCACTTGATAAGTACCAAGACCCGTTCCCTGATACTTATTTGATAAGACCAATAATCAGGGTCATTAAGATCATTGATTCAATCCTCTAAGATGTGGGTTCTTCGGCTCATATATGGACTCAACATGTCCATGGCGGCAATATCTCCTGAATCCCCCTCGAATGCACCCTAAGCTTTTAGTGGCACAATGAACTTCATTGGCACTCTCCTCATCTCGTCTCTATGAATTTCATTCATAACACCGGGCGCTAAGACCATGGGCTCACATAATCGAGTGTTTATCCTTTAGCTCCTTGGGATCAACAATTATCCCATGCGACCGAAGGCTAGAACCGTAGGCTAAGTCCTACATATGGTCTATAGGTGGTTTCAAAAACCACCATTGAGAACATCCACGTTCACAATATTACCCTCCACGTGCCCTTGGTGGTAATCTGTAAACCACTACGTGGATGGTGGTCTTTGCATTAACCCTTAGGCACATTCAATGTCCATGTTCAACCTCGATAATCAATCTTGTCTCCTAATCGATGGTCGGATCTATTCCTCCTTGATAATGGATCACCATTGATCTTATCGTGATCAACTATCACAATTCTCTCACCATGTCTCGTCTTCGAAGTGGGGCTCTGACATTATCCTGACATATCTTGGCATCGGGACGTTGGGACTTTTTACACTTCCCAACTACCAAAACTCCTTATGCCCACGGTCCACTGTAATGAGAATCGTCGATCTGCAAGGTCAACGGTTTAATCTCCACTGTCCAAACATTACAAAGGCTTCCACGGGAACCACACGCGGAACCGTAAGTCATAACCTTACTATTGTTTACGTGGAACTTCACCATGGGACCACCACACGTCATCCACTGACGTATGTCGGACCACCGGATCTCAGAACTTTGAAACATCAAACACCTTATAACCTCTACTATCCATGATCCACCTTAAAGAGAACCGTCAATTTGGATCTGGATCGAACGATCACGATTCTCCTCACCATTCCACTTATGCCACGTGTGTCGGACTTCCTTGTACTAAACTCCTTGTACTTTGTCGATACACTTTCAACAACATCCGTCGATCTTCTCTATGGATGGATGGTTGGATCTCCCCCTTACATGATATTGCTTGACAATAGATCGACGTCGATCCTTTCAATGATCGACGGTCGATCTTCTCTCTGTGTTAAAGTGTTTCTCCACGTCATTAAGACCTACAACAAACCTTCAACCTGCAACTATTATTCTCTCACACAGTTTTACACACATGCATTCATAATTTACATATGGATACACAAATAATATGCAATCTCAATTATACTGAGCTTGAATACAATACAAAGGCCTCGTTGGAATGGTCTGAGGTTTACATATTTTCAGCCTCTCTTGCCTCACAATGCCCACAAGATTACATTTAAACAAGAAAATACAATATCGTGGATCATCTCAGATCCACGATTTCCTCCTAGAATTGTTAACTAGATGCTCAAAAGAGAAAATTACATAACAAACACAACAAACTCAATCAAATATAAGGAAATCTCATCCTCTTGGCCACACTGCGTCTTCTCGAAGCTTCACAAAATTTCAACTTTGACTTTGGGTAGTTTTTTCTTCTGCATCAGTGTCTAACTAAGAGCCCAACCTTTCATGGGAAGAGAAAGCATATTGACATCGAGTACCATTTCATTTAGGACATAGTAGAGGATAGAAAGGTGATATTGGAGAATATCAACACTTTGCATAATGTTGCAAATGCATTGACAAAACCATTGAGCATGGATAAAGTCAAGTGGTGATATGAGTCTATGTGTCTTATGGCCCCTAGTAGTTAGTTCACAATTTCATGCATTCTCCCTTATACTCTTGCAAGGTATATGATAAGTTTGAAAATGTTGGAACAAGTGTGTTGTACGCCTTGCAATTTTATAGCAGAGTGATTATCTCAATGAATGTTGAATAGTAACAGGCAATTAATGTTGGGGAGTAGTAGGTGGGCAATTAATTGTTGGTGGTTTCCAACATGTGTAATTGGAAAACCATGAATGGTTTATGGTTTTGTTATGCATATGTATTGAGGGCTTGGGTTGGAGGTATTATTTAAAGAGAGTTTTTTAACTTACTATAACGTTGCCGAATTTTTTTTGAAACCTTTATGTTGTTTGATACCCCTATTGAGAGCATGGAGACTCTGTAATATATTGCAATCATTTGTTAGTTGCTAAATAATACATTGAGTGTGCTTTGGAGCATGGGTTTTTTCTCCCAAAAGGGTTTTCCTCAAAAAATCATTGTTTATTGATTATATGTGTCTGTGTTGTTTATTATTGCAACTTTGTTTATTTAGTTTTCTCCGCATTCTTCTCTCATTCATTAATATAGAAAATGTATTCCACACCTTTGCTTCATTTCATCTTCATGAAAAAACCAAAACACAAACATAATTGCAAGAATAATACGTTAAAAATGGAAAATGACAAATGTAAATGGAAAACTAAATTCCAATAAAACTCCATTCCTTAAAAAAAAAAAAAAATATATATATATATATATATATATATATATATAATAATAATACATAATTTTTTTTATTAAAACCGCATTTAGCATAAGCTAATGCCATCCATGTCATCCAACGATAGGATTCTAAATTAGAAGAAAGAATTTCCAAGCCTAGGTATTTAAATGTACCTAGAAAATTACAAAGACAAATGACTTGCGTATCCTTCACACTTGTAAGGGACACTTGAAACAAATGATTCGCACGCCGAACACTCTTAAGAAAAGGCAATCGCTTTACTAAGTATCCACATTACCAAAGAGAATTCAAAGGCGAAAAGGGTATGTAGTAAACCACGATCTAACACAAATCCAAACAAAGTAATGCCTCCACTGTTATGTTGTAAATATAATACTGCATACAAAAACAACCAAAAAAACAATATCGTCAATAGGATCACCAATGCTTCATAAGTGAAATAAATACTTGAAAAAACCTCTAAGTTTTAGGTTTAATTATGAAAAAATTGTTTTTGTATTGAAAGTATAATGAGCTATATCTTTGTTCTCCTTAAATAAATGGAAATGATATATATGTGTGTTTCTTTTTAAAAATGCATTAATCAATTGATCATATATAGAGATATAAGTTGCATATAAAATAAAGTTCTGGAAATTTATGACAGCATAAAGAATTTGAACTCAATCATACATGCTTTTATTAACTCATAAAAAAAAATTACACTTGTACAATATGTTAATTACTAGCAAAAGAGAAAACTGAATGAAATAATCACTCATCCAATATGTCTTCTCAATAGATGAGAGCCAGTGGTAAAAATAAACTACATCAAATTAATAATAGTATAGGAAAGTGTGCCTAAGTCTGCATGGAAATCTTCATCTAAACACTAGCGCCTAGCTAAGAATAAATTTCAGCCAAGGATAGATTGCCCCAACTGGACTAGACAACACATGAAGGCATGTGCCTCTCCTTGTGAACAGTGCCCTCCTCCTAGAATAGTAATCTCATGCCAAAAGGTACCTAATCTAAGTCTACCCTAAACCTCGAACAACAGTTAACTCACTGAAAATGATAGAACTTAATCTAAAACTGAAAAGGCATCACTTCTAATTTTATAATAGCAACTATATTTAGAACTATATTGTATACACCCTTTTGTATTTTTCATGGTTTTTTTTTTTTGGTTGATGTAAATAATTTTTTGTCCGCCGTATGCATGACTACATCTTGCATGTGCCCTCTACCTCATTGTCCATATAATCTACAAAGGTGCTTCATTAATGCTTATGTTTTCCACACTTAGGGCACCTCTCATGTTGTGCACAGGCCCTGAGGATAGGATCTATCGTAGCCCACTATTTCTGTTGAAGCATGCCACCTTTGCTAGAGGACGAACAATGATAGAGCCATCACAAATAAAAGCTAACGTGGACTACATAGCTTGGTCAAGATTACTATAAAGAATTGGTATGCTCTTCTCAATTCTATGCAAAGATATGCGACCTCAAATCCAACTATCATCAAGCACCCATACAACCTGAAGACATGAAACATTAAACTTACTTGTCATGCCTTTCATCTTGATTAATGCCCCCGCTACCTTAATTTGTTTTATGAAATGTCATTTTGGATAACATATAGATAGGTTTGTAGTTGTGTACCTAGATGAAATTATTATTTAATTTTTCCTTTGGGAAGAACCCCTTGACCAGATTAGACAAGTTTTTGAGGCTCTTACGAGACAAAAGCACCAAGCACACCTTGTAAAGTTTCTACTTACAATTGAGCAAAATCAATGCCTAGGGTTGATGTAGAGAAGATACAAGTCATTCGAAATTGGCCACCTCCTTGAGATTTCATTGACCTTCACCACTTCCTTGGCCTTGCAATCTTTTATAGAAGGTTCTTCCTTGATTTTCCGCACATTGTCTGACCCTTAATCAAATACTTAAGGGAAACAACAAGAATCTCACCTTCTTTTGGTCTAATATGCAAACAATTTAATCCTTTCAAGAGCTCAAGTGACATTGTTTCTCCACACTAATGCTTACCATCGTAAAACTTGGTTAGCCATTCAAGATTAACTAACACATTATATTATGTCATGGAAGTTGTCCTCACACATAATCACCATTCTATCGGCCATTTTGGGGCCTTCAACAACATAATGCAATAGTACTTTATATATGGAAAGGAATTGTGTGCCATTGTCCAAGCTATTTAATAGGAGTGCCATTAAATACTTTTTGATGAAACTATTACTAAGCCTACTTAAGCACTTGGAATTTTTTCACACAAGAAATCTTGAAAACAATAGGCACACAAAGTAGTTGACATGTCTTCTAATGGTTCTATAAAGTCATCAAGCACAAACAAGTTGTGAAAACAAAGTAACAAACTGTCTCAATTGACCACTAAGTTCCTCGTTGCCCATTATGCTTGAGAACAAATTGTCATATCCTATTGTTGTTACCTTTAGAGTGATTCAAATTGATCTCTAGCTTAGTCAACAAAGTACATAATACAAACTACTACTTTGTTGATAATTTTGTTGTTTCACTTTGTACCTTAGAGATCTGCAAGATGATTTTTAGTCTTTGACTCATATGAGAAGCACGCTACTCTCATTCCACGTGTCACTTTAGCGTCAAAAATACCCTTCTCATGCTCTCTATGCTCTTTTATTGGCCTAGTATGCCATGAGACACTGAAGCACATATCATATCATGCATCCCTTGCAACATTGCTAAGCCAAAAAATTGAAAACAAAGATTGTACACACATCTACCCCTCCCTTCTCAACCTTTGAAATCCATTAGCATGGACTTCCTCTCGAGTTGCCTCTCATTGTGCACCAATGCAATTGTGCCTTTCATGTCATTGATCACTTTTCTATGATGGTGGTTATGATCCCTTGCAATAAGTCTATTAATTATCTTGAGGTGACTTGCATGCACAATCATAGTTTGGTCTCTTGATGTCTATTGCATCTAGCTACAACTCCATATTCATCATCCACTTCTAGAAATCCCTCCTATCTACATTGGGCAGTCATCTTGATAGATCCATTGCCTTTCATCCCCAATTTGATGGTCAAATAGAACTCATCAACCCCACTCTTACCCGTCTTCTTTACATGTATAACCATTAATATTTGTGCACTTGGGATGATAGATTGCCCTTCATTCAACATGCCTATACCAAGTCCATTCACAATTCTACGTGCCACTATAGTTATTTTCAAAGTTGTCTTAGTTCCATTCCCTTGATTTTCTTGATATTGCTTTTCAAGTACCACTTAGTTCTATAGCCACTAGACAAGCATGCAAATAAGACAAATTTGAACACTTCATTTAATGTCCGTCTAACATATCCATAAACGGGTCTAAGACATCTCACCTGGCAATAAAAGTAGCGCAAGTAGCAACACGGTACACATCTTGTATTGCATCAATTCACAGTGGAAGATAATTTGTTGCTTTCTACAACAACTCATTCCCATACACAAGTTCAAGCTATTGATATTTTAGAAGACTTGCAAGCACTTTCCTTAATTACACTCAAAAAGTTTCCTTACAAACCCCACAAACCTTCTCTTGCCACCGCTGCAAGTCCTCTTTTACAACATCGATAAACCTTCTTTACATACAACACATACAACACTAGCAGTTGTTAGTTTAAGTATTGTGAAGCTTCCTTTGACTCTTTCAAGTGTTACCCGTCACCTATTAATAGGTGGGACAATGTTTACACATTTTTGGCATGTTACCACCTAACATGACTTAATAGTAATGATGAGTCAATCACTTACCATTGGTTCTCTTGCAAGAACACACCACACCAAGAACTTCTTTAAGGAATTGAATCTTGATGGAAGCTATAACAGTACTTTGCTTTCACCAACCAGATTTTCCTCTCATGACTTGCAATTGCTAGTTTGATTTTTCCTCTCATGACTTGCAATTGCTAGTTTGAGTTGTAGGCATCCTAGGTGTTTTCACCCACAATTACGGACAAACTCGAGTTGTAAGTCTCCAAGTTGAGGATCTTGATGGGCCATAATATGGAAGTATGCATGAGAACGTGAAGCATGACAATAGAACGTTGAATTGTCTTGTGACAGCTATGCAACTCCCCTGCTTTGCTGAACCAATCTGCCATCTATCTAGTTTTTCAATTACTGTGCATTCTTGGATCTATCGAAGAGAAGGAATCCATTCAAGGGGAAGATCATTAGTGAGAAAAGGGTGAACTGATCTTTAATCAATGCGGCCAAAGTTCTGGGAGATTCAGTTTTACAAAACTTAGCCTATAGTACATCCCTTCTTAGCCTATAGTACATCCCTTTTAGAACTTGGAACACAGAATTTTCGTTCTCACGATGTCTACATCATATCTAACACGTTGTAGAGTGTAAAAATTAAGTTTATTCTTGTGGATGGTAATTGATTGTTTTGTCTTGCTTGATTCTCTCTTGTGCCAGTGTTCTTCACAACACTGATCTTGTTGTTTACTTTTAAGCCTACTCAGACATTTATAACCAGATTTTCCCCTGAACCCATCATTGAACCTTGAGCCTACACCTAGCTACTCAGATCAGCCGCACAGTCTCAAGACTGTAGAAACGTATGTGACTGCAGCGAGGGCTGTACAAATGTGCTCTAGAGCGCAATCATTGCACACTGAGCACGCTTCAGCCCGCCTCCCACATCTCTATCTGCGTGAGCTAACAAGCCATATGTAGTGGAAGCATAGTGGCCTCAACAAAACCGCATTTTAATCTGGTGATAATGTAAGTCTCGGATCCTATTAGATATTGGAATCACAATTTGGGGGCTTTAATAGGCACTCATTGCACAAGCCATTTAATTGTTCGTCCATGCAAATTGGATCCTAGATTTGTGATGTGTCACAATCTAGAGGCTATGATATGTCAAATCACCCACCATTGACGTTGAATAAAGTCAACTGCCAATCAAATCCAACAGGCAGAAAACTCAGGAGCATACCACCGACATTGCTTGAAATCAAAGCTCATCAAAAACCTGTATATCAGGTCATTTCAGAGTGGGCTCATTGGGGAGTAATCTTTCCATCCGAGTTATCTTTCCGGCAGGTCTTCTGACAGTCTGTTTTTAAATTTTTGGCCAATTCAGAACTTTGATCTATTTTCTGAGTATTTGGGTTGGTTTAAAATGGGGCAAAATCCCTGGGATAAAGTTCTGAAATGCATGAACTTTGATCCATGCAAAACTCAATCTACCTCTGAAAATCTAGCCGAATTCAAACCCATTTTTTTGCCTGAAAAATAGGTCTGTTTGCTCTCGAGTTAACCTACTCCGGTCATTTCACCTCCTCTTCTATGTATAATTTTGATTCAAATTCTATATATAATTTTGATTCCATATACATGACAATGATCCAAATTATAACCTAAATGTTCATGTTTTACATGAATTTTGTTGTCATTCAGCACAATTAATACAGTTTATGTTCCTCTTACATTTTAGCATAAATCCTTCTCAAGTTTTTAGTAGGCATATCCCTTACCAGCCACACCTAAACACCTAAATTCAGAGCCACATAACAACCTCTAATAAGGCAAAGCCCTATTTTTTCTCTTATTCTAGTCAAAACATATTTTTTCTCTTATTCTAGTCAAAACAACAGCTGATGCACAATGGACTTGACTCGTACATTCTTGAGAAGTATACTTTCATGAAACCAAAGGATGGCCTTGTCCCACTCAAACCATCTCACATCAACTTTATCTTGGTTTTACTTCACAGAGATATAAAATAAGGCATAAATTTGAACAAATAGAGGTAAATTTCAAAATTTGGGCATCAACATATTTCCTAAATTTAGAATCTTTCCTTCTTTGTAGATATGTATTATGTACATAAAAATAGCATAAACTGATTACAAAACCAACAAATGCATAGCTCTATAAAACCAACAAAGAGCAAGATGGGTTAAAAAATAATACCGATGCATTGATCCGTAGAATACTGCATTGACCACATGCTTGTTTGGCAAGTTCAGAAAAGCACTTGAGGTTCTAGTCTAGTAAAAAGATCTTGAATGGTTAATGCATCATTTTGCATATAAGACCTATGGCAAGCAGGATTGGAATTTGGAAACAGGGCCTCCCTGCCATTTTGACTGTGTGTACAACACTATAACGCATATTCTGCTTTTTCCTTAACTTTCATGACGGGTATGTCACTGTTTTGGCCATATTTGATGGCCAAAATGCCCCGTGACGGGCAATTTGGCCATCAAATTCCATCTCCGATGGCAAGTTTACTTTGACTCAGCAGAGGACTTAGCTAACAGGGTCTGGGATAGGCTGACTCCGTTATTGTTTTTTCAGTTCTAGCAAGTTGTGAAAGGATTGTTGGAGTGTTAGTTTTTGTCCCTAATCTTATCTCTAATCTAAAAGAGAGAGTTCAACAGAAAAACTATAAGACAAAAATAAGCAGACATGAAAGGTTTGAAGGCTTACCAAAGGATTGCCTCATTTGGAAAGCTGCCACTGCATCTTTTGAAGGGAACATGAAAAACACTTCTGATGACTCTGAATCGCTATCAGATTCTGATCTGGAGAAAGGATTGATAGTACTGGACTCCTGTCCCAAAGAGTCGGGTAGACCGGCTTTTGAAGAATAATACGCTCCGTGAGAGGTGCAGGTGGATAAAGAGTGCCACCTGGTGGCGATGGAGACAATTCCTTGAGCTCTGTGGGTGATCCTTGCAGCTCCCACCAGACAAAGAAAGAAACCGGTGAGCTGAACTGCAGAGCAAACCTGTTTATATCACATGCAGGAAAACTTTTGAGATAGCTTTCAATGATGATCTCTTTGGCAAAATATCAATAGATTATGATTCATTAATTAAAAAATGGTGATGTAAAATCGGCATAAAGTTATCAAGATTTAGTGCAAAATCTTAGTTTGTTAATTAAAAATTTTATCAAATGAAGAGCGAAGTATACTATTACATAACAAATAATTGCAAGCACCCAACACTATGAACTTCTATGTTTATAACAAATTGTTGTAACGACATGATAGATTAATTTTCAGGCCTATATTGTGAGTCTGTTGCCAAGACTAACTTTAAACAAGTATCCCAACAGGTTCAGAGTATTCAGACAAAGAATTGCTGAATATCCAGCCAAAGTTCACAATAACTGAACACAACTGGAACAAATTCAAAAAAGATTGCAAATATATTGCATAGGCAAGGAAGATAACTGACCACCAAGTCTCCTGCATTTATAAAGTTGATCCCTGACGCTGCAGTCAACATCAGCACAAGTGCTATTAGCTGGCTGATGCTAATTGTAAGCAAAGATGCCAGAATAAACATCCGGAAACGATGACTGGTAACAAAAAGCTGGTGCCTGATTCTCATATGCTCCTTCAAAAGTACGTGGACATCAGAGCTATACTCTTCTAAAAACTTTTTGTAGCCCTCAAATCGAAGAATTTGAAGATGGCATGTAAGACGGAAAAGCACGCACAGCAACAAGAAAACGCCCGTTCTATACAACCATGAAATCAGAACTGCCGCAAACATTATTGAGTTGCTCAGAATCCGACCATGGACATAAGGAATTGTAACAGTTACCGATGTAAACCATAGAATGTTGTGGAGAAGCTCAACCAGAAATGATGGTAAGAGAATCCATGATAGTAGTTTGAATGAACTCTGATCAAACAAAATAAACCATTTTAAAGTCAAAGTAATTCCATGCAGAATCCATTCATGCAAATTAAGTCTTGATCGATAACTGAATTTATATCCTTGAATGTAAAAGTTTTATTCTTGGCAGTAATCAAGTGCAATGACCCCTATTCTTACTGACTTCAACGGTTTGAAGTTCAAATATTCTCCATAAACCTATTAATATTCTCCTACCAGTAAAATTAAAGTTCATCTAAAATGATTAAACTCTTCTGCAAAGACAGATAGTTTGCGTGCACCAAGAAGCTGCAATACTATTAGAAAATTATGGAACAGGGACATGCACATTCTTATTGAAAGAATTACATTCTAGAGGCATCCTTTCTATAAGTTCATTTATCTTAATTAGCTTCTCTAATATGGAATCGGTAGCAGCATTTTCAAACAATTAAGTGTAAGTACTTACATCAAGCTCTTTGGTGTACCCTTCCTGCACCTTTGGCATGTCATCACAGATTTGATCCAAGAACAAGAATTGCCGAAGGCCGTATCTTCGCACATGGCGCGAAAGGTACAAGAAAGCAATGGCAGCCAAAGTAGATTCTGGTATTTGAACTATTTTATCATAAGCATAGCTGTGTTTAGCTTTACAGCCAGGACAAGTGACAAGAATAGAACTGAGAACAGGGATAACCAGAGTGAATATTATGAACACAAACCACGAAAATACTATATTCAGTTTGGTAGATTGATCAAGCCCCCAACACCGCAAGCTTGTTCTGAATTGCCTCAGTTCATCTTGTCGGCTGGATTTCAGTCTTTTGTAATTCTTATGCAGCAAGGAGGGGGGTCTTTGAATCGCGCGACCAGCAGCGTCGAGATTTGAAATATTGTGACGAGACATTATGTCGTCATCATAAGTATAGCGCTCAATGCCGGGACCTTGACCTTCTTCTACATTCTCAAAAACTGCGTGCTCACTTGCTAACAATGAAATTTTTGAATCTCCATCCCTGATATCCATACTTTATAGCACTGAGAAATAAGCCTTTAAATTCTTAGCAACGCATAAATACCTTTGTGTGTCAAAACGCAAGCCAGGGCTCAATTCCAACACTAATAGACTCCGCTGGAACGAGCTCTGACTGTGTTATTGTCAAAATGTGAACATATCTTCCAATTTTAGCTCTCTTCAGCCAAAACTAAAGCATTCCAGAGTGAAAACACGGTCGACTTCAGCACGTTTCCTCGCTGATTTCTGTACAAATATGCACATCAATAAAAGCTCAAGGTTTTTGAGATTAAGAAATCAAATTCCGTCGCATCAAATTAAATAAAATAAAGTTGATTCAGCACCTTCCAGTTGGAAATAAACACCTAAAGCAAAAGCAAAGCATAGCTAAAGCTCGCATCGGGCAAATAGTCATGTAAAGAAGGAAAAA
Organism: Picea engelmannii; assembly: GCA_009831015.1. Classification (NCBI taxonomy): domain Eukaryota; kingdom Viridiplantae; phylum Streptophyta; class Pinopsida; order Pinales; family Pinaceae; genus Picea; species Picea engelmannii. Next base: position 85,599 of record ML802947.1, read on the forward strand.
TGTGTCACTGGCTGTTGTTTTTAATTCATGCGAAGGAATATCATGTCTCTTACTCTTCCAATTGATTTAAAAAAAATAAAGAGACGGTGGAACAAAACGCAGAAAAGCTAACGAATAATCACCGCTGTGCCGACTTGAGATATTCCTTTGATGCTTTTGCGTTCTTGCACAAGATCTGGAGCTTCTTTAGACCGACCGAAATTTTAAATGATAATATTTGTCCACTCAGAATTCAAGATTGCAGTAGTCTGCATCTTTAATCAACCTCCTTTTGCTTTTCTCGACCTGGAAACTGCTTCAATTAATTCTTTTTTCGCTTTTTCGACCGGGCAAAGTCGACAGAATAACCGGATTATGAACAGAAACGCTGGATTGAAGGCACAACCGATAAACATCGAAAATTAGCTTCGATTTTGATCGCAATGCGAGTCTTCTGAAGGATATTTGATCCATTCAAACGATTATCGATTCTATCGTCCACCCCGCCTGTCGATCCTGTGATCTCTTCGCTTCAATCCCCCGCAAGTCCCTTTTCGCCTGAAATTGAATTTTTTCTGTGTCTATGGCGGTTACAAAATCTCCATAGGCAATATAGGAAATGAGACAGGCAATATAGGAAATGAGACGGCTTTTTCCCTTGAAAATAAATTTCCTGTGCATATCATCGATAGGTTTTTATAGATAGCGGTTATTCTAGGTCTGTGCATAGTGTTGTTTGTTTATATCGGTTTCAGATGAATAATAGTTTATGCATCTTGACTTTTTAGTTTTGATTATAATTTTGGATATGAGACTTCACTTCAATGTTGCCCTGAAAAGTTTGCTTAGAAATGTAAAAATAAAAGTATGTTGTTGTTGTTATATATATATATATATATGAAATTGTTAATTAGTTCTAGTTCAAGTGGTTGGTAGGAATGATTATTATCTTCTTTACCTTGATTCAATTCATTCAAATGAAGTGTCAGCTTTTAACTAGTTATTATTGTAATGGTTTAGAAGCCTTGTATCATCCTCCAAATTAGGGGAAGAACTCATGTGTTGTTGATTGTGTGTGTGTGTGAAATTGTCAATTGGGTTTAGCTCAAGTGGTTGGGAGGAATGATTGTTATCCTCCCCACCCAGGTTCAATTCCAGGAGTTGTTGAGGGGAAGAACTCATGGCTTTTCTGTGGGCTTAAAAAATAATAGGCCTTGTGTCCCTACCTTGGGTACCATCCTCAAAATTAGGGGGGTTTCTGTGGGATTAAAAAAACAAGAGGCCTTGTGCCCCTACCCTGGGTACTATCCTCAAAATTAGGGGAAGAACTCAGGGGTTTTCTACGGGCTTAAAAAAAAGAACTACCAATTGGGTTTAGCTCAAGAGGTTGGGAGGAATGATTGTGATCCTCCCCACCCGGGTTTCATTGCCGCAAGTGACGTGTTGAGCTCACTTCTAGTATAAATCTTAAGCATCTCTTCTTTTTCACTTCTCTCTAGCACAAATCTTTCTCCCACACACCCTTCTAGCGTGGTTTCTCTTCTCTTCATCTTAGATCTTACTACTTGTTCATCACCCCTTGCTTTCTTTTATTTGCTTCTCTACTCAACTCACCTCCTTAACTTGGCTCTTCTTGCATATCTCTCGACTCTTCTTCTCCTCCGCTCTTTTGGATCCATTCTCTCTCACCTCATCTCATTTTCTTTCACCATCTTTTCATCCCCCCTTATGCACGGGGGGGTTTGTTATGCCATCCTATTGGGCTCCATGCACATTAGTCCCTTCTCCACGAATAACATTTTGATCCACAGGGATTCCCTCAGCCAACCTTCTTCGAGGGCCAACTACAAACTTTCTTTCACCACAACTAAAAGATTCGCTACATTTGACAACAAAAACAACAATATACCCTTCTTTCACACAATCAAACTAAAAATTGATGGTTCTAGCCCACTTATTATCCATAGATTTCAACCTATTGACCGCGTCTTGGTCCCAAACCAATGGTTCTTGGGCTCTCTATATAGAGTTAGTCTATGTCAGTCTCTTTGTCCATTCGTGCAATAAACAAAGAAACTCAACAAAGAAAATTTCATGCAGATCTAAAAATATGTACCTTTGTTTCCATCACTCAAGGTGAATCTGTAGATTCTTTATCTCTCACCACGTGAACTCATCTTCCTTCTCAAAGATCCATTCTTATATCTCTTTCCTGGAAGGTTTCCACATCATTTCCTTCCTTCAACATGTAGCACAAAACCATCAAGTCCCAGCAACGAAACCGATTGTTGGCTCGAGGTTTCATACCTAAGGTTTGAAAGGATTTACCAACAAATACTCCATGGGATTGGCATATTCAATTTTCAAGGATTGAAGAAGGTCTCACCCGAGACACCATAGACCGTAGGTTTGTGCAAATCATGAAGGAATAGTATAGACAAGAGACATCCAACTCAGAACCTTGCAATCATTTCACATTCAATCATAATATCCATATGAGTGTTGTGAAAAATAATACATAATAGGCATACATTCAAACTAGAATCCATGCTTCATTCATTAATCTCAAAGTCATTCAGATATATTTCAATACACAAAGGGTCGAAGCCTCCTTGGAGCGCATTCATAGTGAAACAGAGACCAACAATTCACTCAAAGATCGATCTACTTTCTCTCTCATATTCACATAACAATTCCTAAGCCACTAGTGAAGCAGAACATAACAAGAATTGAAAACCATGCTTAACTAATGTAGATTTTAACCTTGTACAATATTTTACTGCAAACAGATTTTCAATAAAAGAACAAAAAATATACAATGACAAATACACACATTACATAGAGATTTTTTCCCTAGAAACCCAAACCGGGAAAACCAGCATATTCTATATTCATTCATAGTGAACAATACAATATACATATAGGAGCCAGCGACATCCAAAACCATAACCCAATGACCTGGATTAGTCAAAAACCCTAATTCCTTAACCGAAAATAGAAAACCATCGGAAAAAACCATGTGCCCAAAAATCGCCCAACAATGGACACAAAAATCGAGGTGACATGAAAAATGAGGCAAAATGCGACATGTTTCCCAAGGCAAAAAAAAAATTATCAGGGGCATTGCCCCCGAACCTCCGTGCAAGGGGGCTATCGTCCCCCTACAATCCCCAAGGAGGGGGCCTAGTGGCCCCCCCTTAAACCACCTGATGCAACGTAGTTGACTCTAGCGCTAGTCGTGCAAAGAATATAACACATACCCAACATTCTCCCACCTGTTTTTTTCTTTGCATACATGGGGTTACAAGGTTACATAGTCAATAATACAGGGCAGCAATGCCCGTGGATCCTCTACACCAAGAGAACTTCTCAGTTCTCACAAATTTTGTTAATGAATCTAAAACATTCATCAAAGTGTCCACCTTCATCAACAACAGTTTCTTTTGTTCAACCATGTCTCTCACAAAGTGATATTGAATATCAATACGCTTTGTCTTTGAATGATAAGTCGAGTTCTTTGCCAGAAAACTTGCACTCTGACTGTCATAATCTATCCTTGCATCTTGTTATACCAACCCAATAACTTAACACAATCTTTGTAACCATATTGCTTCCTTACATGCATGAGTGGTTGCCAAGTATTCATCTTATGTAGTTGAAAGTACCATTACAACCCGTCTTTTTCTCATCCAATAGATTGCTCCTCCAAACATGTTAAACACATACCCGCTTGTAGATCTCCTACGATCCAGATCTCCAGTCTAGTCTGCATACACAAAGTCATGTGTGTCCAACACTTTGTCCAATCCTAGTCTTCCTTGGTAGCACAATCCATAGCTAGTAGTGCCACGCAAATACCTAAAAACCATTTTTACTGATGTTCAATGCTCCTTCCCTGGTTTTGACATATACCTGCTCAAAACTCTCACTGCATGTGCAATGTCCGGTCTAGTACAGACCATTGCATACATCAAATTGCCAACTGCACTCGCATATGAAACATGAGACATCTCCTCCTCCTCTTCTTGTGTCTTGGGACACTGATCTGCAGATAACTTTACACCAATAGGACTAGGGACCTTGACCGGTTTACATTCCTACATATTAAACCTTTGCAATATTGTCTCGACATATTTTCTCTTATTTAACCAGAGTTTTCTCTTTTTCTAATTTCTTTTAATTTCCATGCCCAAAACGAAATTTGAAGCACAAAGATCCTTCATGTCAAATTTAGAGGACAATTGAGTTTTCACATCCTTGATAATCTCCTTGTTGTTTCCTATCAGCAACATGTCATCCACATACAAGACCAAATAAATTAAATGATCACCAATTGATTTAAAATACACATAGTGATCCTCGTTGCTTCTCGTGAAGCCAAGTCCCGGCGTATAAGTATAAATTTTTGATACCACATCCTTGGTGATTGTTTTAAACCATACAGGGAATTTTTTATCTTGCATACCAACTCCTTCTTTCCCTTCACAGCAAAGCCTTTGGGCTACTTCATATAGATTTATTCTTCCAGATCCCTATGTAGGAATGTTGTCTTCACATCCATTTGTTCTACTTCAAAATCAAATGCAGCAGGAACAAATAATAGAAATCTTATAGAAGTTAACTTGGCAATAGGAGAAAAAATGCTATGCCACCGACTCTCCATCTCTCATCCTCAAGTTGTACATCTTCTTTCTCAAGAATAGTTTATTTACTAGGGACTTAGACTGATACAACTTCCCCAACTTATCCCATAAATATTTGGTTGTAGCTTCCTCTGACACATTCAGTAATATTAAATCTGAGAGACACGGTCGGATTGTTCTCTTCGCCTTCTAATCCAACTTTTTCCAGCCATTTGTTGAAGTTCCTGTAGGTGCAGTACCTAGATCCACCGCAATCCACTGATCTATGTCTACCAACAGATCTTCCATCTTGAGCTTCCACAACTCAAAACTTTTTCCATTAAACTTATAGATCTCCATTTTTGAACTTCTTGCCATTTCTTTTCACCTGAAAAATCAATACCACAGATATCCCATTGTAGCAAGGATTATCACAGTCCCAAGCCAAGCCCTTGACCACAAAGGCGTCCCCCTGAAGCCAACAAAGCTCTGATACCAAATGTAGATTTTAACCTTGTATAATATTTCACTGCAAATAGATTTTCAATAAAAGAACAGAAAATGGAAAATACAGGAAAACCAGCATATTCTATATTCATTCATAGTGATACATTGTTTACAATACAATATACATATAGGATCCAGCATCATCCAAAATCCTAACCCAATGACCTGGATTAGTTAATAACCCTAATTCCTTAACCGGAAATAGAAAACCATCGGCAAAAACCATGTGCCGAAAAACCGCCCAACAATGGACACAAAAATCGAGGAAACACTAAAAACAAGGAAATCACACATCCCTATTTGTAGGATTTTGGTCCCAAAAAACTTCAAATCCCTTCAATCTTCTTCTCCAATCATCAAGCAAACTCCGACAAATCTCCAAGAAAGGGTGCCTTTGTTGTAGGATGGAAGATAAGAGCTTAGTAGGGGATGCGTTTGGAATAACCATGTTATCCATCTCGTGGCTAGAAATGGCATTTTTGTTGCAATAGGTCATTGGGAATTCGCTTCTCCTTGGGTTGCATGTGTAAGCAGCTCCTCTTTCCCCTTGACCTTGACTCTCCAAGCTTTCTTCTTGGTTTTTTGGCTCTTGGGATGGATTTTGGGGTGAAGCCTCCAACATTTGACCTCCCAATTTCCAGTAAATTTGCAGTACTAGCAATAATTCCTACATGAGTTGTTTGTCCTTCTAGATTTCCAAAAATCACTAGCCCTATGACCCCTTTTCTTGCAATAGAAACAAACCAAAGATGTTATTCCATACCTTTTATGTCTATGATGATGATTTCCATCTTGGTTTCCTGGTCACCCAAGAGTTGGAGAAAATATGGATGGTGGAATCATCTCTTTGTTGCTCTTTTCCAAGGCTCTACAAACATATTTTAGTGGCTTTCTACACACTCCTTTTCCAATTGTCTCTTCCTCCATGGGAATGGATTCTTTTCTCGTTCCTCTTTCCTTGACAAAAGTGGTTTGAGTTGAACTTGTTATGGCTCCTTGTCCACCAAATCCTAGGCTTTCAGGCTTGAGCCTTTGTTGAGATACAATGGGGATCAGAATCCCTTAGTCTTCCTTGCCCATCCCTTGGCCATCATAGACCATTTTCCTCATGAGATTAGAACTAATAGCTCTAGTTTTCTTTTCAAAGTCACTAAAGGCATCTTGAGAAAAGGTCTTGGAAGGTGAGTTTACCATGCTTGACATGGTCATGGCGCTTTTTTTGGTAGTGACAACAAAAGGGACTTGCTTGGTCTCTTAGACAATTGCTTCTATCTCCTTGAAGTCCTCTTCCTTCGTTGCCAAGTCTTGTTATAGTTTAGCGGTGACTTTGTTGAACCTCTCCTCTTTCCAATTATCTAGCTCAATGAATTTCTCCCCCAACTACAAGATATACAATCTAATCTTGTATAATTATTTCCTTGTGATAATGAAGGAGTCTTGGCACTTAGCAAGCTCCTTTTCCAACTCATCCGCTCTCTGCCTCCAATACTAACTTTCCTCTTGGATCTACCTATTGAAGTCTCTCAATTCTACTAGGTTATCCCTCTTCAAGGATTTTCCCATGGTAGCTACTTCAAGGTCTCTAATGAACCTTCTCTAATACCAATCGATCTGTAAATAGTAGACATGTGGCCCTTCCATCTCGCCAACACTAATGCTTCTTCAATTGTTGTTTCTATAAATTGAAATCACTGCCTCTTCAACATCCTCCGTAGAAAATAGATTCTATAGCAACAGCTTCTGTCACAAACAAATTCCATAGAAAACAACTTCTATATAATTTTTAACATCTTCCATAGCCTCTTTAACAACTTCCCTAGAAAACAACTTATGTAGCAAGAACAAAATATTCCACTCTACACTCCAACTCTAAGTTAGAAAAAAAATACTTTTCTACAAAAATGTTAATACACTTCAAGATTCTTCACTCATAGGTTTTCAATCATACCAAGGAAACAACATAATCAATTACAAAGGGAATCGACATTTGGTTGTGTGCAAAAACAGATTTATGGATTGTGTTTAAAAAAAAAAAGAGTTGTTATGAGTGTAAAAACGGAATTAGAGATTGCATGCTAGAAATAATTGACCAGCAAGTGAGTGGAGGCATATAGAAAGTGAATAAACCACCCAGGTGCATGTAAATTTGCTTAGGTAGCTAATAAAATTCCCATGGGTCTATAAATTCGCCCATGCAGAGGATAAAACGCCCAAGGATCTGTAAATTAGCCTAGGTAGTAAATAAAAGGCCTAGGGGTATGTAATTTTTCCCAGGCAACAAAAAAATTCCCCAAGTAGTGGGTAAAATTCCCAACAAGAAAAAGTTGGTTGTGGAAAGGTGTTACAAGATGAAAACACAATTCAACAAAGTATGCATATATTTTTGTAACTCATAACCAAAATACCCAAAGCACGGATTGCAATAACTCACAGAGTTCAACATCTAAATGGGATTTTTATTATGCTCAGGAGAAAATTACAAAGGGGTGAGTTATACACAAAGTATGTATATTGTTACTCACTAACAATGTTACAAAATTGCATACGTCCATGTCTTAGAGACACCTTCGCTAAGCCTGAACATGCTCATTAACTCCTTCATCCACTCAACTTCAAGCAGGTTTCCCTCTTCGAGCTTCCATTTTTGCTACTATCCTCCCCACTTCTCCTTACATCTCTCTGTTGATGTCCTTCTTCACTACAACCTCTATTTTTAATGGGTTTCCTTTGGAAGGCCAATTGTCACAATGGCTCATTTCCACTTCTAACATTTTCCAAAAAGAAAAAATAAAATAAAAAGGACATGTTTACAAAATGTAAAGCAACTAGGTGTTTATTACAAAGTTTGGAGAGGATCCAATTGGGATCACTTAGAGTAGGGATGACCTTAGAGAAGGTGTAGCCATGATTGTCATATCTCTAAATGTGAGAGGGTTAGGGAGTGCCCATAAAAATATGTCCCTAAAATGCATGTTCAACAAATACAAGTCAAGCATCATTCTATTACAAGAGACAATGTGTGAGGGGAATGAAGTCGTCTTAATTATGCCTTCATGTCTAAAAGATTGGTCTTTTAGTACTTTGTTAAGCCCTAGAGAAAGCCCCATGTTATGTATAAAACCCCTTATTAAACATTAGATATTGAATTATTACATTACTAGTGTTAGGCTAAAACCCTTCATTGTACCCTTTGTCTTATATATATATATATATATACCAAGGAGACCTAGTCTTGGGATCATATTATCTCATCTTATCTTCTCTTATGAATTGGATATATTGTAAAATGAGGTTTCCCCCTCAAAGTGGACTATATTCATTGACTTTTTATCATTCTTAAGGCATTGGTTCATAACATTTGGTATCAAGAGCATTGATCCTAGGGTTTTCCTACTTTAAGCAAGTCATCTTAGTATTTTCGCTATACCTTTTTTGGGGGATGATTCAGAAATCCAAATTTGGATGGTATTAGGAGACATATCAAATCACCTTGGTAAAATTTTAGGTTTTGGGTCAATATACTTTCAGAGATACAGCCTATGGAATATAGGATTTTTTACTCATCCTAAATTTAATTTTAAACAATTCATCTTGGGATTTTCGCTATAGATTTTTTCTAGGAGATTTCAAATAGTGAAATTTTGTGGAGATTGAGGAGACATGTCATAGTATAGGTGGTAAAAATTTCAAGTTCTGATTCACTACACTTTTGGAGATATAGTCCATGGAAGACAAGGTTTATGACTAATCCTGAAATCAATTATCTTGGCATTTTTGTTGTAATTTTTTTCAGTGAGGTTTCAAACATAGCGAAGTACATGTGGAATTTTTTTTTTTTTGAATAATTATATTTTATGATATATTTCTTATGGAAGTTAGGGTTTTCACACAAGTATATTTTCTAGTGCTTTTAAGAGCTTTTTACGTGGTTAGAAAGCTCATTTTTTAATTTTTTTTAGATGTCTTCTGGCATCTTTAAATAACATGTGATTTTTTGTTAAGTGGGTAAAACTGTAGTTGGGGAAGAACACATGTAGGAAATATACACAGTTTCATGTGGTTCCTAGAAACACATTATTTCACTTGTTGGAAACCCCCATTGGTACCCCTTCGAGTAGTATCGCATTAGACAATACATTTAGAAGGAATCTCACTTCCACATACATTTGGGTATATAGGAGGTCCTCTAGGTATACCTAGAACCATCCTTAGATAATTTATTCACCTGTCTTGTTGCTATAGTACACAAAGAACAACACTCGAGGAGACCACTCTCCAGTACCTAGGTAGTCGAGTCGTCGGCTAAGGGCATGGTTGAGCCTCCTTAATTAGTGCCCTGGGATATTGGGTCGAGTACTATTGTTGGATCCTGCACATATATCAGAGAGCTATAACACATGACACTCCCTTGTCCTTATGACCTAGTAACCTTTTTTCATGGATCCAAAGAAAGATCCAAAACTTATTTCACTAATGAAACCTCCAGAAAGCTCCTCCATGAATCATGAAGAAAATGAGGAGATACAAAACCATCTATCCCAAATGGACAATCAAATCGACGAATTGAATGATAGGTCAATAAAAAAGGTTGATTTGATAAATATTCAAATAGAACTGGGATGAAAAATGGATGAAAATAAGGAACTGATGGAAAGAAAGATGGAAGAAAATAAGGAACCGATGGAAAGGAAAATGGATGAAAATAAGGAAGAGATGAAAATAAATATGGAACAAATGGAACAAAAGATTATGGAAGCCTTAAATGGGAGGTTCCCTAAAATTGATAATGTATCTGAAAGGACTCATGAAAATAAAGGTAGTGTTCAGGTTGAACAAATTTCCAATAATAAGAAATTTTCAAGGGTATTTAACTTCAATAATGGAGTTACTTATGGATGGTATCCAAAATGAGTGAACCTTCCCAAGGTTTAATTAAGGAAGTTTGATGGACCAAAGGCATTTACCTAGGTGAATCAAATAGAGTGATATTTTGAACTGCATTATATTATGGATGATAATCAAGAGATTCACATAGCAACTTTGAACTTTGAGAATAAACCATATCAATGGTATTAATGGATAGTTTAAATGAAGCCTCCTTCTTATCATTATACTTGGGCTTTATTTACAAGATACTTAGAAGAACAATATGAGAAAGTTTTGGAACATGAATACTTCAATCAATTGAAAAAAGTCAAGCACTTAGGTGATATTGAAGATTATAATTCAAAATTTAAAGTAATAGCCACAAGGGTGGATGACATAAGTGATGAACATTTGTTGGAATATTACATGGGTGGATTAAAAGAAGACATTAAACATGAGTTTTTCCTAAAACATCCAAAAACTATTATGCAACTTGCTTGTCATATTCAAGCCAAGATTAATGCTACACACAAGTCTACCATTAGAGCATACGCAAGAAGCAGAGATCATTTTGGGGTTCATAAGACAATTGTATCTCAATCGACAAGTTTGACACCTCAAAAAATGGATGAAAGAAGAGAAAAGGGATTATGTTCCGATTGTGACAGCAAGCATGATAAAGGGAATAAATGAAGAGAGAATAAATTATTCTACATAGAGTATAAAGAGGAAGAAGATCAAGAATTGGAATGATTACAAGATCTAGATCTAGAAGATACTAATACAATGATATATTGTCATGCATTGGCTAGCATCAATACTCCACAAACCCTCTATATACAAGGATACATCAAAAATAAAAAGGTAACGGTGTTGATTGATTCAGGTAGTACCCATAACTTCATCAATTACAAATTAGCAAAGGATATCAATTGCTTTGTATTTCCAACACCAGAATTTCAAGTAATGATTGCAAATGGAGATACCATAAATTGCTCTAGGAAGTGCCACAATATTAAGCTCAATATGGGAGACTATTTTTTGGATAGTATCATAATTTCCATCCAAATGGATGGTGTTGATGTTGTATTAAGTGTCCAATGCTTACAATCACTGGAAACATTGGCCCTTAATTTTCAAGTTATTTTCATGAGATTTTCCTCAAAAGGCAAGGAAATTGAGCTTAGAGGTATCCAATGGAAACCCTCTAAGGTGATAAGATCTAATATCATGAAAAAATTACTCAAAAAGAAACACCATGGTGTAATTGGATAATTGTACTCACTGTATGTTCAATCATCTATATCCTCTGCTCCATTGGATCTCCAAATAGTTATCAACAATCATTCCAAGGTATTTAGAGAAATTCCTAAGGGTCTTCCACCTGCTTGAGATCATGACCATGATATTCATTTGCAACTAAGAATTTTACCACCTAACATTAGGCCTTACAGGTATCCATATGCACAGAAGAGTGAGATTGAGTGTATGATCCAAGAAATGTTAGAGGTCGCCATCATTCAACCTAGCCAAAGTTATTTCTCTTCATCGGTGGTGATGGTTATGAAAAAGGATGGTTCATGGAATATGTGTCCATACTATAGATAGCTCGACAAAATGACCATTGAATATAAGTTTCATATTCCTATCATTTATGAATTATTAGATGAATTGCATGGAGCATTTTTCTTTATTAACTTGGATCTTCATTCGGGATATCATCAAATCAGAATGAGGCAAGAAGACATTACCAAAACAACTTTTAGAACACATGAAGGTCATTATGAATTTTTGGTTATGTCATTTGGACTTACTAATGCACCTTCAACATTTCAAAGTTTGATGAATTCTATTTTCAAGCCCTTCCTTAGTAAATTTGTGTTGGTATTTTTTTATGACATACTAATCTACATAAAATCTTGGGAAGAGCATGTACAACATGTTGACAGAGTATTACAACTATTGGAAGAGCAACAAATTTATGAAAATCTTTCCAAGTGTGCCTTTGGGATTTAAGAACTGGAATATTTGGGTCATATTGTAACTCATGAAGGTGTTGACGAGTGCCTAAAATGGAATAACTCTAGCACCCGTATATACATTTTTGTTTATCATTTTTCATCTATCATTCCCCTTTTGACACCTCCTTTATCAAATTCACCACACTTATCACTAAGGTACAAATCCTCTTCCTATATGCCACTATTATGTTACTTTTACATAATTCTTATAAGGAAATTGTTATTTTCAAGTCACTAATATTGTTGCACAGGAAATATAGCAGGTGCAACACTTCAAGTGGATTCTTCACTTCTCAGATGCAATTCCAAGCTGACACAATTCTAGGCGCAAAGTGATTTGTTGCAACTCTGGGTGAAAACCCTCCCACTGCAACTCAGGACAAAATCGTGGTTGTTGCAACCCCAGGTGAAAACCCTATGGCTACAACTCAGGATGAATTTGCGGTTGTTGCAACTCTAGGAAAAAAGTTACAATGGAGAGCATGATTCTCGTGCCCATGACTCCAAATAGGATTTCCCAGCACAAAGGTCAATGAAAATAAATAATAGGAAGCTAAAGGAGGAATTATTTCATCGTCAACATACGGCCTAAATTGAACAAGAATGTTGTAACCGCATGAACAGTCGGATCCTCATGGTTGTCCATCCGATCATTGTATAATTTTAGAACAGTAGTACTAGTGTATAAAAACCTTGGCTCTTCAGAGCTGAAGGAGGATATTATTCATACATATACATTTTGTTATTGTATCTTTTTAATTTGGAAATATAAGTTCCTGCTCTTTCTTTCACATGTGTGTTTATGTCTTGATGATCTTGTGATTCTAGACTGATCAACTAGTACCTTGTCTAAGGAGGTAGGGTCCCCTCCTTAGCCAAGCACGGCATGTAGAGTGGAAGTAGAGGTTAGCACTTTTATATTGTTCTCGATTTCCATTTTCTTGTCATTTTTTGTAACCTCATACTCGTAGCATCATTGATATGCAATAGATGTTTATTTTAATCCAATGTCATTTCCATTCATAGCATAACTTAATCACTCAAAAGTTGTTATCTCATTTGGTTTTCTACCAATGTTAGATTCGCAAGATAGTGTTGCAGTTTCTGTGTGATTCATTTTTTCTGTTTTGAAGTTGTAATCTAAGTTGATTTAACTCTTCTAAAAGGAGACAACTCTCTGGTTTGATTGTTGCAACTCGCATATTTTAGACTCTATCATAAAGGATTTATGTTGTTGCAACTCATGTGTTTTTTCACATCCACGTCCATTTATGCAATTCTAACAATCCAGATTCTTTAAGTGTTGCAGCTTCATTGTTGCAACTCACGTTGTTGCAACTTCACTTGCAGTTGCACTTTCTTTCATTTATTTTCCAAGGATTATAATATTCAATGAATTGGAAATTGGCATCGAATATAACGAACAATTAATTGTTGCAAAAATACAATATACTCATCATAATTGATAAATTCACCAATAGATTGTAGCATAATTTCCATTTCTACAAGAGTGCTTTCAATTTCCACAAGTGTGATTTTATTTCTGCAAGAGTGTTTCCAATTTCCACAAGTGTGATTTTATTTTTGTAACCGCAATTAAATTCCGCAAAGGATGATTTATATTCTTGCAAGTGTTTTTTCAATTTCATGCAAGTTTGCTCTTTAATTTCCCGCAGTTAAGACCATATCTTGGTGACTCAATTAAAGAATTTTGGATCTTAAAGTTGTGACAATTAAAAGTTCTACAACACCATACTCCAACAACATTATTCTTGCATAGATTGTGCATGACAATTCACAAGTTATACGAATATCGGATTGATAATTAAATGGTCGGCTCTTCATTTGCTTGCTAAACTAATTAGAAAGTAATTGAAAATTCTGTCAGGTGTAAAATTGGACCCTAGCAAAATTAAATCTATTAGGGAATGGCCAATTCCAAAAACCTTGAAGAAACTTAGAGGACCCTTAGGATTGACCCATATCCAAATTGTCATGTACATGGGTTGCTAACTAGAAAGGGGCACACGTACGTGAGTTTCCTTAATGAGAGTCGCAAACATCAAGAAAAATGGGTTTTTTTAAAGTATTTTTTGGGAGGAAAAAGGGGGGTTTTGGTCCTGCAAGAAGGGAAATGGATGTAACTAAGGCCAATGAGTCATCATAAGCATATTTGGTTTCAAATTATGTTATAACAGATTATATTGTGAAAAAATAAGTCCTATGGCTATGGGTTAGGGCCATAATAGAGAAATACTCTAAAAGAATACTCTCATACTCAAATCAAGCAGTTAATTAAAAGTCACTACTTTGCAATAACTAACTTTCAAAGGATGGAAAAGAGAAAAAACCTGGATTTCAACGTTTGATGTCAATCCCGCTCAAGAACTTTCGCTCCAGAATTCTTTCACAATGATCCTCTAAAAACTCTTGCAAACAAAGAGATAAGCAACTACAAATAGGTAGTTATATGCTAACTAACTAGACATGGTCATTTCAATTTGCATAATAGATTCAAAACAAGATATAGATAATCTTATGAAAAGAATGAATTAACAAATAGAACTGGAAGAGAACGATAGATATTTTATTATGAATAACATAGAAGTTGGTTACAACCTTTAACCACTGTGGCACGGTCCCAAAACTAGGCTTCAAGTTCCTCCACCCAAGGCCAGAGATGACAAGCAAAACCTCCAAAACTTTGTGTTCAAATAGGTCCAAGGAAGGAAAAGGATTTATTCATGATAAAATAGGGAGAAAATAACTTCTAAAAACAAGGGTTTTCAGATGGGAAGGACAATCTCATATGTAAGGCGAAAAGGGGACTTGCAAGAATATAATGAAAATGATAGGATAAGGATGTATTTCTTTGTTCTGTTTTTTCTCCACCCTAAGGCTCTAATTTATACTCCTTTTTTATAGTTGGAGTAGTTGTGGATGGGATACAGGAGGTCAGGAACCTGAGGAACCCATCAACTCCACTCAAAATGTCAGGATTTATTGTTATTTTTAGCCAATTTAGCATGTATGTGGGTTCCTAACTAGCAAGGGGCATACATACATGAGTTTCTTTAATGAGAGTCATGTACATCAAGAAAAATGGGGTTTTTAAGTATTTTTGGGGAGGAAAAAGGGGTATTTTGGTCTTGCAAGTAGGGAAAGGGATGTAACTGCGGCCAATGAGTCATCATAAGCATATGTGGTGTCAAATGATGCTATAACATATGCCCCCTAATGTGTGAGGTTAGAAGAGCAACTAATGGTCAAAGTACATTAAATAATCATGAGATTGTGGAGGGGCCTTGGTAGGAGTAGTTGAAGACCAATTCCAGAAAATTACCTACAACATAAACAAGATACTCTCTTCCCAAGTTGGGCATTCCCATGCTCAAGATTGATGTAAGCATGGCTTCTAAATCAAGTACATTGCAGTTCCATGAGTAATGAAAGCATAAATGATATCCATGACCATGAAAAATGTACACAATGGATCCATGTAATATATAAAAGTAGCAATCATTGCCATGAGAAAAATACACAATGGATCCATGAAAATGTATATCATAGCCATGAATGGATATGTAGAGGAGCTATATCTCAAAAAAAAGAGGAGATCTGGAGCTAATGAAGTGAACAAATTGATCCTCTATAAGTACCAATGTCAAAGAGGGTGGTACAATCAATACAACTCGAATAGCAGCACAAAATATGTGATGCTCGTACTTTGCTCGAGGTCTTCAAAACAACATGTCATGGTACAAGTCTGCACTATGAAAATAGATGTGTTGAAGTCAAACATAGTGAGACATTGTTTGATTACCAGTCATCGTTGTATACCGTTAACAAATGCAAGGCACCCCACCGATAATGATAATGGGCATCAAGGTACCTAGTACAATCGAACAACTGTAAATAAAGGAGTTGATGTTGAACACCTGATAGAATATATCAATTAGGGGACATTGATGTATTTCCACTTTCAATAGCAAGGGAACCTAACATTGATGACTACAAGCCCCATGGTAATAAAAATGACTATAGATCCCTCTCCTAGAGAAAGATGTGTTGAAATTGATAGGAAGATATCCACTATAAGGAGGGAATTAAGGCATCCCCCATCATCCAACACAAGGAGTAGCAAAAGGCCAAAGATTTGGAAGGACTCAAATGAAAATATTGAAAAGAACAAACCGAGGTACAACTCTGGCATGTGCCAAATGGAATAGCACATGGAAATGACTCTTTTAATAGTAGTCAATGATGAATACAAACCAAGGTACCAGATGAATCCCTATGTGTGATAATGGTTGTTGACATCGAACACAAAGGAAACCACTCAATTAGTGACCAATGATGGTTTGTCATCCGTTGAGTGCAAGATCGCCTATCAATGATGTTAATAGGCCAAAGGTGAAACTCTAGGTCATACTCTCAGATCAATGTGTCATAGTCAATAAGAAAAGACCTTCCAGCAAGAAGTCAATGGGGACCTTCTATACTAGCATGAGTAAGATACAAAGATACTTGTGTAACTGAGATATACTTGACATAAGGGAAGGCCAACTTGGAAAGTCAAGGATTCTACGGAGTGGCCAACACAATTTGATTTCCCTTGAACAGAAACATGACACAAACTATGACTTGGGCAACATCGACTATAAAATTGGATATGTTTGTGATACAGGAGGCATCGACAAACGCTCCATATGACTGGAAGAATAACCAGCCTGAGGAAAGTATGCTCAAACATCAGAAAAAAGGCCTCCTAAAGCCATATTAAACCCAATAATGAGGTAAATACTCATTATATTGTGTTTTGTTCAAGGGAGACATAAGTAGATGCTATATAAAAAGTGAGACTCATTCCCATCCTTCTTCTTTTTTTATCTTTTTCGTATTATAAATCTTGAAAAAGAATAAAAATAATGTGTTTTCACAATGGATGAAATGAGCATCACGGGCAAGCAAACTAGTTTTTTGCACAAGGAACATACCTATGCTTAATGCAAGGAAGCATGTGCAAGATATGGATGCTCGTGGGATTTTTCCTCCACGGAAAAAAGGTGTCGAGTTGCAAAGGCTAGTATTGCAAGGTTGGTAAATTTTCAAGAATGCATATACAAGTGGTTATATAATAGCAAGTTGAAGTCGGCATTAGGTTTTAAAAATGTAATTAGTCGATATGAAATGCAATATCACAACTCAACACATAAATGAGGGACCCCCATAGGTGATTATCCAGAATAAGAATGAGAAGAAGATATGAGGCTTCAATGTTAAGTCATGGCGGGACTAAACATGGATCTCGAGCCTATCAAAGTATTTCAGCATCGGTGCCAAACTGTGAACAAGGTTCTAACTAGGGAACCCATGAAAAATAGTCTCTACCACATGAATTACAACACTTCTAAACAACAAAGAAGGTTATGTGTCACAACTCAGTGGGGTCAATCCTAAGGGAAAATGAAACAAGAAATTGATATTGCAACAATGTATGAAGGGTAAAATCTAACCTATATGTTAGTTTCGAAATCATTACCTATCATAATGGATCGACATGGAACGAAAAGGTACCAAAGAAAATGTCTCCAAATTCCTATATATAGGACCAAAAACACTCACCCAGAAGTTAATAAGTCAAATATAGAAACCTTTAGTAATAACATGTGCTATAGAATACAAAACTTGAAAACAAGAAAACCTAAAAGTACAATATGTGCAAAGAACTACACATCCTTGCGGCTTATGCATAGTACTTCCTTAGGTAGAGCTCATTGCTAGTCTCAGGCCCAGGATTTATTCGGTAACCAACCAGTAAAGCTTCTATTTTAGAAAGAGGTCGACAATCCATAATCATAACTTCAAGGATAGCCTCATCTTAAGGTAATTCAACATCGAAGAAATAAATACTCAACAGTGCATAAGTACCAAGGCTCGAGGTCTCACAAACAGTAAGATCATACTCAAGAGGAAAAACACAATCCTTTGGACCAAAAGAGGAAAGAAAAGGCTCACATTCCCCCATTGGATACAACACTTGACCAATTGACAATACCTTGTCTTGAGAAGGCCAACATGACTATAAAGGATCCTTCTCATAAGAAATTAAATACTAATGATAAGATGCCACATAATTCACCCATGGCAAGAAAGAGTCTACTCAAACACTAGGAACATACAAAGGGGAAACTTGAGCTAAACTCGAACTATGATGGTGATTATTAAATGAAATATGATCAATAGTGACAATACTTCTGTTGCAAGGAAAATGCATCACACGAAAAAGCATAGACACCACAGCATTCGTAGCATAAACATAATCATGCCCAATAAGCATATTTAAATCTAAAGAGCCTAGCACCACTAATATATAGGCTAGGATAGTATTTCTACCTAACGTGATAGGAAATTGAGGAAGAATCCCCAAACATTCACTAGGTATTTTATCGAAAGCCAACAACTCATTGGTATCTGACAAAATCTTGGGAAAACCCAAAGCTTTCCAAGATGAGGAGGATAAAACACTTGCAGAGGATCCTTCGTCTACAATACATTGGTAAATTCCCATTGAATTAACTTTAACCCTTATCAAAAAAGGTGCAGAAGAAGGAATATGAGATTGAATGAGATCATTCCAATCAAAGGAAACCATCCTGGGACTTGGAGGGAACGTACTCGAAGAGAGTGGATTTCCCCCTTATTTAGAAGGTATTGAAATGGAAATTCTAAATACATAGTCGAAAGACGCATCACTCCCTGAAATAAGAGTGGGATCAACAAAATATTGCATCGGTGAGACCACTTTGGTATACTCGTCACTCTCCAAGAGAAGAGTGGGATCATCCAAATATTGCATCGGCATGACCACTTCTTCAACCACTGGTTGAATAGGATGCAAGAAAACATGGTCAAGAGATGCATCACCCCCCAAAACGAGAGTGGTATCAGCTGAAGATTGCATCGACGTGACCACTTCATCAACCAATGATTGAATAGATTGTTGGGAAAATGAAAATGAATCAAAACTAGAAGGGCCTTCAAAAAAATACCACAATCTTCATACCATGGCAAAAATAGGGCACAAATGAGTAAGGTGATATCCCTTGCAAAGACTACAAGGGATCTTGGGATTATGTCCCATTCATCTAGGTTTCTCAACAATATCAATTCCCCCAACATGACTTGTAATAGCTAATGACATACTCCCAACATGAATTGTAGAGGTTGGTGACGTGTTTCCATTATGACTAGCAATGACTAGACTCGTGCCCCCATCATGACTTGCAGCAGTTGGTTGGTTGCCTTCAACATGACTCACAAAGGTTGTTGACATAATTCCAACATGACTAGAAGAGGTTGGTTTCATGCTCCCGGCATGACTAGCATAGGATGGAAACTAGACCCTGGTATGACTTGCAAGGACTAGACTCGTGCTCCCAGCATGACTCACAGAGGCCAGTTGCTTGTCTCCAGCATGAATTGCAAAGGCTGGTGACAAGTCTCCAACATGACTAGCTAAGGTTGGTGACTTATCTCCAACATGACTCAAATAGTTTGGTTAACTAATGCAAATATGACTTGCATTGACTGGACTTTTACTCCCATCATGACTCATAGAGGCGAGTTTCTCATCTTCAACATGACTCATAGAGGTTGGTGAACTAATGATAGTATGACTTGCAGTGATTGGAATTTTTCTCCCAGCATGACTCGCAGAGGTTGGTGACTTCTTCTTCTTACTCTTTTTCCTTTATCTAGGATGAAATCGATGGCCACCAATGATGCAGACCCCCTATCCCTCCTTTGGGGCTGCGCGACCTCCCGGTCAAGATCTTCTGGTTCAGGAGCCGAAAATGGCTCTTTTGGTTCCGAAATGGAACCCTTCAAATGAACACACAGGTCCCTCACTAATGCTTGTTTGACTCTTCCAAGCACCAAGATTGAGCTCCCACAGCACACGACCAAGAGTCGTGACCTTGCGCTAAGCATAAAAAGGGTGCTTATCTGGGATCGGGACTTTTCAAGTCAAGTGTCCCGTCCCTTTGTCCTTCAGACCCCCAGTTGTCGAAATGTCGAAACGTCCCAGCATCTGTTCCTTCAGATTTTCACGTTTCGCAAAATCAGAATGCAAGGGATATCTCTGCTCCCTTGGATATCCCGGTTGCCGAAAAGTCTTGGCATTCACTCTTTTGGGGTTTCACGATTCGGGGAATCACGATGCAAGGGTCTCGCTCCTTTGTCTTTCAAACCCCTGTTTGTCGAAATACTGAACCACCGAAAAGTTGTGGCATTCACTCTTTCGGGGTTTCACGATTCAGGGAATCGCTATGCAAGGGTCCCACTCCCCTGTCTTTCGGATTCCCAGTTTCCAAAATACCAAAATGTCGAAATCTCAAGATGCTTGATCAATGCTCACAACACCCTCCAGATCTACGGTCAGATCTCTTCCTCGTCACTAACCTCTTCGCAGCTCCACTTGATCCAACGGCTTGCGGTATTTCGCGACTCTCCTTGAGAGTTCTTCACCGTCCGTTCAGATCTTCTAGACCTCCTCTCCTGGATCTACACAGTGTTGAAGTATGTGCTACTACTTCAAATCGGACAGTCCGTGGGATTCTCCACCGCGATCCAACAGTCGATGACGTTCTTCCTCCTGAGCTTCTACTCACTTTAGACTTAGAGGTTTTCTAAGTCTTCGAAGACTCGGTCTTCGTTCCTTCGAGGGAATGAGTTCCTGGATCTCGATGACACTTTTTGAAGTGTTATACCCCCTAAGCTTCGCCTTGTGTAGACCTCGAATTCCCGTGCACTCCTTACGTCTAAGGGACTTTGATAGCTCAGATCCAAGGGGTTTCTCACAGAGAGATTCCTCCTGATCTTCTTATGTTCTCTCCTCGCTTGATGCACACCTTGCAGAGCTTCAATGAAGAGAAACAATAGAAACTGAAGAAAAAAAACTCACAGTTCCATCCACTTGTTCATGTAAAAAGAAATGACAGGAAAAATTCACACAGTCCACACACCATACATTTGGATCAATTTTCTATTATGTTATATTCACAAGTGCCCAGTGGCTACAGAATACATTCAAAATTACAGTAACTCAAAAAAAACTGAGATTTTCTGTTGACTCGCAGTTTTCTCGAACAGCTAATTTCTCTTTGTATTACAGCTCTACTTCACTAGGTGTGCCAACTTCTACATAACTCAAAATGATTCTAGGGTTTACCCTGGCTACTTGCCTACTCTAAAAGTCATCCTACACTATCCTAGTTCAGTCGCATTCCAGAGCCGAAGTGGAAACTCTTGCTCTGTTTACAATTTCAAAACTTTGCCTTAAAGGGTAAAATTCAGCACCGGTTCAAGCGTGCCTCCAAAGGTGAATTATGACACTGAGTGAAGGCGGATTCTGAGATCAGTTGCAACTGCCCACGCAGAAGTTCTGGAAGAATTCTCATGTGTTGAGTGGTCCTGCCTCTGCGCGCTTGCCAATGATTCTCCTGCATCATACTCCCCTTGAAAAAAATTCATGGAATCCTGTCCATGAGCTCCCCTACTAACTTTTCCTGCTTCTGGATAGCAGTTTCATTTTCCCAACAAGCATATTCTATTGGGCATCCTTTCCATTTGACCAGATACTCAAAATAAGTCTTCCTTATGGTCTTCTTGCCAATCCTCTTATCAACAATTTTATCCATCTGCAGCTTTTCTGCCACAAGCATATGTTTCTCCCACTGAATCTTTCCTTGATCTTATGACCCTTCTGTGTCATCTTTTCTGTAAGGGTACAAGTCTGAAACATTGAATATGGGTGAAATACCCACACCATCTGGCAGTTCAATCTCATAGGTGTTTGCATTAAACTTCCTCAAGATCTCACAGGTTCCTATCTTCTTCATCTTCAATTTGTTATATGTTCCCCTAGGGAACCTTTCCTTCCTGAGATGTGCTAAAACCTTATCTCCCACTTCAAATTGAAGTTCCTTGCAATCTTAATCAACTCTGTGCTTGTATTTTTGGTTAGAACTCTGTAATTGTTCTTTGATCTGACTATGGAGTTTTTGCATCTCCGTGGAAAAATCCTCTGCTCCAGCGCTTCTGATCTCACCCTGTTCCAAGTCTCTCAACTCAGACACTCCCCTGGGTTGCATTCCATAGAGTATTTGGAATGGACTCCTTCCAGTGCTCCTAATTGGTGAGTCATTGAATGCAAATTCTGCTTGTGGTGGAATCTGATCCCACTTGTTATGGTGTTCAGTAACCAGACTCCTCAATAAGTTCCCCAAAGTTCTATTTACCACCTCAGTCTTCCCATATGTCTGAGGGTGATAAGCTGAGCTGAAGGACAAATCTGTTCCCATCTTCTTCCACAGCGTCCTCCAAAAGTGACCAACAAATTTTGTGTCTCTGTCTGAGACAATGCTCCTGGGTAGACCGTGAAGTCTCACAACTTCTCTGAAAAACATATTTGCAACATGTGTTGCATCACTGGTCTTATGGCATGGGATGAAATATGCCATATTGACAATCCCAACACAAAATCCATGTTTATTGCATCCCAAGGCCTCTCTGGTATTGGCAATGGTTGATACAATCCAGTGTTCTGTCTTTTCCCCTTTGCATGTTGACAAATCCTACATCTGTTCACAAATTTTATCACCTATGTTCTCATACATGGCCAATAGTATGAACTACTCAACTATGCAAACGTTTTATCATGGCCGAAATTTCCATCCAATCCTCCACTATGCTTTTCCTTCAGAAGATTGTCCCTCATTGAGCATCTTGGTATGCACAATTGATTTCCTCTGAACAACAATCCTTCCTGAACCATATACTCTGTCCACCGACTTCCATCTCTCAGTACAAGGCTTGTACATGCTTCATAGGCCTCCTTGAAATCTGTATCATCACAATACATATCCTTAAGGTGTTCAAACCCCAAGGTCTCCACCTGAAATTCTTGCATGATCAAACATCTCCTGCTTAACGCATCAGCAACCTTGTTAGCATTCCCAACAATATGTTTTATGACAAAAGTAAAATTTTGCATAAATTCAAACCATTTTGCATGCCTCTGGTTCAGTTTTTCTTGTCAGGTTATGAATTGTAAATCTTGGTTATCGCTATACAAGACAAACTCTTGAGGGACAAGATAATGCCGCCATTTCTTCAATGCTTGAATTATGGCATAAAACTCCTTGTCATATGTGGAGTATTTCTTCTTAGTCTCATTCAGCTTCTCGCTGAAATAGGCAACAGGTCTGTTATCCTAACTCAAAACTGCTCCTATTGCAACTCTACTTGCATCACACCTTACCTGAAATGTCTTCCCAAAATTCGGCAAGACCAGAATTGGTCGTTCTGCTATCTTCTCCTTCAGTATATTGAAGCTTCTTTCAGCCTCCTCTATCCATTTAAAATACTTGTGTCGCTTCTTCACTATATCCATCATTGGTGCACAAATTCCACTGAAGTCTCTAATGAACTTTCTATAAAAACTTGCTAAACCATGAAATCTCCTTACCTCGAACATGCTCCTTGGCGACGACCATTCTCTGATCGCTTTCACCTTCTCTGGATCCATCTTCAAATCATTTGAAGAGATCACGAAACCCAAATAAATGAGTTTTGTCTTCATAAAAGAGGACTTCTTCAAATTGATCAGCAGCTTCTCCTGCTGTAGCCTCCTCATTACTAGCGTTAAGTGCCTCAAATGCTCCTCTTTAGTCCTACTAAAGATCAGTATATGATCCAGATATACAACCACAAACTTGCCAATGAAATCCTTTAGAATTTCATTCATCAGCCTCATAAAAGTGCTCGGGGCATTCGTTAAGAAAAATGGCATAACCAACCACTCATACAGACCTTCATTCGTCTTAAAGGTAGTTTTCCATTCATCACCTTCTCTCATCCTGATCTAGTGATATCCACTTTTCAGATCTATCTTAGAAAAGAAATTTTCTCCACTTAAGCAATCCATTAAATCATCCATTCTCAGTAAAGGAAATCTGTACCTGATGGTGATCTTTTTTATGGCTCTCAAGTCTATGCACATTCTCCATCCTCCATCTTTCTTTGGGTTTAACACAGTTGGTACTGCACATGGGCTTAAACTTTCTCTGAACAAACCCTTATCCAGCAATTCTTGAACTTGGTTCTTCACCTCCTCATTTTCTCTAGGTGTTAATCTGTACGTTGCCTTGTTCAGTAGGCTTGCTCCTGGTATCAAGTCGATATGATGACTGATACTCCTAATGGGTGGCAATGAGTTTGGTAGCTCATCCACCACTATATCAGCAAAATTATCCAGCATCTCTTGAACTTCTTCAAGCAAATCATCCATTGATGTACTCGTAAGGATGACTTTGGGCTTCCTCACCATAGCGAACTGCATCTCTTGTGCTCCCTTGACTTCTTTCAGGAGTTCCTTCCCACTCATGAGAAGTATGCTTGTGCTAGCTTCCTCCTTCACTCTCTTCTCTTCCATTGGTAGCAACATATGTGTCCTACCATTCTTATCCAATGTATATGTATTCTTCATTCCATTGTGAATGACATTTATGTCAAACTTCCATGGTCTTCCCAAAAAAATGTGGCATATGTCCATGGGAATTACATCACATAGGATTTCATCTTTATATTCTCCTATTTTAAATTCAACCAGGCATTGTTTAGCGATCGTTACCTGGTGTCCTTTTTGCAACCATGAGACTTTGTATGGCCTTGGATGTGCAGTTGTCTTTAGCTCCAATTTCTCCACCATCTCTGTGGATACTAGGTTGTCAGTACTCCCACTATCAATCATCACCTTGCATACTTTGTCCTTAGTCTTGCAAGCTGTCCTGAAGACACTATTTCTCTGCACTGGCTTTTCAATTTCTGCCTCTGGTTTTAGGAGAACTTTTCTCAACATCAGGGATGCTCCGTCCTCTGCTCCCTCTGCTTCAGCATCTCTTCGTCGTGCTTCTAAAATGTGAGCTTCTCCTCCTTCCTTCTTCTTCTCAGGACATTCCCAAGACATGTGCCCTATCTTTCCACAGTTATAGCACCTTACTCCTCCTCTACCTCTTCCTCTAGAAGAGTTTCTTCCACCACTTTGTCTCCCTCGTGAACTTCCTCCTCGTTCTGAGTGATTTTGTGGTTTCTTAGCCTCGTCCTTAGACTGATGTGCTCCGTCATGGTTAAATCCCTTGCTTTTGATTGGGACCGAGCTTTTACCTCTTCCTCGTTGGTTTTGTTTTCTGGTCAGCTTCTCCTTTGCCTTCAGTGAAAACTGATAAGTATCCTCCATGGTTATGACTGACATCATGTTGAGCTCGTCCTGGATCTCATATCTCAAGCCATTTATATATCTGGTGACTTTTTCTTCATCTCTCTCCCTTTGTCCAGTTCTAATGTTCAGCTGATAGAACTCCTTGGTGTACTCCTTGACTGTCATCCCTTTTTGTCTCAGGTTCTATAACTTCCTAAACAGATTGATCTAGTAGTCTTTGGGTATGAACTTAGCCTTCAGTTTGGCTATCATCCTATCCCAACTCTTTATCCTCTTCTTTCCTTTACTTCTCCTCTCAGCCTACAGTTTGTCCCACCACAGTGTTGCATGCCCTTTTAGTCGGGTGACTACCTGCTTCACCTTCTTCTCCTCATCGACATCCTCATAGTTGAAGTGTTTGTAAATGGACCTTATCCAATCCAACAGTTCTTTAGCATCTAGATTTCCCTCATACATGGGGACCTCTATCTTAGCTCTGCCTCCCAATCTGGCAACTGCTCTCAACAAATGTTCTTCTACAGCATCCTCTCCTGCATCTTCTTCAACTTCAACCTCTTCACTTTCCGCATCACTTACATCCCCAATGTTAGGTGCTCTTCTCTATGTTGCTTCCATTGTTTCCAATCAGGCGCAAAGCTCTCGCATCTCCCTCTCTACCACACGGTTGGCTAAAGGCGGCTCTCGTCTTCTTGGCAGCATTACGTCAACTATCTGTCACACACAGAGTACAGCTCCAAGTTCTCTGTCTCGTTCTTTTCCTCCTTTTCCTAAAGTCTACAGATGAAAAACTTATGCTATGATACCACCTGATGCAGACCCCCTATCCCTCCTTCGGGGTTGCGCGACCTCCCGGTTAGGATCTTCTAGTTCGGGAGCCGAAAATGGCTCTTCTGGTTCTGAACTAGAACCCTTCGAATGAACACACAGGTCACTCACTAATGCTTGTTTGGCTCTTCCAAGTGCCAAGCTTGAGCTCCCATAGCACATGACCAAGAGTCGTGACATTGTGCTAAGCTAAAAAGGGTGCTTATCGGGGATCGGGACTTCGCAAGTCAAGCGTCTCGTCCCTTTGTCCTTTGGACCCCTGGTTGACAAAATGCCGAAATGTCCCAGTGTCTATTCCTTCAAGTTTTCGCGTTTTGCAAAATCAGAATGCAAAGGATATCTCTGCTCCCTTGGAAATCCCGGTTGCCAAAATCCTGAACCACCGAAAAGTATTGGCGTTCACTCTTTCGGGGTTTCACAATTCGAGGAATCGCGATGCAAGGGTCTCTCTCCTCTGTCCTTCGAACCCCTGGTTGTTGAAATATCGAACCACCGAAAAGTTTTGGCATTCACTCTTTCAGGGTTTCACGATTCGGGGAATCGCTATGCAAGGGTCTCGCTCCCCTATATTTCGGATTCCTGGTTTCCGAAATACTGAAATGCCGAAAGCTCGAGACGCTTGATCAATGCTCACAACACCCTCCAGATCTACAGTCAGATCTCTTCCCCGTCACTGACCTCCTCACAGCTCCACTTGATCCAACGGCTTGCGGTATTTCACGACTCTCCTCGAGAGTTCTTCACCATCCATTTAGATCTTCTAGACCTCCTCTCCTAGATCTACACAGTGTTGAAGTCTGTGCTACTACTTCAAATCGGACGGCCCACAGGATTCTCCACCGTGATCCAACGCTCGATGGCATTCTTCCTCCTGAGATTTTAATCACTTCAGACTTAGAGGTTTTCTAAGTCTTTGAAGACTCGGTCTTCATTCCTTCCAGGGAATGAGTCTGTGGATCTCGATAACACTTTCCGAAGCATTATACCCCCTGAGCTTTGCCTTGTGTAGACCTCGAATTCCCGCGCACTCCTTGCATCTAAGGGATTTCGATAGCTCATATCCAAGGGGTTTCTCACAGAGAGATTCCTCCTGATCTCCTGATGTTCTCTCCTCGCTCGATGCACACCTTGCAGAGGTTCAATGAAGAGAAACAATTGAAATTGAAGAAAAAAAACTCACAGTTCCATCCACTTGTTCATGTAAATAGAAATGACAGGAAAAATGCACACAATCCACACACCATACATTTGGATCAATTTTCCATTATGTTATATTCACAAGTGCCTAATGGCTACAGAATACATTCAAAATTACAGTAACTCAAAAAAAATGAGATTTTTTGCTAACTAGCAGTTTTCTCTTACAGCTAATTTCTCTCTGTATTGCATCTCTCTGTATTACAGCTCTACTTCACTGGATGTACCAACTTATACATAACTCAAAATGCTTCTAGGGTTTACCCTGGCTACTTGCCTACTCTAAAACTCATCCTACACGATCCTAGTTCAGTCGCATTCCAAAGCCGAAGTGAAAACTCCTGCTTTGTTTACAATTTCAAAACTTTTCCTCAAAGGGTAAAATTCGGCAACGGTTCAAGCGTGCCTCCAAAGGTGAATTCTGGCACTGAGTGGAGGTGGATTCTGATATCGGTTGCAACTGCCCATGAAGAAGTTCTAGAAGAATTCTCACGTGTTGAGTGGTCTCACCTCTGTGCGCTTGCCAGTGATGCTCCTGCATCAACCAACCTATTCCACTGGCTCAAAATAGGGGTTTACACCTTGGCAATTTTTCTACAGTTTTTCAAGTCTTAAACTTGTGGGGTCGTTTTGAGGCCCTAAACAACCTTTTTTGGGCCTGGCATGGTCACACTATAGAATTTAGCCACATTTCTATGGAAACATGTGTATTCCTTAAATAGACCTTTCCAACGAGCTATCGTGCAACCCAAACGAAGATCGTATGCAAAAGTTACTCCTTTGGGAAGTTGACGTATCAACTACCCCCATAGGGGCCCACAAACCTTTTGGCATTTCATCTTTTGGGGTTAGGGTTTTGGATTTTCTTTATGTTAAAAATGCCTTCGAAGCCTCATTGTAAACATCATATTATTTTGAATGAGCGTAGCCATGAAGGGGACCCCGCTACATTTTATTATTGATAGTGGAAGCGAGAAGAACCTAATCTCAACAGAGTTCATCAAGCAGTTGGACTTGCCAACAATACCACACCTGCAGCCATACAACATCAGGTGTCTTAGCCAGGGTCAACATCTTCGTGTCATCCAGCAGTGTCACCTATCCTATGGCATCAAGCCCTTAAAGGATGAGGTACTATGTGATGTTGCCCCACTGGAATTTTTTGATGTTCTATTAGGCCAGCCATATATGTGGAAGCGTCATATTGTTTATGAGTCTCAACCCTGTAGCATCATTGTTACTCTGGGGGATCAACTTTACACGATACATGAGGTAGTCTCAACTATTGTCCCAAAAAAACAGTGCCACAAAGTGATCTATCATACCGCAAAGTTTAGCCTCTTCATAATCTAGGAAGAAGTTGAACAGAAGGACACTACAACCACTACAGCCTCAACCCAAGACCTTTCTATCCAGCAGAAGCAGATTGTAAAAGAGCACAAAAATATTGGTGTGTCGCCTATGGGGGTGCCTCCACACTGCCCAATATAGAAAAGTTACAATAGAGCCCTTTGTACTCCTAATATCCCATATTCATTGGCAAAGTCCTCCCATACTCAGTAATATCATGCAGCTAGATTAGTTGAATGGATCCAACCCCTCCAACAATAGGTTCATAACAACCTTCAGCAAGATAACTAGGATAACTTATTCAGCAAGGCAAGCAGTTCACCAAGGTTCAGATTCGAAAAAATCTTCCCATCTTCCACGGGAACTTGACGCAATGGGGACCATTTCTTCCTAAGGGGGTGTTGAGCACTCAACACACCCTAAATGATTTGTGAAAAAAAATATTTTTTGGGTACCACTTTGACTTTTTCTCTCTTTCTGAATTGAGTCAGTTGTGTAGGGATCATTAAGTTTTATGCTCCTATGTTTTATCATCGATCACAGTCGAATTGATTTGGATATGTTGAATAGATTAACTTCTCTTCTAAAGTACACTTTTCATTTTAACTAAGTATACACAACTAAAATTTTGAGCCATGCACCCATTATCGTCATCGGTGCAATCTGCGCAGTAAAATCGACCATGCGGCAATGACAAACATCGATTGTCGATCGTCGATGTATCATCGACATTAGGAGAATGGAAGAGTGGGTGCTTCGATCACTGATTATGTCTTGTGAAGAATTTGTCAAAATCTCGTTGATGTATCATCGACATCTAGGAGGTACGAAAATGAAAACGCTAACATTGACACACCTAACGAACCTTTGATCATTGATCACTGATGCATTCAAGGTCGGTGAAATCCAAAGGAAACCTTAAATTGCAGAAAGTCTTTACTTCGACACACCGTCGATCGTTGATCGCCAATCAATAATACGTTTTCGACATTGGTGAACTCCGAGGGATGAAATTACGAAACAATGACCATAGAGACTCATCGATTGTCAATCCTGAACATGTCATCGGCATCGACAGGATAGGTTGAGGACCATGTCTAAAGAAAATCCTCGATTTTGAAGAAAAGTTTTAACGAAGGAGCCAAAATCAAATGTCACATGTCATGAACACCCTTCCAAATCAACATTTTCATGTCAGCACTGTACGGCAGTCCAGGTCGGCATCGAAACTTTTGCTAAAGAAGGTATTAACAGACGTTGTCAAAGAAAAACATTGACACTGATCCACTTGTTTAAACTGGCGGATGGATAAGACATCAACGGTATGATGGGACATCTTCCGTAAAAAGTAAGATCGGATTTTGTTATTTAATAGGCCAATTAATGAATTTATTAACACATGTTATGAAGTTGTGCGCTGACCAAATAATAGGAGTTTGAAATCACCGATGAACTACGTAGTACCCTGCATTTCATTTACTCTCGAGCATTATTCAGATATTGGTGATGGATTAAGCATACCACATGTATGCCCTGAACTCAAGAACTGACATGACAAGGTAAGTATGCTCCATGTTTAAATTATAAAGACAAATTCGAACGCAACATTCAGCACCCAATTATTTCATTGGTGGAGCAGTCGAAGGAGCGAGAAAGTGTTTCAAGAGCTCACAGTCAATTTTTATAATTCTAAACCAGGTTAAGCTTGTGCAAAGAGGAGGTATGAATCGTCTGTATCATTTCGGCAATCGCAATTGTCTATATTTCATTATCATTTATGCAAGTCGATATATCATTTTGTTCTTTGTGCAGGAAAATGCCTCCAAAGAAGCCAACGAACAGGTGCTCGCGAGAGCACCAAAAATGAAAGAATCAGAGGTCAGTGAACGATATTCACTCGGCACTGCTAGACAGCTTGATTTTTCCACTAAAGTGGAGCCAGTCATCCGAGCAAAAAGGTGTTTTCCCAGCCTCCTGCATTCGGCAACACAGAGGCAAGTACTGGATCAAAAGTGGTGCTCCCACAGTGGGGAGATTTGTTTAACAGAATCAGTCGGGAAGATTACCCAGAGTTTATACCATACAGTGACCCAGATATTAGAATACTCGATGACCAAGTATTATTGAACATTCGGCGATCCTGCCTGCACATGGTAGCCTGTTGAACCTCGGTCTTGCCTTGCATTGAAACTCTGGGGTGGATAATCGACCACACAAATGCGAAAAAATGAATGGTAAATGATGACAATGGTGGATGTGTTAGGTTTTTTCTCCCAATAGAGGTCCAGAAATACTACAAACTCAGAGACCCAGAGGAAAGGTTAAATATTGATTTTGTTGTAAAATTCTATGAGTTCCATGACACCAGTAGGTTGATGGCCTCATGGTGGAAAGAGGATAAGAAGTTTACAAACAGGAGCAACGGTTGGTATGGTACGGCCAATCTTAGAGATCCATATATTTATCTGATGGCTTTGATCTGTCGATTATACGGGGAAAGGGATTGCGCCAAGTTTTTGAAAGCATGGATGCCCTTGGAATACACTGTGGAAATCTCTAGTAGCAGCTTCAACTGGGGAGAGATCATCTCGAAACAACTTATCACCAACATATTGCAATCCCAGATGCCAAAGGATGGAGAAACGTCGGCTTTCCACATGGTGTCATACTTATTAGACGTGATCTGCGCAAGGAACATCTTCATGGCATGAATCTGAGATGGCATGTTTTGGAGCTACCCATGCATGTCTATTTCACCATTTTGTGGGAGAGCAGGTACAAGAGATCTTACGCCCTCATATGTGATGAATTTATAGCTTGAGTTTATTTCATTCTTCTTAAGAAAGAATGCCCAAGGCTTACAACAGCAACCAAGAAAATGATTTCAAAAGTAGGCCATTGGTACCTCGAAGAAACCACCACCTATATCAGAGTGTTTGGGGCCACTGGTGCTCCATATTTAGTCCCCACTCATGTCCCGGACCGACTCATTATGGGAGAAATATGTTATCAAACCATTATGCAAGGCTATAATGTCACTTTGGTAAAGGATAAAAAGAGAGCATTCATACCCTATAGCTTTCAAGTAGGGTTTTACATGGTGAAAGATATAGCACAAGAAAAACAAGAGGTTTTGAGCTAGTTGGAGTATAGATTCCCCACATGCCATATGCCTCACAGGTGTCTTCATGTTGGTTGTATGACCATGATAAGTTTGAATATGAAATCTACACAGAAGGTGCTCAGGACTGGGAGGAGGTGCTTCAGATAAAATCCAACCCCAATATGACGAGATTTAAAGCCATGAAAATGGATGAGTAGGTTGAAATGATAGAAAAGGAATCGCAAGAATCCCTTAGGGTTAGGGAAGAAAATAGAGTAGTAGAAGCCACAGAAGCATAGAGGAGATGGATGTTGTTGCTAGAAGAAGCCCAAAGAGTCATTCAAAGGTTAGAAAATGACCCCCAGCTGAACCCTTTGATAAGACCCATAAGGGTCATCCTGGTCGACACAATCAATCTCGGAGAAGAGCTAAATGGTTGAGAGTCAACTTCACTGGAGGAGACCGCTTATCCAAAAAACCCAGGCACTATGTCACAATAGGCAAGGTTGTTGGTTGTTGCTATAGCACAGCTGGGGGCCACAAGAACATCAAGTGGGACAGATGTGATAGATGTCCTCATAGACCTAATTACCATATATGACGATGAGGAAAGCTCAGGGGTTTCTCTCATAACCCTAGTGCCAATCATAGAGGAGGGATAACATGGGGAAACGTCTTCTCTAACTCCTGAAGCTTTGACCTCAATTCCCCAAGAAGGCAATGACAAGGTCGGAAGCATTTTCGATGTTGAATTTCTCGACCAATCAAGAATTTATCTTAAGATGGACAACTCTAAGGAGGAGTTGGGCTCTGGTGAACAAGAAGAAGAAACGTAGCTATCAGACATTGGCATCTCAATACCCGATCCTCAAGTAAATGATGATCTTTTTCCCCTCTCCCCACCTAAAGTCGAGACTCCACCAGCTGACGAACCCCAGCAGGAGGTCGAGTCACCAAGACATACAGAAGTTACCCCTACTAAAGAACTACAAGAGTCTATCATATAACACATATATACGACATGAAGTTTAGGAAATACTCTGACCTAGGAATATCAACAAATTTTGGAGCCCGTGGATGAGGTCATCGATATACAAGCAATCGCTTATGATGGAAAGAGGAAAGTTGTGATGAGAAGGAAAACCAAGAAAAGGAGGCTCACGATTGATAGCACACTCCTCATCACCACAGAAGAAACACTTCTCAACATAGAAAATGCTAATACAACTGAGTTGATCGGGGCGGGAATGGTTACGACTATTGCAACGCTAGACAGAGAAAAATGGGATGAAAAGGAATTAGAAGCCATAAATAAGGAGTTGGATCATCTGCACCATTTAGTGAAGTATTATCAGGATTCAACATAGGCAGTAGTATTCCTGAGGAGTGAGTTCAGAGAAACATATGCACAATTCACAAACGAAAGAAATCTCTTCACCACATGTAAAGTCAATTTTCAAGAGGATAATCTCATGGGGATGGAAACTTGTAAAGACATGTAGAGATGGTATGAAAAGTCACATCGGGCCTTAGAGCGGATTGACTATATCGGTGTGGTATAAAAAGGTTGACACTCGAAATATCATGGAATCCGAGTACTAATGGATAGCAGTATCTCCCGAATCAGGAAGGTAGTTGAATACTGGGTGAGCATGGTCCAGGAGCCTCAGTGGAAGATACAGGAAAGGTGGGGAGAGTGGGAGAAAATTTGGCAGAAGATCAATCGGGAGATGGAAAACATTGACCTACCAGAATTCGGCCCACCAGAAAATTTTGTCGATTTGCATGGCATAGTCAAATGGCATGTAGAGCAAGACTCAGCATGGGAGGCAGATATCTCTTAGATTTCAAGTATGACTCCACGACAAGTAAAGAAGTTCGTTGAACACCCAATCAAATCCCTCGCAGTTATATAGCGCTTATGTGTCAAGATCATCATGTATAGAGAACGAGCAGTGGAGATAAAGGAAGTCTTCTCTACACCGATGGATCAGCATAGGTTTCCCTATGCATATACACGTGAAGACCTTTTCTTCAAGTGGGCGGAGTATGAGAGAAATCATCCACTTCGGTAAAAAAATTGGATGATCTAAAGAGAACCAAGAGATCAAGCCTGCCACGTGTCATTTTTGTTTTACTTAACATAACTTTTAGCAGTTATTTTTAGCTTAGTGATCCTTTATAAATAGGCAGATTGACCTCGTGCAAAGGGTCGATGGTTTTGGGAAATACCTTTTCTTTTAGAATTGTAAAAGAATTATTTATGTGCAACTTTAATTAAGAAGTTATGTTTAGAACCAAAGACATTTTTTTCATCTAAAGCGTCAACTTGATTGGATCGAGGAGGGATTGTTTCTATCTTTGAATTTGATAGTGTTGATGTATTGAGTAAGAGTTGTTGTATCTATTTTTAAATTATCTTTCAATATTATAACAGTTCTTTTGTTCTAGATGATGAAAAGAAATCGATGTGTTGATATGTGATTGATAGTAGAGCTAAGAGAATTAATTTTATTACACTCATCTTTGTTATGTATTTGTTTTCCTTTCTACAATGGTTATCTCATTCAATGATGAATGTCCACAAGTAAAAGTATTATTGCTAAGCTTGAGATAGGTCTGATTATCATTGTCTACACGATGAGGTATAAGGGTTATCGTAAGCTCAACATTCTTCAGTCTTTAGTAATTTCCCTTTATCAGTTGGTGTAACACCCCAAGTCCGAGCCCATGTTGAATTGTAATTATGTTTATAGGTTGGTGAGACAAGTGTTAATAAATTGAAGATTTATATGTTTATTAGGCCATAGAGCATAGATTCTTAAGGCCATGAGCCTGATTTTTGTATATGTAAATGCACATATCATTAATAAAATTACATTGTTGCGTGTAGACCAACCATGAAGAAAGAGTATGGGGGACTAAGCTCCACTAGGTAGGGTAAGGGAGGGGGCTAAGTGTTTAGGCCTAGGGACTAAGCTAGAGGGATTACCTCTAAGGGAATAATATTTTATTATTATTTCATAAAGTCTAAGGTGGACATGATCGGTGTTGTCCTAATTTCTTGGAAATGGAACGAGTGCTAAGTGGAACTCATGCAGTTGTAGGAAGACAGGTGTCGACTTGGGCGCATGTAGTTAAATATGGGAAAGACAACTCATTAGGGGTTCTTTTCCCATCCTTGCATCTGGATCAATCTCGAGTTCCTCACAACCCTTATGATTCTTTGGAAGTCGGTCACCCTACCTGATTCACCATTGACTCACGTACTAAGCCACCATCATCTCCATCGTCGACCTCTGAATAGGAACGCACCCTATAAAAGTCTAAGTCATGTTATGTCATAATTGTTTGTTGTTGCATCCCATGCAGTTCCTGAACTAAGTGTGGCTTGTTTCCATCGTCTGCTCTTATTGAGCTTTGTTGTTTCCATCACCTTTTCGGCAATTGACTTAGAAGTGGACTGAAGAAGCAGGTTGTCAGGCCTACAAGAAACTATCTCCATGTGAGAGAGGTTGTTGGGGAAGTGATTTTCCATAGGGATCCCAACTGTAGCTATAGTACTTGGAGAATTCATGTTCGGCCTGTTGCTGAAGCCCTGAAAGGGAAGTGGGGCAGTCGAAGGATTGTGGAGCAGAGAAGGGGCACACTTCATGGGGTAGGACAAGCATGTGGGGAATGAGAGGTTATATGATCCATGTGGATATCAGTGGCCACCCACCTTTTCCAACTGCCTCAAAACAATTTTCTGGCAATTTTGGCAATTTACTATTTTTAGCAGGTTTTAACTTTCGGGGCCATTTTGAGGGCTCAAATGAAGGTTTTTCGAGATCAAGGTTCTCAATGATATCCAAAGGAAATATTGAGCCCCCAAAATGAATCTCCTCGATGATACCTTTCCAATGAGCTATCACATGCCTAATATGGAAATCGTATGCAAAAGTTACAACCCCGGGAAGTTGATGTACTCACTTACCCAAACGAGGCCCACATGACTTTTGGCGCTTCATCTCCTAGGGTTAGGTTTTTGGATGTCGAAGGTTTTTTGGCATTCCTGCTTATTGTAAAAAAAGGCCTTCAGAGCCTCATGTTAATTATCTTCTTGTGAATGCGAGTAGCCGTCACATCTCTTCTCAGAGATAAGTTGTCACCATTCTAGCAAGTCTTTCACTCTGTATTTTTATAGTCTCTGTACATTTCTTTCAATAATAGAAATCATGTATTACTGTATCTATGTGTTTATGGTTGCATCTTTGATATATTTCCGTTATATTATTGAATATCTATGATATCTCCATGCATTTCCTTATTATATCTCTGATCTCATTTTGTGCCGAAAATAATCTGGATCAGTGGTATCAGAGCATGCTACTCTTGATCATTTTTCAGTGCATGTCCCTGACGAGGTCAAAGTATAGCAAGTTGGGTCTCGAATTTGTCTCTCTTGAAGACAATCGCTCTCACACACCCAAGAAACCCTCAATGGCGGAAGAAAAGAAAAATGACAAAGCAGACGATCCTATCAATTTGTTGCTTGAGCAAGCTCTCACGCGAAAGAGGGACAAAATGATGGAGAATTTTTCCCACATCCTTAAATGCCTACCGATAGCATCAGGCGCATCTTCATCTAGTGGCCACTTTGGAGGCACCTTGCCTTTTAACATACAAATTAATTTTGATATTCCTGTATTTGAAGGACAGATAGATGTAGAAGCCCTAGAAAAATGGTTAACTCTGCTAGAAGGTTATTTCTCTGTTCACAACTTTTCTGACAAAGAAAAGATCACCTTCGCACTCCTTAAAGCTCTCCCTCATGTCAAACATTGGTGGGAAACTTACTGGGAGCAAAGTTCCACAGAGGATTCTGAAATATATGGGGTCGATCCCACTTGGGATTTTTTTGTGGATGCAGTAAAGGAACAGTATTACCCTGTTGACAACTACGAGGACCAGTACATGAGATGGACCACACTGTGGCAAGAGAGGGGCCAAGCAGTTTTAGAGTTCACCAATACCTTCCATACCTTATGCACCAAGCTTGGTATCAAAGACTCTGAGCGATATTTGGTTCTGAAATACCGTGAGGCTCTACACAGATACATCCAGACTGAAATGGATTTTCTAGACATCTCATCACTTGGCGTTGCTTATCAATATGTTGTTAAAATTGAGCAGAAATTTAAGCACCAGAAAAAAATGGGAATTTGGGTCTACAAATATGCGAAAACCAAAGTATGACAAAGACGGCCCTAACAAACAGTCTCCCAAAAACCAGTCCAAGACACAGGAAAAGAAGGGTCACGGCAGGACAAAGAAGGACACCGGAAAATGGTGCGATTTCCAAAAAATCCCCTAGCACAACACCGATGAATGTCACTCAAAACAGTCATTGGTGGCCGAGATCAAAGACAAGGAGCCAAACCTTGATTCAGAATCTGATTCTAAAAATACCGGTAAAGGACAGATCATTGAAGTAGACCCCACTGCTATTGTCGCGACCGCAGCAATTCAGCCAGAAGAACCAACAGATTCTGAAGAGGGGGAGCGCATTTTTCATTCATAGATGTGGGTGAAGGGAACCTCGCTGCATTTTATTGTTGATAGCAGAAGCCAGAAAAAACTCATATCAGAAGAGGTCATCAAACAGTTGAGATTGTCGACAACAGCACATCCGCAGTCATACAACATCGGGTGGCTTTGGCAAGGACGAGATCTCTATGTCAGCCAACAGTGTTGATTGTCATACGACATCCAACCCTTCAAAGATGAGGTATTATGTGATGTTTCCCCACTAGATGTATGTGATGTTCTCCTGGGCCAACCATATATGTGGAGACGCCATGTTGTTTATGAGTCTCGACCCCGTAGTGTCATTGTTACTTTGGGGGTCATCTCTACAGAATACTAGAGGTAGTTCTAACTATTGTTCCACCTAAAAAGTGTCACAAGGAAGGTAGTATCTCATGCTGCAAAATTCAGCTTCTTCACAATCTGTTCAAAAGGGGAACAGAAGGACATTGCAACCGTTACAGCCTCACCTTCTGCACCTTCTATCCAACAGAAGCAGGTCGACAAGGTTGCAGCAAAGCACAAAAATTCCTTCTACACACCTTCCTCTCATGTAGCTCGACTTTTTGAACAACCTCAGCTTCAACAGGTTCATGACAGATTTCCACAAACTAAATAGCGCGACGTCTCCTGCAATACAAGCAGCTCACCAAGATGCAGATCCAACAAATGTTTTTCCCTCTCCCCCGGGAACTCAACGCAATAGATACCATTGCTTCCTAAGGAGGGAGGATTGATCCAGGTGGATATCAGTGGCCACCCACCTTTTCCAATTGGCTAAAAACAGTTTTCTGACAATTTTGGCAATTTACTATTTTTAGCAGGTTTTAACTTTCGGGGCCATTTTGAGGGCCCAAATGAAGGTTTTTAGAGATAAATGTTCTCAATTATAGTTGAAGTCATTATTGAGCCCCCAAAATGAATCTCCTCGATGATACCTTTCCAACGAGCTATCACACGCCTAAAATGGAGATCGTATGTAAAAGTTACGACCCCGAGAAGTTGATGTACTCACTTACCCAAACGGGGCCCACATGACTTTTGGCACTTCATCTCCTAGGGTTAGGTTTTTGGATATCTAGGGTTTTTTTGCATTCCTTCTTATTGTAAAAAAATGCCTTCAGAGCCTCATGGTAATGATCTTCTTGCGAATGCGAGTAACCGTCACATCTCTTCTCAGAGATAAGCTGCCACCATTCTAGCGAGTCTTTCACTCTGTATTTGAAAGTCTCTGTACATTTCTTTCATTAATAGAAATCGTGTATTACTGTATCTCTGTGTTTATGGTTGCATCTCTGATATATTTCCATTATATTAATGAATATCTGCGATATCTCTATGCATTTCCTTATCATATCTCTGATCTCATTTCATGCCGAAAATAATCTGAATCAGTGGTATCAGAGCAAGCTGCTCTTGATCATTTTTCAGTGCATGTCCCCAACGAGGTCTGAGTATAGCAATTTGGGTCTCGAGCTTGTCTCTCTTGAAGACAATTGCTCTCACACACCCAATAAACCCTCCATGGTGGAAGAAAAGAAAAATGACGGAGTGAATGATCCTATCAATCTGTTGCTTGAGCAATCTCTCACGCGACAGAGGGATGAAATGATGGAGAATTTTTCCCACATCCTTAAACACCTTCCAATAGCATCACACGCATCTTCATCAAGCGGCCACTTTGGAGGCACCTAGCCTTTCAAGGTACAAGTTAATTTTGATATTCTTGTATTTGAAGGACAGATAGATGCAGAAGCCCTAAAAAAATGGTTAACTCTGCTAGAAGGTTATTTCTCTGTTCACAACTTTTTCGACAAAGAAAAGATCACCTCCGCACTCCTTAAATCTCTCCCTCATGTCAAACATTGGTGGGAAACTTACTGGGAGCAAAGTTTCATAGAAGAGTCTGGAATATATGGGGTCGATCCCACTTGGGATTTTTTTGTGGATGCAGTAAAGGAACAGTATTACCCTATTGGCAACTATGAGGACCAGTACATGAGATGGACCACATTGCGGCAAGAGAGGGGCCAAGCAGTTTCGGAGTTCACCAATACCTTCCATACCTTATGCACCAAGCTGGGTATCAAAGACTCCAAGCAACATTTGGTTCTGAAATATCGTGGGGCTCTACACAGATACATCCAGACTGAAATGGTTTTTGTGGACATCTCATCACTCGGTGTTGCTTATCGATATGCTGTTAAAATTGAGCAGAAATTTAAGCACCAGAACAAGCGGGAATTCGGGTCTACAAATCTGCAACAACCAAAGTATGACAAAGACAACCCTAACAAACAGTCTCCTGAAAACTAGTCCAAGACACAGGAAAAGAAGAATCACGGGAAGACAAAGAAAGACACCGAAAAATGGTGTGATTTCCACAAAAGTACCTGGCACAACACCGATGAATGTCGCTCAAAACAGTGATTAGTGGCCAAGATCAAAGACAAGGAGCCAAACCCTGATTCGGAATCTAATTCTGAAAATACCAATAAAGGATAGATCATTGACGCACACCCCACTACTATTGTCGCAACCGTAGCAATTCTACCAGAAGAACCAACATATCCTAAAGAGGGGGACCACCTTTTTCATTCATAGATGTGGGTGAAGGGGACCCCGCTGCATTTTATTGTTGATAGCGGAAGCCAGAAAAACCTCATATCAGCAGAGGTCGTCAAACAGTTGGGATTGTCGACAACACCACACCCGTAGCCATACAACATCAGGTGGCTTCAGCAAGGACGAGATCTCTGTGTCAGCCAACAGTGTCTATTGTCATATGACATCCAACCCTTCAAGGATGAAGTATTATGTGATGTTTCCCCACTGGATGTCTGTGATGTTTGTTATCCCCAATTTCTAGGGATAACTAGGAGATCATGCCTCGAGGCCCATAGGTCCTAGACATGGAGTACCGAGAGTAGGATTGACCTGAGCATGGCCCTAGAGGGCCCATCTTTCTTCTTCTTCATCAGACTTATCCTGTCAGGAGCAGCAGCATCCATCACCTTCGGCTTGGATTTGTGTCGGAGAAGACTCTTTCTCCATGAGGTAATTGGTCCAAGTATCATTGTATGTGTCATATTTGATCATTCTAACCTTTAGATATATGCATCAAATTTCTTTCATTTCTCACGACTGCTTGGATCTTACATCAACCCACTTGAC
The DNA here is from genome assembly GCA_009831015.1 of Picea engelmannii. NCBI lineage: Eukaryota > Viridiplantae > Streptophyta > Pinopsida > Pinales > Pinaceae > Picea > Picea engelmannii. Next base: position 126,093 of record ML802947.1, read on the forward strand.
CAAGGTTGGGGTGATTGATAGGGTACCCTAGCAAGCTTGTACCCATAGGTTTCGATTATCCGTTAGGGGGGATTTTGAGGCCCAGAGAGGGCCAATGTTTGTCATCTTGTGCTGCCTTTTTCCCTAAAAAGGGCCAACATCTCCCTCAAAAGGGCTTGACGTCTTGCTTATTGCTCATTTAGGGTTTTTATTTAACAGTTTAATGTAAAACAGTATGATTTTTGGTTATTGGCCTTGTCGACTGTTTTTAATGACCTAATTTAATTAAAGATCATGGAATACTATATATTGAGGATGTTTTTCCCTCATTTGACATAACAGAACTCACTCACACTTGTGAGGCCTGATTTTTGTGCCCTTCTAGGGTATTGTTTCTTTCTAAGTGAGGCGCACTTGTTATTGGAAGGATTTTTTGGCATCTTTTGGCATTTCTCTCCAAGGAAGGTTTACAACTAAGGTTTTCACATGCTTTCTTCATGATATGTAAGTGATTTTCTTGCAAAACTTCTTAATTGAATGGTTGTAAATTTAATTTCTTGCATTTGCTTATTAAATTGTTGATTTGAAACCCTAGGTAACTAGCACACAAGTAGGTCCTTGTTATATGTCCCCTTAGAGAGAAATTTTTCACCCATTGAAGAAGAGGGATTGAACCTAGCCTTTGCTACACTCATCTTGATTCTTCCCTTAAGCTAGCATTGAAGTTTATAGGTTGAAAGAGGGTGACGTCCTAGGCCTAGTTTATCTACACCTAAGGCCATCATCTTCTAGGGTTTGAAAGCCTTGTCTTTACAACACTTTCTCTCACCTCATCCCTTAAATTTATCATTTATGCTAGCCATTTTTCCAAGTTGACCTAAAGAAGGAGGAAAGAGCACAAGGCCTTGCTCAAGCAACACTGGAGTCAGCCTCTTTCCCCTAGGGTTTTGATTCTAGGGCCCTGCCTTTGGAGCACTCTAGAACCCTTCCCTCTTGTCTTTAAGTCTTCATCCTTTCAAGACCTTGTGCCCTTACCTTGTTTGACTCCATATACCCTAAGGCACTGATCTCTGACCTCCAACGTTGAAGTTTTAGTGTACAAAACCACTCTCAAAACTCTAAATTTGAAACCCTAACTAATAAACTAATCTATCTAAGCATGACGTCACAATTGGTTATCTCATCTTGACACAGCAAGTGTTGAATATAAGCAATTAAAAGATGAATTAAAGCATTTATTGAGTAAAGTGTTGGTTGGATACATTGCTAGCTTGATCATCCTGATATTTATTGATGAATTGATGCTTTTGCCATAGCTAATTGATAAAATGTTGACTTCATTGGTATCTATTGTTTTACATTGCTTATTAATTGATATCAGATAGTCACATGAAGTACTAACCCTTTGAGTTATAGCCTGCATATATATATATATATATATATATATATATATATATATATATTGTGTTGTTGTTGTCTTGTTACGGGCAAGTGTTTTCAATTGGGCATACACTTCATTCATTGGCTGATTAGCCGGACTTTTTGACTTTGGTGGTAACCTGTGAGGAGGACTTTTTCCCTTGACTCTTTTACTTTAGCCTCTTCAAAATCCCAGGTTACCGGGGACGTCTCCCATGGGTTAACCTACCTAAATAAAAAGAACCTCCACATTGAGGTGACATTGGGTGGGGAAGGTTCTTGTTACGCCAGTTTGGTCTGTATCCTTTGGCCCTTAACTTAAACTACAAACTGTGCGATAACAATGTTCTCTTGGGCCAACCATATATGTGGAGAGGCCATGTTGTTTATGAGTCTCGACCTCGTAGTGTCATTGTTACTTTGGGGGGTCATCTTAATAGAATACCAGAGGTAGTTCCAACTATTGATCCAAATAAAAAAGTGTCGCAAGGAAGGTAGTGTCTCATACTGAAAAATTCAGCTTCTTCACAATGTGTTCAAAAGGGGATCAGAAGGACACTGCAACCACTATAGCCTCACCCCCTGCACCTTCAATCCAACAAAAGCAGGTCGACAAGGTTGCAGCAAAGTACAAAGATTCCTTCTGCACACCTTCCTCTCATGTAGCTCAACTTTTTGAACAACCTCAGCTTCAACAGGTTCATGATAGACTTCCACAAACTAAGCAGCGCGACGTCTCTAGCAATAGAAGCAGCTCACCAAGATGCAGATCCAACAAATGTTTTTCCCTCTCCCTCGGGAACTCAATGCAATGGAGATAATTTATTCCTAAGGAGGGAGGATTGATCCAGGTGGGTATCAGTGGCCACCCACCTTTTCAACTGGCTCAAAACAGTTTTCTAGCAATTTTGGCAATTTAATATTTTTAGCAGGTTTTAACTTTCGGGGCCATTTTGAGGGCCCAAAAGAAGGTTTTTTGAGATCGATATTCTCAATGATATAAAAAGGAATGACTGATCCCCAAAAATGAAACTCCTCAATGATACCTTTCCAACGAGCTATCACACGCCTAAAACGGAGATCGTATGCAAAAGTTACGACCTCGGGAAGTTGATGTACTCACTTGCCCAAATGGGGCCCATGTGACTTTTGGCGCTTCATCTCCTAGGGTTAGGTTTTTTTATGTCTAGGGTTTTTTTGCATTCCTGCTTATTGTAAAAAAAAACCTTCATAGCCTCATGGTAATGATGTTCTTGTGAATGCAATTAGTCGTCACATCTCTTCTCAGGGATAAGCTGCCACCATTCTAGCGAGTCTTTCACTCTGTATTTTTACAGTCTATGTACATTTCTTTCATTAACAGAAATTATGTACATTTATTTCATTAATAGAAATCGTGTATTACTGTATCTCTATGTTTATGGTTTCATCTCTGATATATTTTCTCTGTTCACAACTTTTTCGACAAAGAAAAGATCACCTTCGCACTCCTTAAAGCTCTTCCTCATGTCAAACATTGGTGGGAAACTTACTGGGAGCAATGTTCCACAGAGGAGTCTGGAATATATGGGGCCTATCCCAATTAGGATTTTTTTGTGGATGCAGTAAAGGAACAGTATTACCCTGTTGGCAACTATGAGGACCAGTACATGAGATGGACCACATTGCGGCAAGAGAGGGGCCAAGCAGTTCCGGAGTTCACCAATAACTTCCATACCTTATGCACCAAGCTGGGTATCAAAGACTCTGAGCGAAATTTGGTTCTGAAATACCGTGGGGCTCTACACAAATACATCCAAACTGAAATGTATTTTCTGGACATCTCATCACTTGGTGCTTCTTATCGATATGTTGTTAAAATTGAGCAGAAATTTAAGCACCAGAACAAATGGGAATTTGGGTCTGCAAATCCGCAACAACCAAAGTATGACAAAGACATCCCTAACAAACAGTCTCTCGAAAACCAGTGCAAGACATAGGAAAATAAGGTTCACGGGAAGACAAAGAATGACACCGAAAAATGGTGTGATTTCCACAAAATCCCCTAGCACAACACCGATGAATGTCGCTCAAAACAATCATTGGTGGCCGAGATCAAAGACAAGGAGTCAAACCCTGATTCTGAAAATACCGGTAAAGGACAGATCATTGACGCAGACCCCACTACTATTGTCGGGACCACAACAATTCAGCCAGAAGAACCAACAGATCCTGAAGAGGGGGAGTGCCTTTTTCATTCACAGATGTCGATGAAGGGGACCCCATTGCATTTTATTGTTGATAGTGGAAGCCAAAAAACCCTCATCTCAACAGAGGTTGTCAAACAATTGGGATTGTTGACAACACCACACCCACATCCATACAACATCAGGTGGCTTCAACAAGGACGAGATCTCCATGTTAGCCAACAGTGTCAATTGTCATAAGGCATCCAACCCTTCAAGGATGAGGTATTATGTGATGTTGCTCCACTAGATGTCTGTGATGTTCTCTTGGGCCAACTATATATGTGGAGACGCCATTTTGTGTATGAGTCTCGACCCCGTAGTGTCATTGTTACCTTGGGGGTTCATATCTACAAAATATCAGAGGTAGTTCCAACTATTGTTCCACCTAAAAAGTGTCGCAAGGAAGGTAGTATCTCATACTGCAAAATTCAGCTTCTTCACAATCTGTTCAAAATGGGAACAGAAGGACACTGCAACCACTATAGCCTCGCCCCCTACACCGTCTATCCAACAGAAGCAGGTCGACAAGGTTGCAGAAAAGCACAAAGATTCCTTCTGCACACCTTCCTCTCATGTAGCTCGACTTGTTGAACAACCACAGCTTCAACAGGTTCATGATAGACTTCCACAAACTAAGCAGCGGGACATCTCCAACAATACAAGCAGCTCACCAAGATGCAGATCCAACAAATGTTTTCCCTCTCCCCCGGGAACACAACACAATGGATACCATTGCTTCCTAAGGAGGGAGGATTGATCCAAGTGGATATTGGTGGCCACCCACCTTTTCTAACAGGCTCAAAACAGTTTTTTGGCAATTTACTATTTTTAGCAGGTTTTAACTTCCGGGGCCATTTTTAGGGCCCAAATGAAGGTTTTTCGAGATCAAGGTTCTCAATGATATCCAAATTCATGATTGATCCCCCAAAATGAATATCCTCGATGATACATTTCCAACAAGCTATCACACACCTAAAACAGAGATCGTATGCAAAAGTTAAGACCTCGGGAAGTTGATGTACTCACTTGCCCAAACGAGGCCCACATGACTTTTGGTGCTTCATCTCCTAGGGTTAGGTTTTTATATGTCTAGGGTTTTTTGGCATTCCTGCTTATTGTAAAAAAATGTCTTCAGAGCCTCATGGTAATGATCTTCTTGCGAATGCGAGTAGCCATCACATCTCTTCTTAGAGATAAGCTGCCACCATTCTAGCGAGTTGTTCACTCTGTATTTTTACAGTCTCTGTACATTTCTTTCATTAATATAAATCGTGTATTACTGTATCTCTATGTTTATGGTTGCATCTCTGATATATTTTCGTTATATTATTGAATATCTGTGATATCCCTTTGCATTTCCTTATTATATCTATGATCTCATTTCGTGCCGAAAATAATCTGGATCAGTGGTATCAGAGCAGGTTGCTCTTGATCGTTTTTCAGTGCATGTCCCTAATGAGGTCTGAGTAGAGCAAGTTGGGTCTCGAGCTTGTCTCTCTTAAAGACAATCTCTCTCGCACACCCAAGAAACTCTCGATGGTGGAAGAAAAGAAAAATGACGGAGTGGACGATCCTATCAATCTGTTGCTTGAGCAAGCTCTCACGCAATAGAGGGACGAAATGATGGAGAATTTTGTCCACATCGTTAAACGTCTGCCGATAGCATCAGGCGCATCCTCATCAAGCGGCCACTTTGGAGGCACCTCACCTTTCAAGGTACAAGTTAATTTTGATATTCCTATATTTGAAGGACAAATAGATGCAGAAGCCCTAGAAAAATGGTTAACTCTGCTAAAAGGTTATTTCTCTATTCACAACTTCTCCGACAAAGAAAAGATCACCTTCGCACTCCTTAAAGATCTCCCTCATGTCAAACATTGGTGGGAAACTTACTAGGAGCAAATTTCCACAGAGGAGTCTGGAATATATGGGGTCGATCCCACTTGGGATTTTTTTGTGGATGTGTTCCAGGAACAGTATTACCCTTTTGGAAACTATGAGGACCAGTACATGAGATGGACCACACTGCGGCAAGAGAGGGGCCAAGTAGTTTCAAAGTTGACCAATAACTTCCATACTTTACACACCAAGTTTGGTATTAAAGACTCTGAGGGACATTTGGTTCTAAAATACCGTGGGGCTCTACACAAATACATCCAGACTGAAATGGATTTTTCGGACATCTCATCGCTCGGTGCTGCTTATTGATATGCTATTAAAATTGAGCAAAAATTTAAGCACTACAACAAATGGGAATTCGGGTCTGCAAATCTGCAACAACCAAAGTATGAAAAAGAAGGCCCTAACAAACAGTCTCCCGAAAACCAGACTAAGACACATGAAAAGAAGGGTCACGGGAAGACAAAGAAGGACACCAGAAAATGGTGTGATTTCCACAAAATCCCTTGGCACAACATCGATGAATGTCGCTCAAAACATTCATTGGTGGCCGAGATCAAAGACAAGGAGCCGAACCCTGATTCTGATTTTGATTCTGAAAATACCGGTAAAGGACAGATCATTGACACAGACCCCACTGTTATTGTCGCGACCGCAGCAATTCAGCTAGAAGAACCAATAGATCCTGAAGAGGGGGAGCACCTTTTTCATTCATAGATGTGGGTGAAGTGGACCCCACTACATTTTATTGTGGATAGCAGAAGCCAGAAAAACCTTATCTCAGCATAGGTTGTCAAACAGTTGGGATTGTCGACAACACAACACCCGCAACCATACAACATCGGGTGGCTTCGGCAAGGACGAGATATCTGTTTCAGCCAACAGTGTTGATTGTCATACGGCATCCAACCCTTCAAGGATGAGGTATTATGTGATGTTGCCCCACTGGATGTCTGTGATGTTCTCTTGGGCCAACCATATATGTGGAGACGCCATGTTGTTTATGAGTCTCGACCTCATAGTGTCATTGTTACTTTCGGGGGTCATCTCTATAGAATACCAGAGGTAGTTCCAACTATTGTTCCACCTAAAAAGTTTCGCAAGGAAGATAGTATCTCATACTGCAAAATTCATCTTCTTCACAATCTGTTCAAAAGGGGAACAGAAGGACACTGCAACCACTAGAGCCTCTCCCCCCTGCACCTTCTATCCAACAGAAGCAGGTCGACAAGGTTGCAGCAAAGCACAAAGATTCCTTCTGCACACCTTCCTCTCATGTAGCTCAACTTGTTGAACAACCTCAGCTTCAACAGGTTCATGACAGACTTCCACAAACTAAGCAGCGCGACGTCTCTAGCAATACAAGCAGTTCACCAAGATGCAGATCCAACAAATGTTTTTCCCTCTCCCTCGGGAACTCAACGCAATGGAGATAATTTATTCCTAAGGAGGGAGGATTGATCCATGTGGATATCGGTGGCCACCCACCTTTTCCAACTGGCTCAAAATAGTTTTCTGGAAATTTTGGCAATTTAATACTTTTAGCAGGTTTTAACTTCCGGGGCCATTTTGAGGGCCCAAATGAAGGTTTTTTGAGATCGAGGTTCTCAATAATTTTTAAATTCATGATTGAGCCCCCAAAATGAATCTCCTCGATGATACCTTTCCAAAGAGCTACCACATTCCTAAAACAGAGATCGTATGCAAAAGTTACGACCCCGGGAAGTTGATGTACTCACTTGCCTTAACGTTGCCCACATGACTTTTGGTGCTTCATCTCCTAGGGTTAGGTTTTTGGATGTCTAGGGTTTTTTGGCAATCCTTATTATTGTAAAAAAAGGCCTTCAGAGCCTCATGGTAATGATCTTCTTGTGAATGCAAGTAGTTGTCACATCTCTTCTCAGAGATAAGCTGCCACCATTCTAGCGAGTCTTTCACTCTGTATTTTTACAGTCTCTGTACATTTATTTCATTAATAGAAATCATGTATTATTGTATCTCTGTGTTTATGGTTTCATCTTTGATATATTTACTTTATATTATTGAATATCTGCGACATCTCTGTGCATTTCCTTCTTATATCTCCGATCTCATTTCGTACCGAAAATAATCCGGATCAGTGGTATCAGAGCAGGCTACTCTTGATCGTTTTTCAGTGCATGTCCCCGACGAGGTCCATGTATAGTGAGTTGGGTCTCGAGCTTGTTTCTTTTAAAGAAAATCGCTCTCGCACACCCAAGAAACCCTCGATGGCAGAAGAAAAGAGAAATGACGGAGCGAACAATCCTATCAATCTGTTGCTAACGCAAGCTCTCACGCGATAGACGAATGAAATCATGGAGAATTTTGCCCTCATCCTTAAATGCCTACCAATAGCATCAGGTGCATCTTCATCAAGCGGCCACTTTGGAGGCTCCTCGCCTTTCAAGGTATAGGTTAATTTTGATATTCTTGTATTTGAATGACAGATATATGTAGAAGCCCTAGAAAAATGGTTAACTCTACTAGAAGGTTATTTCTTTGTTCACAACTTTTCCAACAAAGAAAAGATCACCTTTGCACTCCTTAAAGCTCTCCCTCATGTCAAACATTGGTGGGAAACTTACTAGGAGAAAAGTTCCATAGAGGAGTCTGGAATATATAGGGTCTATCCCACTTGCGATTTGTTTATGGATGCGGTAAAGGAACAGTATTACCCTGTTGGCAACTATGAGGACTAGTAAATGAGATGGACCACACTACGGCAAGAGAGGGGCCAAGCAGTTCCAGAGTTTACCAATACCTTCCATACCTTACACACCAAGCTGGGTATCAAAGACTCTGAGCGACATTTGGTTATGAAATACCATGGGGCTCTACACAGATACATCTAGACTGAAATGGATTTTCTGGACATCTCATCACTCGGTGCTGCTTATCGATATGATCTTAAAATTGAGCAGAAATTTAAGCACCAAAAAAAATAAGAATTTAGGTCTGCAAATCCACAACAACCAAAGTATGACAAAGATGGCCCTAACAAACAGTCTCCCGAAAACCAGTTCAAGACACAGGAAAAGAAGGGTCACGGGAAGACAAAGAAGGACACTGATATATGGTGTGATTTCCACAAAATCCCCTGGCACAACATCGATGAATGTCGCTCAAAATAGTCATTGGTGGTCGAGATCAAAGACAAGGAGTTGAACCCTTATTTGGAATCTGATTCTGAAAATATCGGTAAAGGACAGATCGTTGACGCAGACCCCACTGTTATTGTCTCAACCACAGCAATTCAACCAGAAGAACCAATAGATCCTGAAGAGTGGGAGCGTCTTTTTCATTCACAGATGTGGGTGAAGGGGACCCCGCTGCATTTTATTCATGATAGCGGAAGCCAGAAAAACCTCATCTCAGCAGAGGTCGTCAAAGAGTTGGGATTGTCGACAACACCACACCCGCAGCCATACAACATTGGGTGGCTTCGGCAAGGACGAGATCCCTGTGTCAGCCAACAGTGTCAATTGTCATACAGCATCCAACCCTTCAAGGATGAGGTATTATGTGATGTAGCCCCACTGGATGTCTGTGATGTCCTCTTGGGCCAACCATATATGTGGAGATGCCATGTTGTTTATGAGTCTCAACCCTGTAGTGCCATTGTTACTTTGGGGAGTCATCTCTACAGAATAACATAGGTAGTTCCAACTATTGTTCCACCTAAAAAGTGTCACAAGGAAGGTAGTATCTCATACTGTAAAATTGAGCTTCTTCACAATCTGTTCAAAAGGGGAACAGAAGGACACTGCAACCACTACAGCCTCACCCCCTACACCTTCTATCCAACAGAAGCAGGTCGACAAGGTTGCAGCAAAGTGCAAATATTCCTTCTACACACCTTTCTCTCATGTATCTCAACTCGTTGAACAACCTCAACTTCAACAGGTTCATGACAGACTTCCACAAATTAAGCAGCGCGATGTCTCCAGTAATACAAGCAGCTCACCAAGATGCAGATCCAACAAATGTTTTTCCCTCTCCCCCGGGAACTCAACACAATGGAGAAAATTGTTTCCTAAGGAAGTAGGATTAATCCAGGTGGATATCGGTGGCCACCCACCTTTTCCAACTTGCTCAAAACAGTTTTCTGGCAATTTTGGCAATTTACTATTTTTAGCAGGTTTTAACTTTCGGGGCCATTTTGAGGGCCCAAATGAAGTTTTTTCAAGATTGAGGTTCTCAATGATATTCGAAGGCATGATTGAGCCCCCAAAATGAATCTCCTCGATGATACCTTTCCAACGAGCTATCACACGCCTAAAACGGAGATCGTATGCAAACGTTACGACCCCGAGAAGTTGATGTACTCACTTGCCCAAACGGGGCCCACATGACTTTTGGCATTGAATATCCTAGGGTTAGGTTTTTGGATGTCTAGGGTTTTTTTGCATTCCTACTTATTGTTAAAAAAGGCCTTCAGAGCCTCATGGTAATGATGTTCTTGTGAATGCGAGTAGTCGTCACATCTCTTCTCAAAGGTAAGTTGTCACCATTCTAGCGAGTCTTTCACTCTGTATTTTTACAGTCTTTGTACACTTTTTTCATTAATAGAAATCGTGTATTACTGTATCTTTGTGTTTATGGTTTCATCTCTGATATATTTCCATTATATTATTGAATATCTGTGATATCTTTGTGCATTTCCTTATTATATCTCCGATCTCATTTCGTGCCGAAAATAATCGGGATCAGTGGTATTAGAGCAGGCTGCATGTCCCTGACGAGGTCCAAGTATAGCAAGTTGGGTCTCGAGCTTGTCTCTCTTGAAGAAAATCTCTCTCGCACACCCAAGAAACCCTCGATGGTGAATTTGGAGAATTTTTTCCACATCCTTAAACTTTTGTCGATAGCATCAGGCGCATCTTCATCAAACGGCCACTTTGGAGGCACCTTGCCTTTCAATGTACAAGTTAATTTTGATATTCCTGGATTTGATGGACAGATAGATGCAGAAGCCCTAGAAAAATGGTTAACTCTGGTAGAAGATTGTTTCTTTGTTCACAACTTTTCCGACAAAGAAAAGATCACCTTCGCACTCATTAAAGCTCTCCCTCATGTCAAACATTGGTGGGAAACTTACTGAGAGTGAAATTCCACAGAGGATTCTGGAATATATGGGGCCGATCCCACTTGGGATTTTTTTGTGGATGCAGTAAAGGAACAGTATTACCCTGTTGGTCACTATGAGGACCAGTACATGAGATGGACCACACTGCGGCAAGAGAGGGGCCAAGCAGTTCCGGAGTTCACCAATACCTTCCATACCTTACGCACCAAGCTGGGTATCAAATATTCTGAGCGACATTTGGTTTGTAAATATCATGGGGCTCTACACAAATACATCCAGACTGAAATGGATTTTCTCGACATCTCATCACTCGGTGTTGCTTATCAATATGATGTTAAAATTGAGCAGAAATTTAAGCACTAGAACAAACGGGAATTTGGGTCTACAAATCCGCAACAACCAAAGTATGACAAAGATGGCCCTAACAAACGGTCTCCCGAAAACCAGTCCAAGACACAGGAAAAGAAGGCTCATAGGAAGACAAAGAAGGACACCAAAAAATGGTGTGATTTCCATAAAATCCCCTAGCACAACACCGATGAATGTCGCTCAAAACAGTGATTGGTGATCGAGATCAAAGACAAGCAGCCGAACGTTGATTCTGAATCTAATTCTAAAAATACCGGTAAAGGACAAATCATTTACGAAGACCCCATTTCTATTGTCGCAACTGTAGCAATTCAGCCAGAAGAACCAATAGATCTTTGAGAGGGGGAGCGCATTTTTCATTCATAGATGTGGGTGGAGGGGACCCCGCTACATTTTATTGTTGATAGCGGAAGCCAGAAAAACCTCATCTCGACAGAAGTCGTCAAACAGTTGGGATTGTCGACAACACCACACCCGTAGCCATACAAAATCGGGTGGCTTCAGCAAGGACGAGATCTTTGTGTCAGCCAACAGTGTCGATTGTCATACGGCATCCAAACCTTCAAGGATGAGGTATTATGTGATGTTTCCCCACTGAATGTTTGTGATGTTCTCTTGGGCCAACCATATATGTGGATATGCCATGTTGTTCATGAGTCTCGACCCCGTAGTCTCATTGTTACTTCGAGGGGTCATCTCTACAGAATACCAGAGGTAGTTCCAACTATTGTTCCACCTAAAAAGTGTCGCAAGGAAGGTAGTATCTCATACTGCAAAATTCATCTTCTTCACAATCTGTTCAAAAGGGGAACAGAAGGACACTGCAATCACTACA
>ML802947.1:140684-154876 GCA_009831015.1 Picea engelmannii
TCTCTTGGGCCAACCATATATGTGGAGACGCCATGTTGTTTATGAGTCTCGACCCCGTAGTGTCATTGTTACTTTGGGGGGTCATCTCTACAGAATACCAGAGGTAGTTCCAACTATTGTTCCACCTAAAAAGTGTCGCAAGGAAGGTAGTATATCATACTATAAAATTCATCTTCTTCACAATCTGTTCAAAAGGGGAACAAAAGGACATTGCAACCACTACAGCCTCGCCCCCTACACCTTCTATCCAACAGAAGCAGGTCGACAAGGTTGTAGAAAAACACAAATATTCCTTCTGCACACCTTCCTCTCATGTAGCTCGACTTTTTGAACAACCTCAGCTTCAACAGGTTCATGACAGACTTCCACAAACTAAGCAGCGCGACATCTCCAGCAATACAAGTAGCTCACCAAGATGCAGATTCAACAAACGTTTTTCCCTCTCCTCTGGGAAATCAACGCAATGGATACCATTGCTTCCTAAGGAAGGAGGATTGATCCAGGTGGATATCGATGGCCACCCACCTTTTCCAACTAGCTCAAAACAGTTTTCTAGCAATTTTGGCAATTTACTATTTTTAGCAGGTTTTAACTTTCGGGGCCATTTTGAGGGCCCAAATGAAGGTTTTTCGAGATCTAGGTTCTCAATGATAGTTGAAGCATGTTTGATCCCCCAAAATGAATCTCCTCGATGATACCTTTCTAATGAGCTATCACACGCCTAAAACAGATATTGTATGCAAAAGTTACGACCCCGAGAAGTTGATGTACTCACTTGCCCAAACAGGGCCCACATGACTTTTGGCGCTTCGTCTCCTAGGGTTAGGTTTTTGGATGTCTAGGGTTTTTTGGTATTCCTGCTTATTGTAAAAAAAGGCCTTCAGAGCCTCATGGTAATGATCTTCTTGTGAATGTGAGTAGCTATCACATCTCTTCTCAGAGATAAGCTGCCACCATTCTAGCGAGTCTTTCACTCTGTATTTTTACAGTCTCTGTACATTTCTTTCATTAATAGAAATATTGTATTATTGTATCTCTGTGTTTATTGTTGCATCTCTGATATATTTCCGTTATACTATTGAATATCTGTGATATCTCTTTGCATTTCCTTATTATATCTCCAATCTCATTTCGTGCCGAAAATAATCTGGATCAATGGTATCAGAGCAGGTTGCTCTTGATCATTTTTCCTTATTATATCTCTGATTTCATTTTTTATGGTTTGTAATGTATTTTTTCCTTTGACTTGAAATGATTGTTTACGCATGTTAACTTTTTGTGTAGTTTCTATGACACGATATTCGTTTGCCCTCTTTTTGAGTTTACCTTATCTAAAAAAGGTTTATGGCAAATGAACAATTGGGATTACTTTATTTCATGTGTCTAAAAACCCCAATGATCACGTGAATTTTGTTGTTGGGATCGGGTTGAGTTTTTGTGAGCTCAATGTGGGTAATTAGTTTATGGGTTCATACAAAAAAATTTATCATAGAAATTTAGAAAATGGTGGAATCCATCGATATGTAAACTTTGTAAATATAGTTTAGTTGGTGTCATTGTTGCTAGGATGTTGCTAGTCATATGGCACATTGTACAGGTTCTCATTCACATAAGGTTGAGTGTACTAAATCTACACTACCCACTTTACATTGGGTACTTTATTTCCTCTAGTGTAATTTTTTCATTAAAAAATATTATTTAGATAATACTCCTCCCTTTGTAGTTATATTAGAGAGAACCATAATTAAAATTTCCATAACTTATCAATCGTAACTTACAAATATAATTTCCCCTTGATTTGGAAGAAAAAAAAAATGAAGAATTCCATTTAACAAGATAAGCATTACATCTAATTGTAGTAGATGATTAACCCCATAAGAGATTCGAGGGCTCTCCATCCATAATGATTCGATCCTCTTGAATGAAATAAAAAAACATGATAGGTGATTATGGTTCACCTTTTGTTTTTTGTCCTTAATGTCTATAATTGCTTATTTTTTACCCTTATAATTTTCCCTATCCTTTCTCTGTAATCATCATCTTGAACTACATATTCAAATCCACTTGAACTCGTGTCTATAACAAGGTTGGTACATAATTAGAGACCTGAAAAATAGTTAGAACTTAAATATAATAATTAAAATAGGGTGTAGACAATTAATGCAATCCAAATACACCCAACTATATTGAGTTTGATGGCGTCATCTTCCATTAGGAAAATGCCATGGTTACATGTCCCTCTATCACGACGCCCTCTCATCCCCATTCCTCCCCTCCCTCACATGTCTTTTCCCATGCTCTCCCCTCTCCTCAATCTTGTCCCCCCCCTTCTCCCTTTATGGCACCACTCCTTCACGTTCCCCATGTTGTACTACGAAGCTTGGAGATGAAGAAACCTCGATCGAGCAGCCTGGTGGTTTTATTGAGCAGTTTATGGATGAAACATTTATGAGCGAGTCTGTGGCTTCTTCTTGTGCAGCTTCTGCTTCTTCACCATTAGCACCTGCTACTTTGAAATCTCCCGCCATGGAAGACCCTCGACCAAGTCGCAAATGCTTAAAGAGAAAAGTAGAGGAAGTGAATCGTGTTCTTGGTGAAGATATCCAACTCAATGAAATCTCCCACGTGGAAAGAGAAGCTTTGGTTGGAAGGTTTGCTAGCAGACACATGAAGGAAAAGGTTTTAAATCACTAGAAGTAGGACCATTTTCTTCCCATCCTTAGGTACAAGCCAAAATCCCTAACACTAGAAAAAGGATGGATGGCATGGATTACTCTCACAGTGGAAGATGTAGAAAAAATCATGCATTTACGATGGAGTTGGGGGTCTCAAGTTCTCTTCCTAAAAAAATGGTCTATCAACTTCTACGCCAACTCAGAACGTCTATTGGTAACCCCCATCTCAGTTTTTTTTACCAAACCTCCCCTTACGTCTCTGGTCTGAAGCAATTTTCTATGAAATTAGAAATGCTCTAGGTTTGTTTTACGAGTATGACAACTCATAACTTACTACTAGTTACATGGGTATGGAAATGATATTAGTTGGCTTAAATCTCTCAAGGGATCTTCCTGACTCTCTCTCTATACAGCTAGGACAAAAATCATTTGGTCAAAAGATTGATTATGGAGGAATTTCCTTCCGCTATGGAAACCACCATTCATATGGACGTATTTTCAAAGAATGTACAAGGAATTCAAGGCAGAAATCATGTGTAAAAAAATATGAGAACTCCACACAGACCCATCCAAGCAATAAATTGCCTTCAAACAGTGTGTGGACTTCATCAACCACAGAAGATTTGGAATCTCTGGAAAAAGATGCAGCACGATCCAATCAAGAGGTCCATATCTCTCCCTCTGCACACTATCTAGTGGGCAACTCTTTGTGTAAGTCTAATTCCTCCCCTCCCTCCTCTGATTTGTCGTTTAATTCTTCTTTAAAATATGGATCCGCTTTGATCCCTCTGGATCTTCTTTAAAGTAGATGTACCATTGTTTTGTTTAGCACCTTCATTTTTCCATCTATCTGCAGATGAAAAGTTGTTCTCTTCTTTATATTAGTGTCCATTAGCTCCCATAAATGAGACCAGAACTTTCCCAAAAAGTAATAGATGTAGGCAGACCAAAATGAACCCATACATTAACAAAGAACATACGTGTTGTTTGTTCAGTTGTGACTAGTTTCTTGCATGGCATTAAGATACACATCTTACTTAATCAATCCACAACAACATATAAATAATCGTAACCTATCATGGACATTGGCAAACCCCCTAAAAAATCCATGGATATACTTTCCCATGGTTGAGAAGGTACTGGAAGTGGCATATATAATCCCAAATTTATGTTGCTAGGCTTGCTTGTGGCACACGTAACACACCCTTTTATTTACTTTGAAATTGACTCATTCATATGAGGCCAATAACAATATCTTTGCAACTGTGCTATTGTCTTACCAACCCTAAAATGACCAAAAATGAGAGATGTATGAGCTTCTCCAATTACTTTTACTCTTTCATCTCTGGGTATACAAATTTTTCCAAGATGATATAACAAATTGTCATGCATATAATAATATGACTATTGATTGCCACGATTTAATGCTTCATATATATCTTTAAAATCACCATCCTTAGCATGTTGTTCAATATAAATTCCATGAGCTAAAGGATTATACCTTAGTATTGTAGATGCGTTAATCACTGGTCTTGAACATATAACTGCAACCTTATTATGAATACCTTCCTTATACTTGATTATCAAATGAAATTTTTGTAAGAAACCCAACCACCTAAAATGTTGTGACTATTGTAGCTTGGTATGTGACTGCAAACACTGTAATGGTTGGTGATATGTATGAATTATTATCTCTTTTCCCATTAAGTAATGCTTCCATTTCTTCAACTTTGTACCAACGCATAATTTTCCTTATCATATGTTGGATAGTTAATCACATCTTGAGTAAAAGTCTCACAATGATAACATATAGGTTTACCTCATTACATCAAGATTGCTCCCATGGCATATCTACTTGCATTAGTTTAAATCTCAAATGGTTGTTGTAGATCTGGTAGAGCCAAAACTAGTGCGGTGCTTATCTTCTCCTTCAATGTCTTGAAGGCTTTCTATTGCTTTCCTCCCCATTGAAAGACATGTTTTACACTTGTTAATGCATGTAGAGGAGTTGTTATGAAAGAAAAATTAGCAATGAATTTCCTCCAGTACTGTACTTCTCCTAAGAAGTTCCTGACTTCCACGATAGTAGTTGGCTTGGTCCGATTCACAATGACTTATTTTTCGGGATCTATCTTTAGTTGAACATTCCCTACAATATATCCCAAATACACCAGAGAAGTTTTTCCAAATTCATATTTAGACATTTTTATATATAGTTTATCCTTCTTTAAAAGTTCAAAGACTTTTTTAACATGCATCATATGATCTTCCCATCTTCGACTAAAGATCAATATATCATCTAAGTAGACGATAAAAATTCTTCTATGTAAGGCCTAAACGCATCGTTCATTACCCTCATGAATGTCACATGTGCATTTCATAACCCAAATGGAATAACCAACCATTCGAACAACCCCTACTTTGTTTTGAAAGAAGTTTCCACATGTCACTTTCTGCAATTATCATCTCATGGTAACCACTTCTCGAGTCCAACTTAGTGAAATAAACAACATTCTTTAACTAATCCAATAAATCATCAATTATGGGAAGAGGATAATGGTTCTTTACCGTAATTTTGTTCAAGGCTCGGAATTCAATACACATCATCCACATACCATGTTTCTTCGGAATTAATACAATAGGAGATCCACATGGAGATGAACTTGGCCTTATAATTCCTTTATCGAGCAATTCTTGAACTTGTTTCTTTATCTTTTCTTTCTCTAGTACTGATGATCTATACATACCAATGTTAGGAAGAGGAGCATCATGCTACAAATAGATTTCATGTTCAACCTCCCTCTTAGGAGGAAACCCTGTAGGTTCCTGAAATAACTCATCATAATTATATAGGATTTTAACTAAACCCTATTTATGATCTGGATCACAACCTAATAAAGAATATTTTATATCTTCTTCTTTTTGTTTTACTATCATGATAACAAAATATTTAGTTGCATTCACGAGTCTCTTCATTTTCCCTATGCTCACTAAAGAAACATTAGTTTTGATTCGATGAGATATGACAATAAACTCAACCTTGTCCTTGAAAAGATGATATTTATTCTCTTCACAATAAAATATTTATTTCCTGTCAAATAGATATGAACTACCCAAGGCAATGTCTCAAATGTCAAGAGGCAAAACATCTAACTCAACCTCATCAAAGAACTTAGTTGTAATTGCAAATTTGGTCTTACATTGTTTCGTCACCTGCAACTTAGCATCTTCACACACCCAACCTAATGGATATGGATTTTTATGAGGTGTCATATTTAAGCCCAGTTTCTTAACAATTGCTTCAAATATTAAGTTAACTTGAGATCCACTATCAAAAAAAGTGTCTAGCTTTGTATGCTTGACTATAATCCTGACATGAAAAAGATCGTTTTTTTTTTCTTTTGATCTATAACACTTTCCAATTTAGCAAATTGAACTGAAGAATTAGAATTGATAGTAGATATACCTTTGCTTCCTATTGCCATGATCTTGGATTCATCCCCGGAATATGAACCTAGATCATGTCAAGTTGATGCAGCAATCTTATGCTTCCCTTTATCCTTAAACTTCTTTGGTTGTAATTCTAGATGAAACTTCCAACACTTTGATTCCTTGTGTCCCTTTTTCTTACAGTAGGAACATGTAGGACTTTATTTAGCTTGATTTACTGTAGCTAACTTCTTACTCTTCCATTTTCCTTTCGATTCTTCTCGAACTTGTATGGCTTCTTATCTTCAATCACATGCTTCCCCTTACTAGCCTCTAGATGTGTTTCTTGTACTAACACTTTATCAATGTTAGTAGGGTTAAACATTAAAATAATGTGTCAAAGATATGAGTGCATGCCACCAATATATTTTAGAAGAGTTTCAAGAGTATGCAACAGAATTCCTAAGGATAATGCCTTCTTTTTAAATTCTTGTGTATATGCTTGAATATTTTTTCATTTACCTTGTCTTAGATGTTGTCATTCTATGATTGGTGTTTGCGTATAAGCTAGTGGATATAATTGATTTCTTATGGCCTTAGTAAATTTATCCCAAGAGGATATTACTTTACCCTTTTCAACAAGATCAACTTTCATCTTACTCTCCCACCATATCAAGGTTGTTCCACTTAGTTGAAGAGTAGCTAATTGTATCTTTGCAATGTCGTCCACGATCTTTTGAACCCTACAATATACCTCTATTTTCTTGATCAAGTTGTCCAATTTTTTGGCATTCAATTCTCCATCATAGGTTGGAAATTCAAACTTGACATCCAATATTAATAAAGGCAGATTATGATTAGACTTCTTAGAGGGATTCTTTTTATGTGAAGAATGTTTACTTCCCTCAAAAGAAGATGATGATGAGGATGATGGTGAGGA
Source organism: Picea engelmannii (assembly GCA_009831015.1). Lineage (NCBI taxonomy): Eukaryota > Viridiplantae > Streptophyta > Pinopsida > Pinales > Pinaceae > Picea > Picea engelmannii. The sequence continues at coordinate 147,729 of ML802947.1, forward strand.
GGGTTCTAAAGGGAAAACTTCATCGCCTCCTCCTTCCACTTTGACTGGTTCAAATTTATCCAATGTACCTTCATCCTTGGCCTTCTCTCGACCCTCGTACATTTCTTCCACCATGGATTTCGTTAAATTAAAATCCTCAAAGAAATCATCTTCAAAGTTCTAAGGACCCAACTTTCTCGATGAAGTCATTTCTCTTCAACAAGTAAAACTTCTTGAACCAATCTCAGGATTGTAATTAGCAATTTTTCCTTCTCCTCGTCGAGATTTGGACCTTTTAAGCATCCACTTGCAACCACTTATCAAACCTACTATGATACCAATTTGATCTGAAAAATCCTTAGATGCTTAATTAATCTTCAATTCATATAAACATCTACTTGATCTTTGAAATAAAAATGATCATTTGACTGATTGCAAAATACATCTGAATTAATTATATATCCAAATACACTTTAATGATAAACAACTTACAAATAACTGAGTGAAAATAGAAAAACAATATTGAAATCACATACACAAGTTTGATAACTGAGTTCACCCAATTTAGGCTACGTATTTGGGTACGCTTCCAATAAAGACCTCTTTATTAATGCTCAAATGCTTGTGTTTTTACAATGACCATTTTACACATTGCTCAAACTCGTAAACAAAGTGCACCATCAAATTCCTTGCAAAATTTCTATAAAAATGAGTATAAAATTCATAAAATTCTGAGTTGGAAGCTCGTGGCATGCATTATGGTGCTACCTCCAAGTCTAATTACCCTCGGGCATGAACTTCGAGACACCGTACTCTGCAATTATATATCCTTTTCTCGGTATACGCACACATTAAATAGGGCATGGGCCCTAACCTCTCATCTGCACTTTATGGCACACCTTAATTATTTGTTGGCGGCTTTCATAACTAAACCCTGTGCCTTTGGCACAACAGTTAGTTCGTTGACATATTGATTGACAGGTCGGGTCAAAACCCATTGACCATGCCATATTTTATGGTGTGGTTATATATATATATTCGATGGTTTGTTATATTGTTTGAACCATAAGTTTGTTGATATTCCATATATACGGTGGCATATAGTTATAGCCCCGCGTGAATATAGCACTTGGTTACAATACATACCATATGACATGGGTCGAGGGTTAGGCCCTCGGCCCTTTTCATTCCATTCAAAAACCTTTAACAACCTTAAATATAGCTTGTACCACATAATGTTAAGTCTCATGTGTTTGGTGCAATGGCAAAGGAGGTTTGTGAAAGGTCTTGGGAGGTCACAGGTTCGATCCTCCAGACTCCCAAAAATTTAATAAACCTTATCCATTAATGGCCAATGGGAGGTTGCCACATGGTAGCTTCTCATTGGTCTATCTCTAGCCAATGTCAGCACATGTGAGGTCACCACATCAGCACTATATGGTATGTATGGTCATGCCATGTGTCACCCTTGCAGTGGTGACACATGTCACCTTGACCCCTTTGACATTGACTTTTTCTTGGTTGGACCTGAACTTTGATCGGCCATATCTTTTGCATATAAGATTTGTATGAGGAAATTTTTGCACCGTTGGAAATCTATCGTCGAGCTCTACGTATTGATATCGTTTTTGAGAGAATTTGAGATGGTCAAATTTTGAGCATTTTTTAACCTTTCTGGACCTTTGTGATCTTTTGGATCCTCCTAGATCATTACTCCCCATTGGAAGCCTTTTGAACCACCAAAAGTTTTGATTACTCAACAACTAAGTGAGGGTAAATCTCTCTTACCCTTCTAATCTCCATCTGCTTTGCTTTGCTTGGTTTCACCCCTTTAATACCAACTCGAAGAAATTCCACATCACCTCGTTGTGAAGTCTTGATTCTTCTATAGAGAATAACATATTCATGTAGCTCGTCCAAACACTCTAGAGAAAAAACATCAACTGTTGGAACCTGAATACTTTCATCTTCATCCATAATCATAGGAGGCTCATAAATCTTCAAATTCTCAACATTTGCCACTTAATACAGTTGCATGTAGGCTGGTATATCTAAATGAAAAGGCATTAGTACCAATCTTTTCTAAGATCTTCAATGGACCATATCGGATTTTCCTTAGATTTTTACCTTCACCCTTCATTCTATCTTTGTTGATATGTAACCATACTTGATCATCGACTTCAAACTGATGATCAACCCAATGTTTGTCATGACTTTCCTTATGCTTGGTTTGGCTCTTCTCCAATTGTTCATGTACTGCTTGATGTACCTACTCGATCTTTTGAATGAACCTTTTAGCTTTATTTGTATCATCTTGTCCATATTCTTTACTTGCTTCTCCAAAAGAAAATTCCATAGGTGATTTAGGCAAGTACCCCAAACATACTTCAAAAGGAGTTCTCTAAGTAGAAGAATGCATGGCATGTTGCACATAGGGAAATTGTTCATCCCATAACTTAGGATGCTTGTTTCAGTATCATTGAAGTAGATGTACCATTGTTCTGTGTAACACCTCTATTTTTCCATCTGTATACGGATGAAAAGTTGTGCTCTTCTTTAGCTTAATGTCCATTAGCTCCCATAAATGAGACCAGAACTTTCCCAAAAAGAGAGAGTCTAGATCTAATATAATATATGTAGGCATCCCAAAATGAACTCATATATTAACAAAGAACATATGCGTTGTCTATTCAGTTATGACATGTTTCTTACATGGCATTAAGATACACATTACTTATTCGGTCCACAAAAACATATAAATAATCGTAACCTATCCTGGACATTGGAAAACCCCCTAAAAAATCCATGGATATACTTTCCCATGGCTGAGAAGGTACTGGAAGTGTTGTATATAATCCCAACTTTCTATTACTAGGATTTCTTGTGGCACACATAACATACCCTTTTATATACTTGGAAACTGACTCATTCATTCGAGGCCAATAACAATATCTCTGCAACTGTGCTACTGTCTTACCAACCCCAAAATGACCAGAAATGAGAGATGTATGAGCTTCTCGAATTACATTTATTCTTTCATCTCTGGGTATACAAAGTTTTCCAAGATGATATAACAAATTCTCATACATATAATAATATGATTGTTGATTTCCATGAGTTAATGCTTCATATATATCTTTAAAATCATCATCCTTAGCATATTGTTCAATCTAATTTTCATGAGATAAAGGATTATACCTTAGTATTGCAGATGAATTAATCATTGGTCTTGATAGCATATCTACAACCTTATTATGAATACCTTTCTTATACTTGATTATTAAATGAAATTGTTGTAAGAAACCCATCCACCTGAAATTTCGTGAGTGTTGTAGCTTGGTCTATGACTGCAAATACTGCAATGGTTGGTGATTTGTATGAATTATTGTCTCTTTTCCTATTAAGTAATGATTCCATTTATTCACACTTTGTACCAATGCATACAATTCCTTATCATATGTTCGATAGTTAATCACGGCCTAAGTAAAAGTTTCAGAATGATAACATATAGGTTTACCTTATTTCATCCAGATTGCTCCCATGGCATATCCACTTACATCGGTTTGAATCTCAAATGACTACTGTAGATTTAGCAGAGCCAAAACTGGTGTGGTGCTTATCTTCTCCTTCAATGTCTCGAAGGATTTCTGCCACTTTCCCCCCCATTAAAAGACATGGTTTACACTTGTTAATGCATGTAGAGGAGCTGCTATGAAAGAAAAAATAGAAATGATTCGGCAATTCGAACTTGACATCCAATTTTAATAAAGGGAGATTATGATCAAACTTCTTAGAGGGCTTATTTTTATGTGAAGAATGTTTACTTCCCTCAGAAGAATACGATGATGAGGATGATGGTGAGGAGGGTTCTGAAGGGTCACCTTCATCACCTCCTCCTTCCTCTTTGACTGGTTTAACTTTCTCTAATGTACCTTCCTCGTTGGCCTTCTCTTGAATCTCGTACATTTCTTCCACCATGGTTTTCATTAAATTAAAAGCCTCAAAGAAATCATCTTTGGATTTGTGAGGACCCAAATTTCTCGGAAAATTCATTTATCTTCGAAGGGTAAAACTTCTTGAACCAATCTCAAGATCGCAATTAGCAAGTTTGCCTTCTCCTCGCCTAGATTTGGACCTTGTAAGTGTCCCCTTGCAACCACTTGTCAAACCTACTCTGATACCAACTTGATCTGAAAAATCCTTAAATGCTTAATTAGTCTTCAATTCATATAAACATCTACTTGATCTTCGAAATAAAAATGAGTGTTTGATTGATTGCAAAATACATGTGAATTACTTCTCTATCCAAATTCACTTTAATGATAAACAACTTGCAAATAACTGAGTGGAAATAGAACAACAATATTGAAATCACATACACAAGTTTGATAACGGAGTTCACCCAATTTGGGATACGTCTCTGAGTCTGCTTCCATTAGAGACCTCTTTATTAATGCTCAAGTGCTTGTGTTTTTACAATGACCATTTTACACGTTGCTCAAACTCAGAAATAGAGTGCACCATTGAATTCCTTGCAAAATTTCGATAAAAATGAGTATAAAGTTCATTAAATTCCATGTCGGAACCTCATGGCATGCATTGTGGTGTTGCCTCCAAGTATAATTTCCCTCAGGCACGAACTTCGAGACACCATACTCTACAATCATTTGCCTTTGTCTCGGTATGCACACCCATTAAATAGGGTGCAAGCCCTAACCTCTCATCTGCACTTTATGGCACACCTTAATTATTTATTGGCGGCTTTCATAACTAAACCTCGCGCCTATGGCGCAATGGTTAGTTCGTTGGTATATTGATTGGTAGGTCGCGGGGTCAAACCCCATCGACCATGCCATATTTTATGGAGTGGTTATATATATATATATATATATATGATGGTTTGTTATATTATTTGAACTATAAGTTTGTTGATATGCCATGTATGTGGTGGCATATAGTTATAGACCCACGTGAATATTACACTTCGTTACAATACATACCATATGACATGGGTCAATCGCTAGGCCCTTGGCCCCTTGCAAATATAACTCATGCCACGTAAGGTTAAGTCTCATGTGTGTGGAGAAATGGAAAAGGAGGTTTGTGAAAGGTCTTGGGCGGTCACAGGTTTGATCCGCTGGACTCCCACAAAATTTTAACAAACCTTACCCATTAATGGCCAATGGGAGGCTTCCACATGGAAAATTCTCATTGGACTATCTCTGCCACATATTAGCACATGTGACATCACCATGTCAACACTATATGACATGTAGGGTCATGCCATGTGTCACCCTTGTAGTGGTGACACATGTCACCTTGACCCCTTTCACTTTGACTTTTGCTTAGTTTGACCTGAAATTTGATCGGCCATATCTTTTGCATAAGAACTCATTTTTAAGAAATTTTTACATCATTGGAAAGTTGTCGTTGAGATTTACACATTGATGTTGTTTTTAAGATAATTTGAGACTATCAAATTTTGAGCATTTATGGACCTTTATGGACCTCTATGAGAATTTTGGATCCTCCTGGACCTCTATGAGCATTCTGGATCCTTCTGAACCTCTGTGAGCATTTTGGATCCTCCTGGATCAAATACTCACGAACCACCGGTCATATTATTGTCACTTTCAACTCAAATTTCATAGCGTTCATCCCAAAAAGTGACAAACTGAGTTCTTTTGACCAATTTTGGCCCATTTCCCTCTATAATGGCATTTACAAAATTATCTCAAAATTAATCACAAAATGACTCCTGGATTTTCTCTCAGATCACATCTCTCAAGAACAAATTGGTTTTCTCAAAGGAAGACATATACATGAAGCTATATAATTAGCACAAGAATTTTTGCACACAATTCACACTAAGAGGCAGAAAGCAATTTCCTTCAAAGTTGATCAATCAAAAGCCTTCGACAGAGTCAGTTGGCTCTATCTGAGGCTTCTTATTATTCATCTTGGGTTTTTCCACTCCTTCATCACTTGTGTTGTAAACTACATAAGCACCATGTCCCTTGCAGTTATAAGAAATGGTTCTACCTCTACCTTTTACAATTCAAAGTGAGGTCTTCACCAAGGTTGTCTGCTCTCTCTGCTTCTCTTCCTCCTTGTGGATGAGGGCTTAAGAAGGCTTACTCACCAGGCCATTGCAGAAGGAAATCTCAAATGAATAGCGGTAAGCTCTACTTTATCCCTATCTCATCTACTCTTTGTGGATGAAATTTTTATTTTTTGTGAAGGAATACTTGCCTATCTAAACCATCTAAAGATCCTATTATCCTCCTTCTACCAAGCCACAAGCATGTAAATAAATCAGGACAATTATTCCATGTTCTCCTAGGGTATCTCCATAAACAAACAATAGCTCTTATCTCAAACCCTTGACTTTAGAAATACCACTCCATGGGAGGGATTTAAAAACTTGAAGCCCAATGGATATGGCAAAAAAGACTAGCTCTGGCTATTAGAAAAGGTAGAAAAAAAGATTAGATGTTGGTGCAACAGATGTATTTGTAGGGAAGGTCTATTGATTCGGGTTAAATCGGTTCTCAAATCCATCCCAGTCTACTAGATCTCCCTCGCATAGGTCCAAAAATGCATTCTTAACAATCTTTGATATCTCTCCTGCCACTTTCTCTGGTCTGATCCAAAAGACCACAACTCCCTGATCCTCACTCCCTGGAAAAGATTGACCCTACCTAAAGTTATGGAAGGATGGGAACTCAAAAATTTACACTGTTTCGTAGCATCTCTCACTGCAAAAAAATGTATGGAGTTTCATACAAGGGATGGGGATTTGGAGAAGTATTCTGCAATCAAAATACTTTTGAGGCGATTCCATTGTGCATTGGGTCAAAAAATTGAACAAATATCTTCAAAATGGATCCATAGTTTGGAAATATCTATTGAACACCTTCCCCATCATTGGGAATTGGTTCTTTTGGAAAGATGGAAATGGATTGGATGTTATCATAGATAAATACCCTTGTATCGGAAGTTCAAATCATCATCATCTACATGATGACATCCTTTTGACTATCAATAACCAAGGTTTCTTTTATCTGAACCAAACCTTGCAAGGGCATTGGTTAAACACTTAGGAGGTTAGGCTTCGACTTGAACATGCTCAGGATTGGAATAATTATATCTCACCCCTTCACACCTTC
>ML802947.1:170336-208576 GCA_009831015.1 Picea engelmannii
AATCAACATAAAATAGTTTTCTTTTCCTGTACCTTCTTTTCTTGATGGTCCACATAAATCCATATGTACTAACTGGAGAGGTTTTTCTGTTGAAGGAAAGTTTTTAGATTTCAACTAAGTGCGAGTAAGCTTTCCTATCTGGCAAGGTTTACAAATAGAATCATATGGATTTGATATCTTCGGAAGATCTTTTACTGCCCCGTTGTTTCTAAGATTGATTATATGATCAAAATTTAGGTGTCCAAGTCTTCTATGCCATAGCCAACTTTCATCATATTTGCTTAAGTGGCATTCTTCTTTTTCTTCTTTTAACACATAGACATTGTTTTTTGTTCTTATCCCTTTTGCAACCAGTTGTCTTGAATTCAAAGACTTTATTTTACAATCTTTAAAAGTAAAAACAACTTCACATCCTTTGTCACAAACTTGACTGACACTTAGTAGATTATGTTTCAGACCATCTACAAACAGCACATCTTGAGCTTTTCTTTTGCCATGACTCGGGCTTACCATTCATTTACCTTTTATTTTTCCTGGTGCATCATTTCCAAAGGTTACATTCCCTGATTTGTTTTCACTTAGAGTTAGAAACTTACTTTTGTCTCCAGTCATATGTTTGGAACATCCACTATCAATATACCAGGGATTCTTTTGTCTTTGTGTTGATAACACTAATCTGCACTAGTCATCTTCTTTGTTCTTCCAAACCTTGAAATTTTCAGCAGCGGGATTCAGATCTGGCTTATAGTTCCTTAAGTGACAGTCTGCAGCTTTATGTCCATAATTATGGCAGTTGTAACATTCTGGTTCACTAAATAACAGATCATAACGATTGTTATGCTCATAATTGTTGTTATGTTTCACCTGTGTCCTTCTCTCAGTCATCACATGATTTATAATCTGTGATTGTTTATTGCTTGGTTGTTTCAATCTTTGTGGTGGCAGATAATTACTCCTTGAAAAACTTGATTGCTCATATATAAATCTTAAAGAACAGTTTATAACTTTGTGACCAAAGTTAGAACAGAAAAAACAATATCCATAGAAAAATCCTTTGTACCTGGTAAAAGATTGTCTTCTTTGAGTGGGTCGATTTCTTCCCTGCTGATAGTTTCTCTGATCTACAAATTCGGTTCTGGTACTTTTTCTTTCATTCCTTCTTGGTGGCTGATTTTATTTCTTTGTTTCTGCAGAGTGGTTGTTGTCAATGATTATAGATTTGAAAAACTTGATGGGTTATATATTACTTGGATGATCACTACTTGATCCTTCTTCATAGCCCAAGCCAGCTTTCAACTTTTGATTCCTTTGTTGATTTAGAATGAAAGCTAATTCTTCTGAGGCTTTAATACTTGACAGAGTGATACAATGCCTTAAACTTCTCCATTTCTTTTCTGGTTTTTACTATCTCTTCTTCTAAGGCTTCACACCTTGCTTTATTATCTGATAATTGTTGTTTTAGAATGTCTTCTATTTTCTTTGCCTCTTCTAATTCCACTTTTAGTAGAGCAAATTCTTCATCAGGTTTTTTATCATTCATTTTAAACTGCATCAACAATTATTTTTGTTTTCTCATATTACATCTAAGTCTATCAATTTCTTCCAAAGCACTGATTAATTCACCGTCCATATCCACCACAGCTTCTTCGTCGTCCATTTCACCTCCCGAATTTTCATCACCAAGATCTCCCATAGCCATAAGCATAAAATCATTCACTTTGTCTTCACATGATGAATCACTATCTATGTCTTCTAAGGAGTTGTCATTGTTTGCACACAAACTTTTCTTTTTACTATATTTCTTAAATTTGTACTTCTTTTCATCATCAGAGTTATGATCCTTTTTTTGGTGAGGACACTTAGATGAAAAATGACCTATCTTACCATAGTTAAAACATTTGAAAGGGAGCTTGCCTTGATATTTTCCTGATCCTTTCTTTAACCTTATCACAAATTTTGCCTCAATATCATCTAATTCTGAATCAGTATTCTTGTCTGCTTTAAAAGATGCTTCTCTAGTAATGGATTTATCTTTGCTAATTCTCATTTCATATGTAGTTAGAGTTCCTAGGAGTTGATCAATGGTCAAATTTTTAAGATCATTTAGTTCTTCTATTGTAGAGACTTTTGGATTAAATTTATCAAGCAGAGATCTTAAAATCTTCTGAACTAAAAATGATTCTTCAATTTTCTCACCAAGACCCTTCATGGCATTCACAAGCTCTTCAACTCTTAAAAATTACTTGTTGATTGTTTCATCTTCATTCATATTTAGTTGTTCAAACTTCAATCTATATGTTTGAAGTTTGGCATCTTTTAATTTCTCATTTCCTTCATAAATGTTAATAAGTTTATCCCACATTTCTTTGGCAGTTTGAAGATGCATCACCTTTACAAACTCATCTTCTGCAAGTCCATTCAAGATAGAATTCATTCCCTTAGCATTAAAGCTAAATTCTAACTTATCATCCTTGGAATCTAGCACAACAGGCTTTATGTATCCGGTCTCTACTACATCCCAAACATCAGCACCTAAGGCCATTAGGTATGTTCTCATTCTAACCTTCTAGAAGGAAAAATTTGTTCCATCAAACAGAGGAGGCTTACTGGTTGAAGTCCCTTCATGACTTGTCATGTTTAAGCTTATAGATCTACCTTTAAATAAAAGGAACCCGCTCCGATACCAATTGTTGAAAATACTAAGACAACTGAGAGGGGGGGTGAATCAATTGTTAATGTGCTTAAACAATTTATGACTATTCAAACAATTTTTAATCTCTTCCAAGTGACCATAAATATTATATAACATATGAACAACATGATTAATGAACATCAGTCACACATAAGATATACACAGAGACAGATTTTCACAAGGAAACCCATAAAGGTGGAAAACCTCTTCTTCTTTGAATGATAGGCAGTCTTTTAAGTTATGTACAACTCAAAATGAGGCTACTACTTCTGTTATACAAGCTCCAACTTGTTGAGAGCACCAACTCTCTAGTCTCTCTAGCACCCACTAGAAGGAAGCATCAACCCCCTAAATGTTCTAGCACCAACTGGACTTATACGAGCACCAAATTGCATACAGAAAACTCTGTGTTTTCCCCGAGCACCACCCTGCCACCCTGTTTTTCTAGCCACAACTAGATGGAAGATACAACTTCCAATATTCAAGCACCAACTTGAATATCAAAGGACCATAGTCCTCCCAAGCACTACCCAACCTCCCTGATTATAAATAAATGAATGAATAACCACCAATACAGATATATCAATGCTTACCACTACCCCTTTGCTCTGCAATTCTTCTTTGCTTCATAATCCTTCTGCTTTGTTTATCTTCTATTTATCATTTCTAGGTTTGATCTCACACTATGCATTCTACGATTTTCCTTTCTCCCAGTTTACTTCATTTTTCAGTTAGAACTGCTAACCTTACACAATCATTGCACCCCACCTTTATACTTTCTATTCCATTTAGTTACCTCTCAAATCTCCTAGAGCTAAAAAAACGCTTCAACTACAGAATTGCCAACAGTCCAAGAACCATGATTTGGTTCTGCTAACTGAATCATAACTGAATAGTTAATTATGAAGATCAACAATAGCCCTTCGATCAAATTTCCAATTAACAAGCACCATTGGCTTAAATCTGCAAGGTCTTGCATTTATCCCATATGCCCACTGGTTGTGACCATGGTCCTAATCAAGAGGCATTTTGGTTTCGTTTTTCACAAATTTTGTTGCAAGTCACATTGACTCTTCCAATTCTCGATCACGAAATGGAGCCTTGCAACTTGCAAGCTCCTTCCTTCACGTGCCCATGGCGATGACCAAGCGCTTATCCATAAAGGGCTTTCGTGATTCGGGGATTCTGCCTTGAGTCTCCTTGACCCTTTGACTCCCGATACCCGAAATGAAGCCTACCTACGCTAGCTCCTTCCCCTCACATGACCACCAGCGGTGACCACAACCTATGCCAAAAGGTGTTTCGTATTTGGGCATTTCATAATTCCTATGATGAAGGGTCTCGACACTCCAAGTCGCGATCCCCTAAATGGAGCTTAGAAAACACTAGCTCCTTCCCCTCACATGACCACTGGCGGTGACCACAGCCTATGCCAAAAGGCATTTCGCATTTCGTCATTTCGGCATTCCTGTGATCAAAGGTCTCAACACTCCAAGTCACGATCCCCGAAATTATGAAATGGGACCAGATCAATGGTCCACACTCTCCCTTTGATCAACGACTCATATTAAGTCGTGGTTTCTCATTTCGTGATTTCAAAGGATAGAGCACCTCCTTTCCTTGCCTTTCCAGTCAACGAAATGCCAATCGCTCGCCATGTGTCCTCTACATCCAACGTTCCACAACATACCTCAATCCAAAGGTCCAGTTAAATCCTCGATCCGACGACCCAAATCATTTCATGATTTTGCATATCATGAGTTCCCACACCATGCTCTGTTGACTCCTCCAATGTGCAAGTCAGCGAAATTCTAGTCGCTCTCCATGTGTCCTTCTTAAAGATGGACGGTCCTCCTGCTTTCGAGATTTTGTAGGCCCGCTTCATCTTGCGCATAAATATAGTGCTCCTTTTTATGTATCCAACGACAGTCGGTCTTCAGGCTCAGATCTGACGCCTGAGATCTATTCTCTTCTACTGCGCGCTCCTCCTATCTGAATTCAGATCTGACAGTCATCGAGAATTATGAATGGGATCCAACGATCATTGTTGCTCTTCACTGTTGATCTTGCCATTGCCATGCCATTATCGTTGCACTGTTAATCGTGTTGATCTCGCCATCAATGACAAACATGTTGTTTGTTGCCTTATGTCTATAAATATGCCAACATAGAGCACCTTATTCCATTTCCCTATGAAGACTTATCTTCCATGTTGATAAAATTTAGAGACAAAAATAAACATGTTTCCACATGTACGCATCTTACACACTATACAGCATGTGTATACGCAGGTTGCTCCACTACAGCCCGCGTACATCAGGATTTGTGCTAGAAAATGAAAATCAAATGTCGGGCTTCCATGTCATGACAAGATATCTCTAATCCTTGGCCTTCCATATACTAGAAACGTTCTGACTTGACCCTTCAGTTCCATTTTGAAGGCTATAAGAGGCCAATTCCGAGCTATGGAAAAGAGGAGAAAGAATTCAAATTTGAGAGCAAAGTTACTCTGGAGAAATTATTTACTTCATATTGAGTCTGCATCCCTTTGTCCTTTAAGTCTGAATATAGTGTTTAGTCCCCAAGCTCTTCCCTTATTGATTGAGAACCTCATTGCTTATCTATTATGAGATTGCCTTTGGTGGAGGATTGAAGTGGTGGAGGCCTAGCTGGAAGGAACTTAGTTTCTCGGTTTCGAACCATGGCGACACGGAAGTCTGTAACATTTTCACTTATGTCGATCACTTATTAATAGAAATACTCTTTTCTCGTCCAATTAATATCTTGCAAATATATTGAATTATTTTTCCATGGGCATATTTGTCATGTTTATTAATGGATTATGCTATCTAATGTGATAACATTTTATCTTATCACCATATGCTTGCTTTGTTTGTTTGTTGAGAACTTGTTGCAGGTATATAGCTTTGGTTCGAAGTGCTCAACAGTGGACTTCATCGAACATCTGGACGAGGTAGGCCTCTTTCTTATCTCACTCGCATATTGCTTTATATAGCATGTTGTTGGGATAGAAATGATTTCTGCAGTCGTTTCCGTCTGTTGTGGTTTACCCTAGCCATAGAGAGATTTTCCTCGTAACAGAGGAGGAGAGAGAGAAAGAATAAAGGAGGAGGAGAAGGAGACAAAGTGGAATAAGAAGGAGGATTTGGGGAAAAATATAAAGAGAAAGGATGATTTGTGGAAAATGAGGAAAAGGAAGGAGGAAGAAAGAGAAAGAGAAGAAAAATAATAATAGGAAGACATCAACCCAATTCTATGAACTCCTACATTCATTTTATGTTTAGTTTGTTCTAATTTTTTTATTGGAAAAACCCTAACTAGGGAAAATCTACCCCTAAATTCATGAACCTTGCCCTCAAATAACCTTCCCCCACTGAATAATGGGAGATTCTTACCTTCTTCTTTTTCACAATCACTGGTAAAATTTGTGTTGATCAAAATGATTATAGTCATAGCTTACAATGAAAGAGTAGAAAATAGGTTGCCCACCATAGATAGGATGTCCAAAAATTGCATATGTTTTGTCTAACTTCCTTTGAAACCAAATATATTCAATTTTTTCCAAACACCCTGATGTAATTATGAACAAACTATTTTTATTTATCAAAGAAACTATGTTAACTAATAGAAGTAAACATGTCATACTACAAAGAGGAATTCATAAGTTAGTTGAATTTCAATGGAGCGTCTTGTGCTAAAATGCTTCCCGAGAGTTTATCCAAGTTGGTCTTTTGATTTCCCCCTTGTCATTGTCCTACTTCATTGTCATGGAAAACCATAATGAAATGTAACCAGGATGACCCCTAGGATGCAGAGGGTGAGGGTGATCCCAGTTTTATAATTGAAGATGTATCTTTGGCCTAAGATAGGATACCACATGCATCTTCTATCACCACCAAATGCAAATGTTGTTACCTCAAAGTTTTCATAATTATTCAATCTTGAATTGAGTTCTTATAGCCTATTGACTAGCCTCTTCTTTGTGCTAACAAAGAGAATATGATAGATTTATCATCATCTCTTTCATGCATAAGAGTGAGGAATGCATTTCATTGAGTTCCTTTACGTCCGTGACTACAAATCCTGACACCTGGTGTACAGTTCAAATTAAATACAAATAACCATTGTTAGTCCTAGAGAAGTGAAGGACCTCCAACTTCACCTTGAATGTCCAAGAATTTGATTCATGTTCTGCTCTAGGATGAGTTGATGACCTTACCGACCCTTGCAATGGAAAAAACAACAAAGTGGCCAAGCCCATATCTAAATAAACATGTGCCATGAGCTTAGATGATTGAATTATCCCACCATTTCACTACAATTTTCGATCGATGTGTTGCTTGACCTTTGTCTTAGGGAATAAATTGATCATAGAATTCAGGTTTGATAAGGAGGACGCCCATTGGGCACTTAGAAGCCTTGTTTTCTTTCTTATCTGTAAGAGCATTATGTTCACAAAGAATAGAAAACCACTCTAGAGCTTCAAATTTAGTGTATTGGGCCTTAACTCTATCAAGAATGGCCTTTAATTGAATGTCTGACAATATATTTCTTACTACCATGTGTTTGATGATCAATCTAGAATCTCCAAGAAATTTAATTGATTTGATTTGCATGTCTGCAACTACTTTTAGACCTTGAAGGAGTGCATAAGCCTCCACCCTATTATTAAATAGAGTACCCCAGCTTCATTTGTATGTTTCTTCTATGGTTCCCTTGGGGCTGAGAGTCAAGCCCCCCGACACCTGGATATTCTTACCTTTGATCCAATGGGGGACCCAATAAATCTCTACCAGATGCAAATTCTCTCCACAATATTCAAGCAACAACTCTCCACAAGCTCCAAACATCAAAATCTAAAATGAAGTGACAAAGGTGACTAGAAAGTCACTTTAAACCAAATTGTGGGGACAAAATAATGTAAAACTTAATTGTGCGTTGTTTTGTTTCCTCTGTATCTTGTGTTTCACTTTGTGTCACGTTTGTCATACGACGCAAACATGATGCAAAAAAATCAATGTGCATTGGGAAAGGGAAAGAGAAAAAAAAGATTGACAATTTGTTTCTAATACAAAGTTGTGAATCTAGATCCCTATATTGTAGTAGTGTGACCCTTGGATTATAATAAATCAATTGGGTACACATAAATATGACATCTTTGTATGCCTAGGCTTATGTTGGATTTTAAAATGTTACAATACAACTGACTAATCACAACATTACTATCGTGTATTTTGGATTTGTAAATAGGTACATAAATATAATTCAAAAAAACACCAATAGGTTGTAAACAAACATAAGGGGGCTATAATCCCGTGAGAGGGGGAGAAAGGTGCCAAGTTGAGGAGATAATGTTATTTTATAACTTCTAGGTGTCACCTTCCTATTCTATCCACATTGTTCCCGTGATCAATTAGTCTTACCAATTTTGTCTTTATTTGTCCAAGGAATGAGATATGTGGTGTTTCTTTGGTGGGATGTGGTCTCATGCAACCTTGGAGTATATGATCCAAACTATTCTTCATTCAAGCTTCTTCTTCCTTCAAATTTGATTTAGGTGAATTTTGCACCATTGGAAAGTTCTCAATGTGTAGAACAATGTATAGAGGTTAGGACCTTTATTCATAAACTTTTAACCCCAAAAAATAGTCGTTTAAGGCCTCAAACGAGCTCCAGAAGTTTCTATATATCAATTCAAAAAAGTAGGACCTACCCCTAAGGTTGTAAAGAAACATTAACCCAACCAAGAAAGAGAAGATAAAATTAAACCGTAAAAGAACAATGACAAACACATAGTACACAGAGATTTACCCTAGAAACCCTTAACTGAGAAACCCGACAATGCTTGAGTGGCTCTTGCTCCTTCATTGTCTTATTCATTCAATGAATAAAGAGTTACGTGACTAACCTTGGTATACACCTAAGACACAATCATCATCATACTCTCTTGCTCTAATGCAAGAACAACTCTCCATCCAATTCACCTTACATCTTCTTGAACATTACATGCCTCTCACATTTGAGATTTCTCTTATTTATAATCACTTTCTACAGTATCGCATCACGCCATATTACTTCCCAACCATCAACCATCAACTAGACTTAACTTTCCAGACAAATATTCTCCAATGTCGATCCACCTCAACTATGTTTTCATTGCAAAGAATATAACAACCCAACATTCTCCCATTTGTTGTCTTCTTTGTTGAAATTGGATAACTTGAACTTTTGTTCACTAACCTAGGGCAGCAATTCCCATTTCCACTCTACACCAAGAGAACTTCACAACACTCACAAACTTGGTCAAATACTCTACTATTCTTTCCAAAGTGTCTAGTTTCTCCAGCACCACCTTGTTGCTTTCCACCATGTCTCTCACGAAATGTATTGTACATCAATATGCTTCGTCTTGGAATGGTAAGCTAGGTTCTTTGCCAAGAATATTGCACTTTGGCTATGGATATTACACTTTGACTATGGAAATTTATCTTCATAGCTCGCTACTCAAACCTCATCTTTGAACACATTTGATGCAACCAAATTGCTTCTTTGCTTACATGTGTGGCTTGCATGTATTCAGTTGTTGTTGTCGACAAGGCTACTACCGTATGTCTCTTATTCATCCAACTAGTTGTTCCACTAAACAAATTGAACATATATCCATTGGTTGACCTCTATTGATCAAGATCGCTAGCCCAGTCGAAGTCGACCAAGCCATGTACATTAACTTTCATGTCGGTTTCAGATTTCCCTTGGTAGAAGATTGCCTATTATGTTGTACCACTCAATATCTGGTCGATTTTAGACCATTCCATACATCAAACTGTAAATTATGACCTTGTACAATGTCTACTGTAAATAGATATTCAGACAAGAACATAATAGATCAAATGGAAAATACAAACATTACACAGAGATTTTTCCCCTGGAAGCCCAAACTGGGAAAACCAGCGTATATTATATTCATTCATTGTGTTACATTGTTTACAATACAATATACATATAGGAGCCAGGGGCATCCAAAACCCTAACCCAATGACCCGGATTATTCCAAAACCCTAATTCCTTAACCGGAAATAGAAAACCATCGACAAAAACCATGTGCCAAAAAAACCACCTAAATACATGACACATTTCCCGAGGTAGGTGTCACGTTTCCCGAGGCAGAAAAAAAAAATCAACGGCGCTGCCCCCGGACCCCCCTCTAACCCCCCGGACTACTCATGTAAAGAATATAACACATACCCAACACAGACTACCAACAACACTAGCATAAGGAACATGTGTCATTTCCTCTATTTATTCTTGTGTCTTTGGACATTGTTCAATAATTATTTTTGTCCCTATAGGGATAGGTACCTTGATCAATTTGCATTCTTTCATGTTGAAATGTTTTAAAATTATTTTAATGTACTTCCTCTGATTTAACCAAAGTTTCCTAACTACTTGATCTCTCTCAATCTCCATTCCTAGAATTAAGTTAGCAGCACTGATATCCTTCATGTTGAACTTGGAGGATAGTTGCATCTTCACCTCCTTTATTGCATTCTTTTTGTTTCCAATCAACAACATGTCATCGACATACAACACTACATATATGAAACAACCACCTTCTTCCTTAGAATACATCTAGTGATTAGTCTTGTTTCTCACAAATCCCAAAATAAGTTTGTATGTATCGAACTTTTGGTATCATATCCTTGGTTATTGCTTTAAACCATAAATGGATCTCTTGAGTTTGCACATCGAATCTTTATTTCCCTTTACTACAAATCCTTTAGGTTGTTTCGTGTAGATTTCTTCTTCCAAGTCCACCTGTAGGAATGTTGTCTTCACATCAATTTACTCTAATAGACAGAGACATTAGTACTCTAATGAAGGTAAATTTTGCAACATGAGAGAAAATATCACAAAAGTCGACTCCTTCGACTTGGGAAAATCCTTTTGCTACCAATCGAGCTTCAAACTTCTTGACTTGACTTGCTACGTTAACGTTTTCTTGAACACCCACTTGCTACCAATGGGTTTCCTTCCATTAGGTATTTTGAATAAATCCCATGTCTCATTCTTGTGCAATGATTCCATTTCTTCAACCATGGTGTCCTTCTAGAGTTTACCCTTTGTTGATTAGGCTACCTCCCTTACCAACCTGGCCTCATCATCAATGGAAAATAATACAAATGCAAAACAAAAATAAATTGGGTTGTACCTTTCAGCTAGTTTCCTTACTCATCCAGAACTCCTTACAACCAGATTCAGTGATTCCACCTCTTCATTTGATGCCACGGAACTAACCTAGAAACCCACATAGAGATTTACCCTAGAAACCCTTAACCGAGAAAACTGATAATGCTTGAGCAACTCTTGTTCCTTCATTGTCTTATTCATTCAATGAATAAAGAGTTGCGTGGCTAACCTTGGCCTACAGCTAAGACATAACCATCATATTACTCTCTTTCTCTAATGCAAGAACAACTCTCTATCCAATTTGTCTTACATATTCTTGAATATTACATGTCTCTCACATTCGAGAGTTATCCTATTTATAATCACTTTCTACAGTATTGCATCATGCCATATTTATAGGATTTATAATATGCAAAACCCTAATTCATGGCATCCAAAAAGGGTTACAGATCCATGAAGATAAGTGGTTGCAATCTCACAAATCTTGAGATTTTGTTACATTCTAACTCTAGTTGATATTCTAGTCAGCTACCAATCGATCTTCTAGTCAGCTACCAGTCGACCATTTAGTCTAACTCCTTTCGACCTTCTGTCGACCTCCATTCAGCTCAAACTAGTCGACCCGACCTCCAACTTCTCGACCATTGAATATCGAGTAGACTTAACTATCCAGTCGAATATTCTCCAATGTTGATCCACCTTGATTGTGTTTTCACTGCAAAGACTATAACAACCCAACAAAAGTTGGCCCTATAAGCCAATAATTCTACAAAGTGAACACGTCTGGCCTCTACCAGATACTGACTCAAGGTGTTCACAACAAAACATATATCTGGCCTAGTATTCATCAGATACATTGATAAACCAATAATCTGTCTATACAAAGTAGCATCAACCAATTCCGACAAAGTATCTACTAGGAGCTTCAACTTTGTTTCCATGGGTGTGTTCATGGCTTTACATTCCAACATCTCAAACCTCTCCAGTATTTCAATTGCATACTTCCCTTGGTTAAGGAATATCCTCTCTAGGCTCTTCCAAACTTCAAGACCTAAGAAATAATGCATTAGGCCTAGGTCTTTCGTCTCAAACTCTACAATGAGCTTCTTCTTACATTATGTGATGAGCTTATCTTCTCTAGTTAAGAATAAGTCATTTACATACAGCATCAATATAATTGGCTCATTATTCATAACCTTGAAGTAAAGGTTAGAATCAACTTTACTTTTGGTAAATCCCAAGCTCATCACAAAACTATCAAGTCTTCCATACCAAGCTCTAGGAGCTTGCTTCAACCCATATAGAGATTTCTTCAATCTACAGACATGAGTCTTTTTGTCTTCAACTTAAAACCCTTGTGGTTGTTCTATATACACTTCTTCTTCAATAACACCATTCAAGAAGGTGGTTTTCACATCCATCTGTTGTAAATTCCACTTCATCTTGGTTGCAAGAGCTACGATTGTTCTAATAGAAGTGTATCTAGCCACATGAGAAAATGTCTCTTCATAATCAATGCCTTCCTTTTGAAAAAATCCAAAAGCTACAAATCTTGCTTTATATTTTTCAATACTTCCGTTTGTAGCATGTTTTATCTTATATAACCATTTGGAAGATACCACATATTTGTTCTTTGGTTTGGGAACTATTTCCCATACATCATTCTTTATAATGGAATGGTATTCTTTTGTCGTGGCATTCGCCCATCCTTTCTTCTGAATGGATTCTTCAAAGAAAGTAGGCTCCTTCTCTATGAGATTACACATCAAGTCCATATAATTGGAGAATGGATTAGGATTCTTTCTTTGTCTCATGGTTCCTTTTGGGGCACCATACTTCTCTCCATCTTGAATAAATTCCCTTGCCCAAGCTGGCTTTCTCTTGTGAGAGATCGTCGTCTGGGGAGGTTCTTGAGATTCTATCATATCATGATCTTCTGGAATCTCATCATCAGGGGTAACTGTGACTTCCTTCACATGTTCTACAACTCTGGGAGCTACAGGTTCTTCTTCGTATACTTCTTCAAGTTGGAACTTCCTTGATCTATTGAGTGTTGCATATTCATCAAAGGTTACATCTCTCCTAATCTCAATATGATGGCAACCTAGTATGTAAAATTTGAAGGCCTTTGAGACCTCACGGTATCCAACAAATACTCCCTTCTTTCTTGAAGGGTCCAACTTAGTTCTCCTTTCTTTCGGAATGTGTACAAACACTGGACATCCAAATATCTTGAGATGGCTTACTTCTAGCTTCTTTCCAGAGAACATTTCTTTGAGGCTTTTGAGTCCAAGTGCACTATGGGATAATTTGTTTTGGACATAGATTGTTGTTCTTGTTGCTTCATCACATAAGTGCATTGGAAGATCCCGATCGTGGATCATAGTCTTCATTGCTTCCATTATTGTTCTATTCTTTCTTTCCGATACCCCATTATGTTGAGGATTATAGGGAGTGGTGAGCTCCCTCTTAATCTCAACATCTCTGCAAAATATTCCATATTCTTTTGAGGTGTATTCTCCTCCATTATATGACCTGAGTATCTTTATTTTTCTTTTGGAGAGATTTTCTACCAAGGCTTTGAATTCCTTGAACTGTACTTCATCTTTTGATTTCAATAAGTGAACCCAAGTATTGCGAGAATAATCATCAATAAATGACACATAGTATACATACCCACTTAGAGAGGTTGATGGCATTGGGACACATACATCTGAGTGGATGAGCTCCAAGGTTCCTTTTTCTTTATTGTCTCTCTTTAGGAAAGGATTCTTGATGATCTTTCCTTGTGCACATCCCTTGCATACACCTTCATGGTCCACATTGAATTATGGTAGACCTCTGACTGCCTTGCTTACATATGGTAAGGCTTTGTAGTTGATGTGAGCTAATATTCTATGCCAAATTTCACATGGACTCTCAGTGGAGTGAGTCAAAGCTGCATCTAAGTGACCTTTTAACTTATATAGACCACCTGCTCATCATCTTCAACTGCATGGGCATGATGTCTTTTGTTATTTCTCTTCTTGTATTCTTATCTTCTAGTAGGATAGTTCTTAGCAATGTGTCCCAACTTATCACAATGATAGCATTGATAAGAAGAGAAATAGTTTTATCTTCTTTGTTCCTTCTGATATTTCTGGAATCTCCTTAGAGGCTGAGATTCTCTATGGGAGTGTGTGAATCTCTTTGGATAGTGAGATTCCTTATGAATATGGATTCCTTTTGGAAACGAGACCTCTTCTTTCCTCCTTTAGTATGAGAATCTAAGGCTTGGTCTTCATCCTTTAATAGTACTTCTTCTCGGTTGGCTACTCTTGCTTCTTCTTGAACACATTCTTCCCACAAGCTATCAAAATGGAGTTTTTATTTTCTTGCACATATGGTTTGGATGAATGCATCCCAAGGTCTTGTGAGACCATTAAGAGTTGTCATTATAAGTTCATCTTCATCTAGGTTGTCTCCAATTGCTTCTAGTTGTTCCTTGAATTGAGAAACCCTAGAGAAATAGTCATTGATTGTTTCTCCTTTCTGCATCCTTGTACTTTTGAGTTGGGTTCTCAGATTCATCTTCCAGTTGTTGTTCTTTCCTTCATACATTCTGGTTAGGGCATCAAACATCTCTTTTGGAGTGTTCTTAGAAGACACTTGAGGAATCAAGTGATATTTAATGGAGTCTGCAATGATCATTTTCACCCTAACCATATCCTTCTTATACTTTGCTTTGGTTGCTTCTTCCTCAGGTTCTAGTACATTTTCTTTTATGAATTTTTCTAGGTAATTATCTTCAAGAATGAGTCCAATTCTGTACTTATGAGCATGAAAGTTTTCCACACCTTCTAACTTCTCAACAAGCTTAGTGCTTGCAGACATCTTGACCTGGAGCTAAGAAAATGACCGAAAAATGAAAGTGCTCAGAAAGCGATTCTAAACTTACCAAGAGATGTCTTGGGTTGAGGCAAGTAGGTTGGAGTTGTCGGATTTAAAAAATTTCAAGTTTTACCCCTTGAAACTTGACCTGCAAAAATATGGACTAGTACTTTTGGTACTAGTTCTGGTTTTCTAGTACCAGTCAAAACTAGGGTCTGACTTTCTGGAGGCTCTGACCACTGAAAAGGTGTGCTCAAGCTGTCAATGGGTTCGCTAGACTAGGGCGCACTTCCCTAGATGGTTTTTAGTCAAAAATTATCTTCTAGTAAAAATCCCTAATTTTCTTGTACGACAATAGTGACGTTTTTTATTATCCAGTCAAAGGTGCTCTCTTCAGTTTAGCTCTGATACCATGTGTTGGCATAGGGGTAGAATCGGGGTTCAACGCCTCAACAATGCACCAACAAAACCCTAACTACCGACCCTTTTGGCAACACCTGCAAAGCAAATGAAGTATCACCCGAGGTAGAGGCAGGGAGGGTTGTATGACTCAAGTGTCTACAACCTAGCTGGGACATAGATCTGTGATCACAATACTTAACAGAGTACTTAGCAATTAACGTTCATTAGTCTTTGACCCTTATTCACATCGCAGATAAAAACCCTAATTACATAACAACGCAGTATTTAACAAGATCTAAGTATATCTAGCCATTTAGCACATAGCATTAAATAGATCTATAAACTACATCAGATGCATCTAACATACATAAAGATTCAACACTAAGCATAAATCACATCAATAACAAAAAGCAATCACAACACGGGATATACGTGGTACCAACTCTTCGTCTTCTTTATTATTTTCTTTCAATCTTCTTACATGCACAGAACCTCAAAACCAACTCCACATAGGACAGGAGACCTGCGCGCACTTCACCAAATCCTCCTTCCCCAAGTTTGGCACCGCATAGAGCCTTCTTATAATCACTTTCACTTAACTTTGCAAGTTCTCAACACATAGTATGAACAGAGCCTTCACAACTAATCGAACTTAGCAACCTTTACATACCTTGCACAAACCCAACTTAGATATGATGCCTCTTACAATGACTAGATACTTATTTATACATCTACAAATGGGGCCTAACCATGGGTAAACCCATGGGTCGGCATCCCATACCCATTACATAAGCCCTAAACCCAAAAATCCCACAAAAAGGGGGCGAGATCCCGCAATCTTTGCTTCGCCTAGGCGCTCCGTCTTCAACCCGCCTATCCAAGTCCCAAAAAATGGTCAAACACGACCAAGTTTTCTCCAAAACTTGGTCGAGGGCCAACAGGCCCCCAACACTCACCTGTGACTCATCTCTTGTCACTCTGATCTGGGAAACTCTACTTTGAAGGCCTCAAGCCTGGCTCGAGCTGCTTCAACTTGTTGCTTCACCAGAGCCTCCTGCATGGCGAACTCCTGAATGATTTTCTCGGTGACAGGTCCTTCTAAGCATTGTTCCACTATGGTGACCACTTGTTCCAGCTATGCACCTTGTACCTCAATCTCCTAAAAAAGTGTGCAGGCTTCATCCTGTACTGGTTGAAGTCTCTGGGTCACTTCCATGACTTTACTCTGGATGGCATGGACTTGTTGTTGAACTGTGTGTTGTTCTTGTGACCTTTTCATCTTCTCGGCCGCTAACAGTAGCTTGCAACTGTGCTTGTACTGTCACTGCTTGTTGCTTTTCTTCTTGGAGTTGTGACTCCAATGTCCTTAGTTATGGGTCCTTTGAAAGGCTCTCTTAAGTATGTGTACTTCGATTGCTAAGTTGCTTGCATTCTAAGGCCAATGCCTTGATTCTTCCGACTACGCTCCGGGCAGTTTCTTCCCTCTGATTTCATACTTCATGCAGAGTGCTTGGTACTGCTTGTAATTCCAGTTCTTCTACTCTTTCTTGGAGCTGTTGAATGGATTCAGCGATCTTCCCCACTTGGCTCTTTGTTGTTTCCTCTTCCATCTGTGCCAGGCCTGGCACAGAGCAAAGTGTTCTAGTGACTGCTTCTTTAATTCCAATCTACTCCGTGAGCAGTTGTTTGTTTTCCTTCTGGATCTACTCTCTAGCCTCTGCAAACTTCGCCTAGAGGTCATCTTTCTCTTGTTGCGCAACCCGACATTTCTCTAAGGCTCCCTCCTTTGCTTGTTTCAATGCCTTTGTGGCCTGCTCTTTTTCTTCCTGGACCCAATGAAGGCGAGCTTCTATCGCAAATTCTATTCTACATAGTTGGGCATGCTCATCTCCTACTGCTATGCCCCCTGATGACAATGGCACAGTAGACACTGTGTTGCTCGAATAAAGAGCATGTTGTACCCCTTTGAGGTCCGCCTCGATCTGGTCATACATTATCTCATGTTTGTCTTCGCTTCGCTGCAAAATTTCCTTGGAAGTATCTGATACAGTTGCGATGATGAGGTCAATATCATCCACCGTAAGTATGGCATGTAAGTGGGGCTTATCGACACGTGACTTCTTCCGCGTCGAAGGTTTATTTGGAGAAACCTTTATTTTCTTAGATGTCTTTGTCTTCGTAAGGGGATCTTTAGGCGGTGTTACTTCTCCCTGTTCCTGCTTGTCTTCTTCCCCTTCGTCCTCTTCTTTGTCTACTTCATCACCTCCTCCCCCTTCAGGTGAATCTAGTGTAGTCTTCTCTGATGCGTTGTGCATTTCCTATACTTCTTCCTTCTTCTTCTTCTTGCTACCGCCTGGTCCATGATACTCTTCTTGGGTGACTACAGGACTTCCAATGAGGTTGGGGTCAGAGAGTTCTGTCTGTTCGACTGGTATAAGGAATTTTGCAGGCCATTCCTTGGTTATTTCCTCCATATTATCCTCGATGCGTTTGTAATAGGACTGGAGCTCTTCCTTGTGTTCATCTCCGCGCGCTGTGATGTAAATGAAGTGTTTGTCTCAACGGAACTTCTCTATTGGCATGAACCTATGAAGTGTATTCGGAGTCATTCGAGGGAAGGATTCAATGGCCCTCTTCAATTGCGAGTAATAGGTGTGGAACACCACATTGGACTTCCATTGTTTCGCCATGTCGCTCAAATACCAGAGGGTAGTGAACCTCACGGCTAGTGGTTTGGAAGGCTCGACTTCAAGGAAGGTTTCTCCCTTTGGCATCTCCCAAGCGATGAAGGCAACAAGAATCAACAACCAGCTGAAGTGAAACTCCTAGACCTCATCTTATGCTTCACGAAAATCTTTCTCTAACTGGTTGACGAGGTAGCTCGCCCAGTTCATCGGCATCCCTTCGACACACTTTCCTGTGAGGTCGATGATGAACCCCATGACTTGCGTCGGTATGTTCTTCCTGACGAGCTTACCAGCGATCAACTGGCAAGCTAGGCTCATTGCACCATTTTGGATGGAGGATACCTTGTAGCCCCGCTTTCCTTTCTCGGCATCGCCATAGGTTTCCTTTATTTGTTGCACCAAGGCACAATCTACAGCTTTCCCTGGGTAA
Source organism: Picea engelmannii (assembly GCA_009831015.1). Taxonomy (NCBI): domain Eukaryota; kingdom Viridiplantae; phylum Streptophyta; class Pinopsida; order Pinales; family Pinaceae; genus Picea; species Picea engelmannii. The sequence goes on from ML802947.1 coordinate 188,626, forward strand.
AAATCCTGAGGGTTCAGTACTTGCATGCTCAATCCATTGATCCGATGGATAAGTGTCAGATATATAGTGATGCGCCTATCCAACCACAGGTAACCTCCATGGAAGCACGACAGGAGGAGTTTAACACACACGTTAACCTCCTAATATCTGTTGAAGTGTGGTATCTTCATCACATTAAGAATTGTTGATCTTGCGATGTCCATGGTCCACAGCTGGGGGATTATCTTCGACTTCTTCCCCGTTGTCTTTGTCAAGTACTTATGTGGTGTGAGCATTCCATAATTCTTGCGGTTTCCCAAGTTGAAATCATTGATCTTTAGCATCATAATCTGTCCTAACTGCGGTCCAACTACGTGTATCCCCTTCGGGAGGTATGCAGTGATCAGTGTATAGTCGAAGTCCCTTGGGATGTTGTCACGACTAACCGCGCCAACTAGAGGCGGGATATGGTCGGGCAGGACCGACGGGATGAGATTCGCATTCGCCAAGTCATCGAAATGCTTGCTATGTTTCTCTATCATAGTTCGGGATGGCCCAGATCAACGTGTAGTCGATGGGTAAGCTTGAAATCCTCTCGTTGATGACGCATGTGCTCCTATGGACATGAACTTCTCTTCCATGAGGTCAATCAAAATCTCTTTGATGAATTTCTCTACTGCGCTAAGGTCACTCGACATACACGTTCATGATCAAATGTCTCGGATAGGTGGACAAATGCTCAAGGTAAGCAAAACGGGTGGCGAGGTTTCAATAAGCACTGCGTGAAAGCAATTAGTTTTTTGTGGGCTCAGATAATCACAATTCGCAAAAGTGTCCTCGGTGCAACATTCGACAGGTTAAATAGATAATGTTGTAACGGACTCCTCCAACGGGCAGGAATGCCTCAATCAATACAATTCCATCTATTATGGTGTGGTCCCAACGGTCCCACGGCAAGCTTTTCAGCAATAGTTGTGTTTCTAGCTATTCTAGAGCGTCATTCTAACAGTCAGGATGCCTCCAATGGTCATATTGCTTCGTCATGGTGAAGTGCCAGTCTGCATTGTTTTGTTATTCCGATGAGGTTCAAGTTCTGCAAGCCTTCCTTCTATGAAGTCCTCTCTGGAACCTCCTGCAATTTTTCTAGCTTTGCTTTCTTCTTACTGAGCTTTCTTGATTTCTTTCCAATGATCTGCGTCTCTGGATTCCTCTTTCCATTCTTGTTCTTATCTTCTAGTAGCATAGTAACTTCTCATTGTTGAGTGTATTTCACAGGGTTCGAGGGTAATACTTCTTCTCTTACTGTGTCTAGAGTAGGTGTTCTTCTCTTCTGCATGGATAAGTTCTTTAAGCCTTCTTGCGTTCTTTCAACTTCGACAGCCAGGTCTCTAGCCCTTAGTAGCTTCGACTTGTCCTCCTATTCTTATATTAAGCGTGTTATTTTCCTAGCCATGAAATCCTTTAATTCTTGCTTTTTCTATTCTATAGCTTCCTTGATCAGGGGATCAAATTTTTCTCAAATTAAGTGCTCGGAATGCGACGAAAAAAGTGCCATTGCGTCCATCTCATCTTCCTGATTCCGGCGGTATATTTACTTTGTCAAATGGACTCCGTATGGAGAAGATATCGCGATCTATTCGTCAAGCCAAACACGAAAAATTTTTATGCTGACTGTACCAGTCCGTACGGTCTGACGTGGCAGGACCGTACGACCGTACAGTGGTGACGTGGCAGATGTTGATTGGTTGTTCTTGACGAATCGGGAGCTGACACGTGTCCGTTTGGTGGCAAATGGTGTGAGGACACATGGCCCAATCTGTGGGCGCCACGTGTCACTCATTGTTTGGTTTATATTGTTATGTAAAATATATGGTGGAGTCTGTGGGGTTCGACCCCCGAACCTCCCACAATGCACAAACGCCTTCGCACGACCCTTCTACCAACAAGCAATCGGTTGGTTCTTATTTGGTATATGGTTTCCATATTATTTAAACTCGTTCATTGTATTAAATGGAAAGGGGGGCGGGCCGGGGCTTAGCCCCGACCTGTGGTCTCATTATACAATATATGACCATGCTTTACACTTTGGCCCGACCATTTGCACGCGGGGTTAAAACACATAACCCGTGGTTTCGGTTTAAACACATATGACCATATAACATTGCAACAGTTGTGTGTGCGCGGGTTATAACATATAGACCACGATTTTTGCATATTACATATGCCCACGAATTGGAGCGCAGAGGGAGTTACACGGTTGTGTAACCGATTAACCACTTTTTGCCTTTGAGCGCGGTCACATGAATCATACGCCCAGGTGCCTAGGCGGTTAGGGGCTGGCGCGCCCTTAACCGTTCTACGGTTTGCATCGTTGGCGCGGTTGCGCCCGGTGCTGGGTTTTTACGCTTTAAAATGCATGTGAGCCAGGTTCATTCAAGAGGGGTGTGTTTTGTAGATGCAGAGACAACAAGCTTGAAGAGGGAGACTTCCAGGAGGCCTAACTTCTTCGTTTTTCGACTGATTGAGGTGCCGAAAGAGCCCAGACAGGGGTTTTGGGACGCTCTGAAGCCATTTGAGCAGTCGGTTTGTCAGTTTGAGCATTGTAAGACATGATTTTGAGCACTTTTGAGCAATTAATAATAATGATCCATTGGAAGCTGGACCAGGAGATGTAGCCCATAAGAGGGGTGAACTCCTTTATCAATTGTTGTGCTTGTGTGTTTATGTTCAATGATTACGTTGTTGTCTATGTGTAATTTGCATAAGTAATCCTTTAAATCTATGTGTTGCAAACTGATCCATTTGCTTTAAACACATAACATTCACTTGCAATAATTTTCAAGTATTTCAAGTCTTCTTCATTTTTAGATCATTCCTCCTCTTCTTTCCTTCAGATCTGATCTCTCTCAATCCAAGTCTTTCCTAACAAAAGTGCAAAAGGAGCATTGTTCTCAACAAACTTAATGACCTCTAATTCTTCTTATGTCGATGTTCCATGAGAACTCATAGGTACATGGGTAAGTCTTCCACATAGGGTTATCAACTTTCCTTTAAACAATCTTATTCCTCCCAATGAAGGAATCATAGCAAGCTTTCCCAAAATTTCCCAAGTACTTTCTGGCATAATGTTCACCTGTGTTTCTGCATCCAGTACACAATCTATGTCGAAGTCTCATATTATTGTTTCTATGCACTACTTCTCTTTTAAGATCTCTGGTAAACTGATGCCTCTGTGATCGTTCATTATTTCTTTCATCTGCAATAATATAGCCTCTGTGATCGTTCATTATTTCTTTCATCTGCAATAATATAGCCTCTGATTCTTTCTAGTTCTCTAGTATATTCTTAGTCTCTTGACCTTCCTCATGGTTTTCTTGTTTCATGTTCATCTTCTCAACTTTAGCAATCATTCTAGGGCAATCTAAAACTTCATGTCCAATAGCTTTACAACAAAGGCAAATAGGACCTCTAACAAGGCATTCCTTAGCAAGATGTCTCGGTCTTTTGAAACTATAACAAAGAGTCAATCCTCTCTTTCTCTTAAACGATCCCCAACCTTTCCTGTACTACGCTCTAGGATCACAGTGATGGACCTGTAAAAAATTCTTTCCAGGATCCTGCATCCACTTGTTAATCCAACAATTCTTTCTATGCATAGGAATAACATATCTTTCCTTATTTCTATCAGATCTATTCATATCATATCTTCTTTCTTTGAGTTGTGCCCTAGTTTTCAGACTAGGACAAAATCTATCAAACATACCTAGATTCATACTGTCGAAGAAAAAAATTCCACTTATCTTACCTTTACCAGAGCACAAAGCTTTAAGATCTTACCTCTTTCTTCAGATCGAACTTCTCTTATTAGCACAGAGCTTCACAACTCAAGTAGAGTATTGCGCACTACAACAACAAATCTACGCACAGAGCTTTCTCTTTTCTTCAGTTCCCAGCAATCACAGTTTCAGGTCCCGGCAACAAAACCATTTGTTGGCACAGGGGTAGACCCAGGGTTCAACACACCAACAAAACCCTAACTATCGGCCCTTTTGGCAACACCTGCGAAGCAGATGAAGTCTCACTCGAGTTAGAGGTAGGGGGGGTTGTAGGACTCAAGTATCTACAACCTAGATGGGACACAGATCTGTGATCACAATACTTAACAGAGCAGTTATCAATTAGCATTCATTAGTCTTTGACCCTTATTCACATCGCAGATAAAAACCCTAATTACAGAACAACGCAATATTCAACAAGATCTAAGTATATCTAGCCATTTAGCACATAGCATCAAACAGATCTAGCATTCATTCATATTATTAAGCACTAAGCTACTACATCAGATGCATCTAACATACATAAAGATTCATCACTAAGCATAAATCACATCAATAACACAAAGTAATCACAACACAGGATATACGTGGTTCACCCCCAGCGTGGGGCTACGTCCACCAACTCTTTGTCTTCTTTATTATCTTCTTTCAATCTTCTTACATGCACATAGCCTCAAAACCAACTCCGCATAGGATAGGAGACCTGTGGCACTTCACCAGATCCTCCTTCTCAGAGTTTGGCACATCACAAAGCCTTCTTACAATCACTTGCACTTAACTCTGCAAGTTCTCAACACATAGTATGCACAGAGCCTTCACAACCAATCACACTTAGCAACCTTTACATATCTTGCACAAAGCCAAATTAGATATGATGCCTCTTACAATGCCTAGCTACTTATTTGTACATTTACAAATGGGGCCTAAGCATGGTTAAACTCATGGGCCGACATCCCATATCGTTACATAAGCCCTAAACCCAAAAAGCCCGCAAAAAGGGGGCGAGATCCTACGATCTCCGCTTCGCCTGGGCACTCCATCTTCGACCCGCCCGTCGAAGTCCCAAAAAATGGTCAAACACGACCAAGGTTCTCCAAAACTTGGTCGAGGGCCAACACCATGTTAAGTTTTAATGTTTTTCAAAGATAATAGCACAAATAGGATCACTGAGAGAAACAAAATCACAAGCTCCACAACATTTTATCATGGGAAACCCTCATGGGGGAGAAAGCCCAACAAAAACTTCCTTAATATAGATTGCCAATACAATGCCAAGACTAAAGACCAAATCATTGTGAATATCCAAGACTAAGCATGTGTGTCTCTCTTCTCCTTCTTCTAACTGCATCTTCCTTCAAAACTTGTGCACTAGATGAGTGAATTGAGTGAGTGAGAGAATTAGGCATCGTCCTCTCTTATTTATACTAGCTGGGAGGCATTAGGGTTGCGTCTCTTCACCAAGCAGGGCCGACTTCTCCATCTAGTGGTTGAAACCACTTTAATTAGCCTTAGGGGTCGACTTCTCAATTACCACCATATGAACATGGTTTGACCAATCCACAAAAGGGGATTTGATCTATATAAAAATAACTCAATAATAATTAGAATACTCTTTGCAGTTACAATATTTCAAAACTATCCTCTAAGAACAATCTAGAGAAGGAACTTTCTAGTAGGCAAAACCTTCTAGTAAGCCTTCTTACAATAGTTGTGTTCACACTACTACATGGATCTTATTTACTAATGATGGCCTTCATTACATAGAAATACATAGTATTCTATCTACTTTAGGTATCAGGGAGGTTATGACCCTAACATACCTTCCCCCTTAAATAACAACCTTTTCCTCAAGGCTTGAGATGTGGAAATTGCTACAAAATCGTGGCTAACTCGCATGTGGTTGTTATAGTATTTGCACAATTAGCCATGTTATCCCCATTTCCTAGGGATGACTAAGGATATGATGTCTCAAGGCCCTCGGGTTGAAGACATGGAGTACCGAGAGACATATGGCTGACAACGTCCACTTGCACAGACAGAGGCCCACCTCACCACCACAAATCTCAAGTTCATCATGAGGGTATCCACCACATCAGCTTGCTTCTAGGATACATTGGATATTTCTCCATGAGGTACAAGCCAGGTATTATGGTGAGTGTCATTTCAATATTTGAGGCATTTGTGTTTGTTGCATTTAAAATTGTTTTTAATTGTGTAACGTCTGCTTGGAAATTATGTTATTTTCCCTATTTCACCTTGGTGGTTGACATTGCACCCTAGTAAGTGATCACCCTTAGGGATAGGCTTGCTACTGGGAGGTCCCCTTGGCAAGTCATCGTACCATTCCCGACCATACTTTCCATTTTCCACACTTCATCCCCTCAACTCCTTATCTTTTGGGATTTTTGGGTGTACTGACCCAAGAAGGGATTGTCCCTCATTTCATGGGAAGAAGGGGTTGAAGGACCAAAGGGAATATAGCTGGAAAAAAGATAAAAATCCAGATTATGAACCTTCCAGATGCTCTCCCAAAGAGGTCTTGAGAACAAGGAAATTTTTCTCTTGAAAAAACATCAAATACCTGTGAAAGCAAACACACACATACACATATCCCAATTGTTGAGGGATCTACACAAGTGCGTTACAAGCTAGACTATACCCCCATGGCACTTTGTGTATCTCTCCCTTCAAGTGACATTATGGTACTTCCCCCAAGCTAATCGATTAACCAATAGGGAGTACCCAGTATTTGGACCTTAATTAATTAATGGCAATAAATGGGCTTGGAAAAAGGATGCATTGAAAACGAAGGTGCAACACACCCTYTACAAAGGCACCCATAAATGAGACACTACGATCCCTTGTATKCCATGAACCCCATGCCCAAAATTCTTTCTCRTGTCACCTCCTCCATGTGACGCGGAGAGRGGTCCACTTGGGAAACACTCCTARAATTGAGGTATGAWTCACCCAATAGGTCRCATTGTCAACCCTCCCATACCTAAACTTGGTAAATTGCATAGGGTATTTSAGCACGTGTTTAGTTTGATTATGTGTTCYTTGATGCACATGYGTAGGTGGGTCTTTTATTGATTTRATTTACTTATCATGATGCATTTGACTTGAGATCCTTGGAGGGTGTATTCATTGTCTTTGCAGGACCTAGTTGGTGAACAATTTTGGAAGAACACGCCTAGCTTAGGCTTCCTTGGGGCTTGAAGCCCATAGTTTGGATACCATGACCCACACCTTGGGAAAAGAAGGAATATGAATGTTTCCTTTGGAGGCAAAATAAGACACCGTGGAGGACCTCACCTAGCCCAACATTTTGCTTCTTGAGGCCAAAACGTCGCACTTGGAGGGCCTGACATCACCCTAGGGCTAGTGTTTTGGTGGTGGAGGTGTTGATGATTGACACTTGGAATTTTGCTAGAGGAGAAGCCTCACCATGATGGAGAAGACCCTAGTGCTTGGGAAGAAGGCCTTCGTAGGCCCAACAATTCATCCCAAAGCTCAACGTCCACCTAAAAGTGCCAAAACGTCACCCTAGAGAGGGATGACATCATATTAGGGTTTCTTATGTGCAATTTTTAAAAAGGTTAAATTTGAATTTGTGATGTAAAGGGGAAAATTAAGGGTTGTTGGCCCCTTACTTTGTGGTTTACCCTAAAGTTAAGTGGACAAACACTTTTTAGGAGATTTGTATAAATAGATATCAAACTCTTGTCATTTATGATAGCATTCTCACTTGGAGAAGGACTCCTTGGGTGAAATGTATGTCATATTTGGGAAATTTTACCTATCTCTCTTTGTTACTATCTCTTTTGATTATTTTTCTTGGCTATTGGATGAAGAAGTAAGGCGCTATCTTTATTGGAGGTAATATCTTGTCTTTATGGTGGAATTTTCTTGGTTAAAAGGAGTTTATCTTGTTAATGCTTGGACTATGTAAGGAATATCTCTTGTTATTGCTTATTTTCTTGGTTGCAAGGTTAATTTGTTAATCTCTTGCAGAGTATAAGGGCATACAACCCCACTAAGATCATCATAATTTTCTTGGAATAATTTGTTGGGAAAAGGAATACTAGGAGAAGTAAAAGGGGTTACACCCTCCTAGGTTTTTTCTAGCTAATCTTGCTTTCCTTGGGGAGTAAAAGGGCTTACACCCCCAAGGAAGTGGCACAACTAGCTCTTTCATTTAAAAGACTCCATAACCCAATAGTTAAATGCACTAATCTCTTGCATTGGAGAAATAAAATCATTGCATTGGAATATGTAGAATCACGAGATATCGAAATTGTTTAAATTGGAATCTTTTCTATATGCTCAAAGCTAGCCAAGGCCACTAGGACGTCTTGTTTCTCCAAGGATTTATTTCTATTGTAATAAATTTATGCTACAGCCATTAGGTATGCAACAAAACACTTCATAACTTTCAAAATTACTCATTTTCTAACCGTCAAAATTTGTTAGAAAGATACCAAATTAATCTACTAGTTGTTGTACTTCTTTTGGGTGGTTTACTTGGAAGTTTCGGTGGTTGGAATTTTCTGTTGTAGCACTTGTTTTCTACAGCCATGAGACTGTAGTAATATCTCTTCAATACTTGTATCTAACAACCTTTAATTGTTGCTAAAGTCTTGTGCTATCATACTTGAGTTACACTAGTAATTGTTAGTTAGTCTCTTACACTTTTTCTTGGACTTTTAGTGACTCGTTTAGCAGATCTTCTTATCATTTCATTGCTGATTTATATCATCATATACTTCTGCTAATTGGGACAGCAATATTCACTTTCTTTTCCATTAGATTATTGGACTTGTATCTTGTGTTTTATTGTGTCTCGAGCAGGTACGACAATCTTCCACGGGTACTCAAGCACTTGGCAACTATTGACCATCTTCGAGACTTGTTTCCAAGCCGTCCTCCACTAAATAGTTTGACCTATAGGGGCTTCACTTCCATAACCTCACTTTCCATCTCATTTTCCCCTAGGGTCACCGAGGATCCCCCCCTTGTGTTAGATTTATTCTTCACTAAAGTGAAGGGAGGGTTATCTAAGGTGACAGTGGGTAGACTCTCTCACATTTATCGCCATCTCATGTATTGGGTTAGGATTTTCCCAACCTATAGTTTGTGTGATAACAAGCCCCATGAACGTTGTGTTGGGTGCAACAAGGGCTAGTAGACCCCCACTGGTATAATAGTAGTTATTAGCTTCAGGGGGATGCCTTTGTTTCTAAGAGTTTAGTTATCTTAGGTCTATGATAAACTTGGTTTCAATGGGAGCTTTGCAATGGAGACTCTTGTTGTGAAAGAAAATGATGAGCAAATCTAAATTTGAGATCAAGAAATTTAATGGGAAAATCTAGAAATTTAATGGGTCACTGTGGATCTCGGTACTGCACCTACGGGTATGTCGACGGAATATTGGATGAAGTTGGATAGGAAGGAAAAGAGCACAATCTGGTTGTCTTTTAGATTTAATTTTATTGAATGTCTCAAGAGAAGCTATAGCCAACATGTTACAGGATAAGTTAAGGGCTTTGTATCAATCTAAGTCCCTCATAAATAAATTTTTCCTTCGAAATAAATGTACCTCTAGAGGATAAACGATGGAGACTTGATGACAAAGCATCTAAATGCCTTCAATACTATGGTAAGTCAGATGTTGTCTATGGATATCAAAATTTCAGATGAAGATAATTGCATTAGTTTACTGTGTTCATTGTCGGATTCGTGGGATAGTTTTTTTGTAGCTATTGGTAGTAATGCAACCACAATAAAGTTTGATGATGTGGTTTCATCCTTTTTATCGGAAATTAGAAGAAATGAGGAGGAAAATCATGGATATCTAGAGCATGGACCCCTTATTTATAAGAGGGCGTGCCCTGTATAGAAATAAAAATAAGTCCTCGAGTGGGAAATCTAAATCTGGAGGTATATATAAATCTCCAGGAAAATCCTTAAAGAAATGATAGAAATGTGGTAAAGTTGGGCATTTCAAGAAGGATTGCAAATTAAAAAGTGTTGAGAGAGGGAAGGGTTGATGATATTCCTTCCACACAAGGCAAATCTTCCTCATAAGAAGGATGGGATGTGTACTTGGCTTCGTCGAGCAAACATGCAGATCATGATGTATGGATGATCGATTTAGGTGCTTCTTTTCATATGACTCCCCATAGGGAGTGGTTCTATGAATCTGAAAGATATCATGGAGGTGACATTTTCCTAGGCTATGACTTGACATCCAGAATCACAGGTCGTGGAAAGGTAAAGTTGCAGCTCAAGGAAAGAAGGATTAGAACACTTCCTGGGATTTTTCATATTCCAGAGGTGGCTAAAAACTTGATATCTTTAAGTAAGATGAGTGATGCAGGTGTACATACTATGTTCGAAAAGGAAACATGTAAAAGGGTTTGATAAGAAATGGTGTTAATGAGGGCAGTTCAAAATGGAACTCTATACAAGTTGTTGGGAACCACAATCAGTAATGGGTGCAATAGTTCTATTGTTCCTAAGGGCGAAGACAATGATGTGGCATCAAACACTAGGACATATTAGAGAGAAGGGACTCTGAGCACTACATGGTAGGATATGGTTGAAGGTATGTCTAATTGCACACTAGATTTTTATTTCTATGAACATTGCATATATGGTAAACATAATTGGGTAAGATTCTCATGTAATGATACAAGAGAAAAGGGGATCTTAGAGTTAGTACACGGTGATGTGTTTGGATCTGTTATTGTTCCATCACTAGGTAAATCTATGTACTATGTTTCATTCATTGAAGATTTTTCAAGGAATAGATGCTTTTATTTCCTTCGAAAGAAATCTAGGGTCTTTGGTAAATTTCAAGATTTTAAGGCTCTTGTGGAGAATCAAACAGAGAATAAAATTAAAGTGTTGAGGATAGATAATGGTGGAGATTTTTGTGGGAATGAGTTCGAAGAATTCTATAAGAAATGTAGTATATCAAGCTAGAATACTACTCCATACACACCTCAACAGAATGATTTTATAGAAATGGTGAATAAGATGTTGACAGAAAAAGCAAGGAGCATCCTTAGTGGTGACGGGTTAGGACAAGAATTTTGAGGAGAGGCAGTGGGCACTACATGTTACCAAGTAAATAAATCACCCTCATCATCGTTGGTGGAAAAAACTATGCATGAGGCATGGACTACCAAGAAACCCTCTCCTGAACATCCTAGAGTGTTTGGTTGTAATGTTTATGTATATGTTATAAAGGAAAATACAAATAAGATGGATAATAAAGTTGAAAAGTGTATCTTTATTGGTTATAAAGAAGTTGTAAAAGGCTATAAACATTGGAACCCATAAACTAAGAAGGTTGTCTACAATCGCGATGTTGTCTTTAGGGAGGTTAAATATGTTCCCAAACAATAAGTCCCACCAAAATAAAAAGAACTAGATACAATAGAATTTGAGTTGGAGAATGAAGAATCTGACTCAACAGAAGAACATGAATTAGAAGAAGAAGAACATCATACTCAAATATTGAGGAGATCTATTCAGAAAAGAAGACAACTAGAAAGGTATGCTCCACCTGATTTCCATTCTATTTATGCTTTGTTTATCACTGATGATGACCCCATAACTATTAGGGATGTATGGATTTAGAGGATGGTAAACTCTAGAAGAAAGCCATGGTTGGAAAAATGGCTTCCTTGGATAAAAATGAGGCTTGGGATCTAGTTGAGTTATTGGTTGGAAGAAATCCCACTGGAAAAAAATGGGTGTTTAAGAAGAAGTTGAATGCAGAAGGTAAAGTGGAGAAGTATAAAGCTCACCTAGTAGCAAAGGGATATTCCTGGGTAGAGGGAATAGATTTTGGTGAAATTTTTTCTCCTATTGCTAAATTGACTTCTATTAGATTTATTTTGTTTGTTGTTGTTGTTGTTGCTTTTGATATTCAAGTAGAACAGATGGATGTAAAGACAGCATTCTTGTATGGGGACCTTGAAGAAGAAATCTACGTGAAACAACCAAAAGGTTTTGCAGTGAAAGGTAAGGAAGAGTTGGTTTCCAAGCTTAAAAAGTCCTTGTATGGGTGAAAACAATCTCTAAGGATGTGGTATCAAAATTTTGATACTTATATTTTGAGACTTGGTTCCCCAAGGAGAAAAGTTGATCATTGTGTGTATTTCAAATTAGTTGGATATCATTTTATTTATATGGTGTTGTATGTTGATGATATGTTGTTGATTGGAAACAATTAGGAAATCATCAAGGAGGTAAAAACTCAGTTGTCTTCTAAGTTTGATATGAAAGATCTTGGTGCTACAAATTTTATCTTGGGCATGGAAATTAAAAGAGATCAGGAAAACATGAAACTTTGGTTGAATGAGAGGAAATATGTAGAGACAATATTGGAGAGGTTTAATATGAAGGATTGTAAACCGGTCAAGGTCCATATTCATGTAGGTGTGAAGTTATCTGCAGATCAGTGTCCCAAGACACGGGAAGAGGAAGAAGACATGTCTCGTGTTCCTTATGTTAGCGTTGTTGGTTGTTTGGTGTATGCAATGGTATGTACTAGAGCATACATTGCATATTCAGTGGGAGTTTTGAGTAGGTTTATGTCAAACCAGGGAAGGAGCGGTCGACATCTGTAAAAAGGGTTTTCAAGTATTTGTGTGGCACTACAAATTATGGAATTTTCTATCAAGGCAAACCTAGTGCAAGCGGAGTGTTGGATATACATGGATTTGTTGACATAGAATGGGATGGAGATCTAGATTGTAGAAGATCTTTCATGAGGAATGTATTTAACTTATTTGGAAGAGAAATCAGTTGGATGAGCAAGAGACAATTTGTAGTGGCACTCTCAACTACATAAGTTGAATACATGACAACTACTCATGCGAGTAAAAATGTTGCATGGTTACAGTGGTTGTGTTCAGGTATTGGGTTTGTGCAACAAGTTGCAAGGTTAGATTGTGACAGTCATAGTGCAATATTTATGGCAAATAACTTGGCTTATCATTCTAAGACAAAGCACATCGATTTTCGATATCACTTTGTGAGAAACATAGTTGAAGACAAGAAGGTGTTGTTGTTGAAGGTGGAAACTTTGAAGAATATTGTTGATTAATTGACAAAGTCTATAAGCACTAAGAAGTTTTATTGGTGTAGAGAAGCAATGGGCATTGTTGCCCTAAATTGTTGATCATGTAATCCTTAGGTCCCCAGTATGCAAATAAAACAACAATTGGGAGAGTGTTGGGTATGTGTTATATTCTTTACACAATTAGCCACATGTGTTGTTACATTGTGTGGGGTGCAGGCAGGGGTCGCACGAGAGGGTCAATAGGCCCCCCTACTTGGGGGTTCGGGGTTGAATCCCCTGAAAAATTTTCATTATCCTTGGTCTATGTATCCTTCCATTGTATTAAAAAAATTTGAAGTGTATTGTGGTAGAGACACTTGCAATGGTCAAGGACAACTTGTGGTTGCAACCAAATGGAGTCTTCTTCATCCAATGCAAGTAGACTTGTTTGAACATGGAACTTGGATCCAATCATTTTCTTTATGCAAGAGACATAAAAAACTGGATAGATCTTAGAGTGGATTAGAAGTGTTAATTTGTAATCCATTGACCCAATGTGCTTGATGATTGTATAGGGGCTATAAAACTTTGGAGCAAGCTTCTAGTGGAGGTTTGTTTTGAGGGAAGTTTTCTTATATGGTTTTTCATCCAGGTTGAAATCAGTGGCCATCCATCTCTTCCACGAAATAACATTTTCAAGCCCATGGTTTTGATAAACCATGGTATCCACCTATGGTATTTGAAGGGAGGAAAGAAATAAAATAAATAACAATAATAAAACGGTAAAAATATGTTTGCACGGTTATTAATTAAGTTTTTACCATTGGTGGTATGAGCCCATTATTTTTGTAACCCATGGTATTGTAAAACCAGATAAAGAAAATAAAAACATATAGTAATATTAAAGTAAGTGAAACAATATGATTTTTGAAGGAAAGGGCATCCATAAGTGATATATAGACGAGTCCCCCCATTTGTAAAATATTATATGATTATTCTTGCATGATGTAGTCAACAAGGTGACCCTTTAGGCCTTTTGTAAAATATTTTTGTGAATGAGTGTAGCTGACATCTTTTTCTTTTTAGAGATAAGCTACCACCATTCTAGTCAGTTTGTGTTATATTATATTATTCATTAATAAAAGTTGGGTTTCACTATATTTATGTGTTCTCTGCTATAGTTTTGTTTTTATCTCATTTTGTTCTCAATTTAATATGGATAAGTCGTATCAGAGCAGTCTACTCCTTATCATTTCTCAGTGCTTGTCCGTGATGAGGTCAAGATATAGAGAGTTGGGTCTCGATCTAGTTTCGCTTGGGTACAACCACTCTCACCAGCCCAAGCGACTTCCCATGGTAGAAGCAAAGAGAGATGACAAAGTAGGAGATCCTTTCAAGATGTTGATTGAGAAATCCCTCGTGCGATAGAGGAATGATATGATGGACAACTTCACTCAAATCCTTCAACGACTACCAATGGTAGTTGAGGATCCTTTGACAAGCATGCATTTTAGAGGTGTGACACCCTTCAAGGTACAAGTTAATTTTGATATCCCCTTATTTGAAGGTCAGATAGATGCAAATGCTCTAAAGAAATGGTTGAACCTACTAGAAGGTTATTACTCTATCCATAAATTTATGATGGCGAAAATATCACCTTTACGCTCCTTAAATCGCTTCCCCATGTCAAAGCTTGTTGGGAATGTTACTGGGAGAGGCACATTGTGGATGAATCTATGCCATTCAAAAGAGGACCCACTTCAACTGCCTTTGTGGATTCCCTCAAGGAGGACTTTTACCATATTTGAACCTATGATGACCAATATATGAGATGGACAACTTTGCGTCAGGATAGAGACCAAACAGTGCCAGAGTATACCAACATCTTCCATACCCTACGCTCAAATTTGGGTATTGAATATTCTTGAGAGACACTTGGTTCTAAAGTACCGTAGTGGCCTGCACAGGTACATCCAAACAGAGATGGATTTCTTGAACATCTTCTCACTAGGAGCTTCTTAACAATATGTTGTCAAAATCGAGTAGAAATTTAAGCAGCAAAATAAGCGGGAGTTCGAGTCTGCAAAACTACAACAATGCAGGCATGGAAAAGGTGGTCCTAACTCGTAGAATGAAGGACAGAGCAAGGAGACCCAATCTCATGAAAACCAATCTAAGTTGCAAACAAAGAAGGGTGATGGGAAGTCAAAGAAGGACACAGGAAATTGGTGTGAGTTCCACAAGGGCCCCTAGCACAACACCGATGAATGTCGCATGAAATTTCATTGTTGGTTGAGCTCAAAGAAAAAAAATCAGGCCCTGGCTCAGAATATGATTCAAAGCACAAAAAAGGGAAATGAATAATAAATTCAAAACCCACTCCTACCCTCATGACCACAAAAATATAACCAGAAGAACCAGAGGAGCTTGAGAAGGGGGAGCGTCTCTTCCACTCACAAATGTGGGTGAAGGGGACCCCGTTTCATTTCATTTTTGAAAGAAGGAGTCATAAGAACCTAATCTTGGTCGAGGTTGTCAAAAGAATGAAGTTGTCAACAATGCCACACCCCCAACCATACACCATCGAATGGTTGAGCAAGGGATGAGACATCCACGTTGGCCAGTTTTGTCGCATGTCCTATGACATCAAGCCCTTCAAAGATGAGGTATTATGCGATGTTGCCCCACTCAAAGTTTGTGATGTTTTTTGGGGGCAACCATATATTTGGAAACGTCATGATATTTATGAGTCTCGACTGCATAATGTCATTGTTACTTTGGAGGGTCAGCTCTATAGGGTACCAGATTTAGTTCCAACTACTGCCACTTCATTGATCTCAAAAAAATTGTGTCACAAAGTAATCTCTCAGACCACAAATTTTAGCCTCTTCGTAATTCGGTCAAAATGCAAGCGGAAGGTCACAGTGACCACTGCAGCCCCAGCCCAACACCTTTCTATACAACAAAAGCAGGTCGATATTGTAGAGGAGCACCCCAAAAAAAAAAATACCTATGGGGGTGCCTCTACACTACCAAGTCAAGCATTTTATTGACCTAGTACCTGGTGCTCCCTTACCTAATGGTCCAATCTATAGACACTCACTTACAGAGAATGAGAGTCTTCCATATGTTCAACAAAGCTATAACAGATCCCTTCATATCCCGATTGGCCAAATCTATAACAGATCCCTTCATAACTCGATTGGCCAAAGCCCTTTTCAGGTGTGCTTGGGGTTCCAGCCATTCACCCCCATTGATGTAGCTCTTTGTGTTGCATCTTCACCAACAAAGCCCTCCCACACTTAAACCAAGGCAAATTATGCAGCCAAATTTGTTGAATGGATCCAACACCTCCAACAACAGGTTCATGACATTCGTCAAAAGGATAATTACATGTCAAAACAATGACATGACCAACATCAGTTTCCAAACAATTTTCAAGTCGGTGACAATAGATCATACAAATCTATCAAGTTGTCAAACTAGGACAACTTCTTCAACAAGGCAAGTGGCTCGTTAAGATTCAAATTCAGCAAAAGTCTCCCCATATCCTACAGGAACTTCATTCAATGGGGACCATTGCTTCCTAAGGGGGAGGACTGATCTAGGTGGAAATCAGTGGCCATCCACCTCTTTCATTGAATCAATATTTTTGAGCCCATGGTTTTGATAAACCATGGTATCCACCCATGGTATTTCAAGGGAGGAAATAAATAAAATAAATAACAATAATAAAATGGTAAAAATATGTTTGCATTGTTATTAATTAAGTTTTTACCATTGGTGGTATGAGAAATTTATTTTTGTAACCCATGGTATTGTAAAACGAGATAAAGAAATTAAAAACATATAGTAATATTAAAATAAGTGAAATTGTATGACTTTTGAGGGAAAGGGCATTCGTAAATACTATATATACGAGCCTCTCCATTTGTAAAATAATATATGATTATTCCTTCAGGATGTAATCAACAATGTCACCCTTTTGGCCTTTTACAAAATCTTTTCGTGAGCCAACATATTTTTCTCTTCATAGATAAGCTACCACCATTCTAGCCAGTTTGTGTTCTACTATATTATTCATTAATAAAAGTTGGGTTTCACTATATTTACATGTTCTTTGTTATAGTTCTATTTGTATCTCATTTTTTTTCAATATAATATGGATCAGTTGTAGACAAAGAAACACCTAATCTCGTTTAGAAAAATGGTGTTCGGAGTGATGTTGATCAACCCATTACTTCATCCAATTTTGAGCCACTACCAAACTATCTTTGAGAGTGTCTAGAATTTCAGCCCAAATTGTAAGAGTTTTGTCAACCTCTTGTACCTTGGAGACACCTAGTAGATAAGATAATTTTGGAGACTTTTGACCATAGACTGACTCAAAGGGAATCATGTGAATGGCACCATGATCAATTGTATTGTACCACCATTCAACAATGGGTAACCAGTACACCCATTGAGACTTTTGTTCGAATGCGAAGCACCTCAAATAGACTTCCAAGCACTTGTTGATAGCTTATGTTTGACCATCACTCTGGGGCTGATTGGTAGTGTCAAGATACAATTGGGTGCCTCGGAGCCTAAACAATTATTGCCAGAAGTTACTAGTGAAAGTTGGATCATGTTCTAAGATAATAGATTGTGGCATACCATGTAATTTGAAGATATTTTCCATGAAAACTTGAGCCACCGTGGAAGCTTTAAAGGGGTGTTGGAGGGCACATAAATGAGAATATTTGAAAAGCATATCAACCACAACCATGATGATTGATTTATTGCCAAATTTGGCTAATTTGACAATGAATTCCATAGATATATATGTCCATACAACAGGTGGAAGAGGGAGAAGTTGTAGTGCTCCTAGATTTTTCACTATTCATCCCTTGTTGTGTTGGAAAATATAGCATTCACCCACAAAAGTGCATATATCCTTCTTCATTCCTTCCCAGAAAAATGAATGTTTGATCTATTAATATGTTTTATGAAAGCTAGACTGTCTTGTTGTTGGTGATGCATGGAGCTTAGAGAGCACAATGGATTTAAAATTGGACTATTTGATAAAATACAAGTGGCCTTTATAGCAGAGCTCCTCATTTTTCCAAGTGTATCTAGCAGACACATTAGAATCATGTTGTAGTTGTTGTATCGGGCTAGAACTTTGGAATCTTAGAACCACTCATGGAAAATTGCATTCAACCAATCGACTACAATGAAGGAAAGTGAAAAGGGGACCCTTCCTCTTCATATTTCCTAGAAAGAGCATCAGCTACCACATTCTCTTTTCCCTTCTTATAAATGATCTCATAATCATAGTCGAACATTTTGGTCACCAAGTTTGTTCCTCATGGATGAAATCCATTGCTCCAAAAAATATTTGAGGCTACGATGATCAATTTTAATTTGGAAACATTACCCAAGCAAAGGGCACCAGAGGTTCACCACATGCAAAATGACCAACATTTATTTTTCATATGATGATTTTCCCAAGTGTCTCTCAAAAATTTGTTTACTAGTAAAGGCCAATAGTATGCCTTCTTGCATGAGAACTGCACCAATGCCTTTCCCTAAGGTGTCACACTCCAAAACTAAAGTCTTAGTGAAGTTGGGTGGAACCATTACTGGAGTGGTACACATGGCATATTTCAAACCTTGGAAGGATTGATCAGAGGTTGCATCCCAACCGAAAGCATTTGTCTTAAGTAAGGTAGTGAGCAAGGCTACAAGTTTTCCATAGTTATGGATGAACTTTCAATAGTATCCAATTAAACCAAGGAAACCTCATAAAATTTTAAGAGTCTTAGGACGGGGCCAATCCTTCATAGCTTTGATTTTCTTGGGATCCACTCGAACACCATCCTTACTAACAATGTGGCCCAAGTTTTCCACCTCTAAGACCCCAAAGGCACATTTGTACCTTTTTAGAAAGAGTTGAGGATGAGAAAGTACTTATAAGACCTTATCCACATGGGTAAGATGGGCTTGCCAAGTTTTACCATAAATGAGGATGTCATAAAAAAAAGACAAGGACAAAATGACACAAAAAGGGTTGAAATATGTGATTCATGAGATTTTGCAAGGTTAATGGTGCATTACATAAGCCAAAGGGTATGACCAAGAACTCATGATCTCCTTTGTGAGTATGAAAGGTAGTATTGGGAATATTATCCTCCTTCATACGAATATGGTGATAGTCGGAATGAAGATCAAGTTTCGTAAAAAAATTGAGCACCAATAAGTTCATCCAAATGATCATCAATAACTCGAATGGGAAATTTATCCTTGATGGTGATTTTGTTCAGAGCACAAAAATCAAGGTACATGTGCCAAGTGCCTTCTTTTTTTAGTACCATGATAATGGGAGATGAATAAGGGTTGGTACTAGGGAAAATGACCCTCGTGCCTAACAATTCTTGAACAATTTTTTCAATATCATTTTCTAAGTGAATGGGTGGTGATAAGGGAAGACACTGGGTGGGAGACTAAGGGGTATGAGTGGAATGGAATGATCATGGGCACCACAGAAAGGTAGGATACCTTGGGGGGTTTCAAAAACTGAGTGGGGTTTGGATAAGAGAAGTTGCATTTCAAGATGAATGGTTTCAGAATGATTCTCAAAGGCTTGAATAGCATGGAACTGGGCAATAATGCTAGAATGGCCCTTTTTTAGGAGTTTTTCCACATTGTGTGAACTAACGATCTCAGATGAACATGTTATGATGCCTTGGAAAGTGTAGTGATGCCCAGCCTACTGAAAGTTCATGTATAAATCCTTGAAATCCATAATGATGGGACTTAGAGTGTGTAACCATTCAATACCTAGAACAATGTCACAACCCCCCATTTCAATGGCAAACATATGGGATTTCAAAGAACAATCACCAATTTGAAGGTGCACATTTTCATAATGACCACCACATTTCATGGAACCTCCATTAGCAATCACGATCTGAAATTTGTTGACTACATGGATATAATAATGGGTCCCTTGAGCAACTCTATGGTGAATAAATTTATGGGTGATACCATTGTCTATGAGGACAATGACCTTATGATC
>ML802947.1:211670-222181 GCA_009831015.1 Picea engelmannii
TGATCCCTGATGTTAAGTCATCGACTTTAACCTATGACACAAGAAGAATTATGCATTGCTCGCACTACATAGGTACTTGACAAAGACGGTTGGGAAGAAGCCGAAGATAGTCCCCTAGTCGTGGATCAAGGAGATCGCAAGGTCCACCATCCACAACGTCATGAAGATACCCCACTTCGACAAACATCAGGAGGTTAACGTGTGCATTAAACTCCTCCTGTCATGCTACCATGGAGGTTATCTATGGTTAGACAAGCGTGTGACTGTGGATTCAGCATTGATCCACATGATCACTGGATTGAGCGTGCAGGGACCAGACCCTCACCATTTCTATCCAGGGAAGGTTGCAGATCACTCCCTAACACAGCGTATAAAGGAAACCTACGACGATGTGGAGAAGGGGAAGCAAAGCTACAAGGTAGCCTCCATCCAAGATGGTGCAGTGCACCTAGCTTGTCAGTTGATAGCGGGCAAGCTCGTCAGGAAGAACAGACCAACACAAGTTATAGGGTTTGTCGTCGACCTCGCAGGGAAGTCTGTTGAAGGGATGCAGATGAACTGGGCGAGCTACCTCGTCAACGAGTTGGAGAAGGACTGTCACGAAGCGCAAGACCAAGGCTATGAATTCCACTTCAGTTGGTTACTCATTCTTTTAGCATTTGTCGCTTGGGATATGCCGGAGGGAGCGACATTCCCAGAAGTCGAGCCATCAAAACCACTGGCCACGAGGTTCACCACCTTGTGGTATTCTAGCGATATGGAAAATCAGTCGCAGTCGAATCTTGTCTTCCACACTTACTACCTACAACTCACATGCACCATTGAGTCATTCCCCCGAATGACACTGAATACACTCCATAGGTTCAGACCACTCACGAAGTTCCACGCAAATTGACATTTCATATATATCACCGCGCATGGGGACAAAAACAAGGAGGAGTTGCAGTCTTACTACAAATTGACTGAGGAAGATATGGAGGAGATAACCAAGGAATGGCCTGCAAAATTCCTTGTACCAGTTGGAGATGCAGAACTCTCCAACCCCGACCTCATCGAAAGTCCTGTGGTCACTAGGACTGAGTGTGATGGACCAAGAAGCGCTAAGAAAAAGAAAAAGAAGGAAGAAGTTCAGGAGATAAACAGTGCATCGAAGGAAACTGCGCCTAACTCACCTAGAGGAGGAGGAGGTGATGAAGTAAACCAAGAAGAGGGAGGGGAAGAAGACAAGCAAGAAGAGGGTGAAGTGACACCGCTGAAGGATCCCCTTATAGAGGTCGAGACATCAAAGAAATGAAAGGTTTCTCCGAAGAAACCCTCAACGCGGAAGAAATCCTAAGCCAATAAGCATCAGTCACAGAATGTACTCACAGTGGATGATATTGACCTCATCATCGCAGTTGTAGCAAATGCTTCAGAGGATATCTTGCAGCAAAACGAAGCAAAGCAGGAAACAATGTATGACAGAATCAAGGCGGAGTTGAAGGGGGTACAACAAGCTCTCTATTTGAGTCGCGCAGTGTTTATTGCGACGTCATCATCAGAAGTTGTAGAGTTGGGGGATGAGCCCACCCAACTACGAAGGATAACAGATGCTACAAGGGCTCACCTTCGTCGAGTACATGAAGAAAAAGAACAGGCCACAGGGGCCTTGAAGAAAGGAAAGGAGGAATCCCTAGAGCAACATCGAGTTGCGCAGCAAGAGAAAGATGACCTTAGAGCAAAGTTCGAAGAGGACAGAGAGCAGATCCAGAGAGAAAAAGACCAGTTTCTCACGGAGCAGATTGGGGTTAGAGAAGTAGTCACTAGAGCACTTTTCTTTGTGCCAGGATTGGCTCAAATAGAAGAAGAGACAACAGAGAGCCAAGTAGGGAAACTCGTTGAAGTCATTCAGTAGCTTCAAGCAAGAGTACCAGAGTTAGAACTGCAAGCAGCGTCGAGCACTCTGCAAGAAGTGTGAGATCAAAGGGAAGAAACTGCCAGGAGCGCAGTAGAAATAATCAAGGCGTTGGCTTTAGAATGCAAGCAACTAAGTAACCAAAGTGCACAGACTTATGAGTGCCTTGCAGAAGACCCGGAGCTAAGGAGATTGGAGACACAACTCCAGGAGGCGAAGCAACGGGCGTCGACCGTGCAAGCACAAATGAAGCAGCTTACGGACATTGAGAAGATGAAGAGATCGTTGAGCAGCGTGCAGTCCAGCAACAGGTCACTGCCATCCAGAGTAGAGTGATGGAGGTGAAACAACGACTCAAGTCGGTGCAGGACTAAGCCTGCACCCTCTTTGAAGAAATTGAGGGACAAGGATCACAGCTGGAATAGGTGGTCGCAGCAGTGGAACAACGCCTGGAAGGGCCTGTCACCGAGCAATTCATTCAGGAGTTTGTCGAGCAGGAGGCTCTGGCGAAGCAGCAAGTTGAAGTAGCTCGAGCTAAGCTCAAGGCCTTCGAAGCAGTGTTGCCCAGATCAGAGTGACTTGGGACGAGTCACAAATGAGTGTTGGGGCCCTGTTGGCCCTCGACCAAGTTTTGGGAGAACATTAATCGTGTTTGACCATTTGTGGGACTTCAACAAGCTGATCGAAGACGAAGCGCACAAGCGAAGTGGAGATCGCGGGATCTCGCACTTTTTGCGAGCTTTTTGGGTTTTAGGGTTTATGTAACGGGTATGGGATGTCGGCCCATGGGTGCACCCATGCTGAGGCCCCTTTTTGTAATGTATAAATAAGTAGCTCAGCGATGTAAGAAGTATACCTAGAGAGTCGATGGCTTAGTGCTAATATTAGATATGTGCAAGAAGATGTGTTAAGGCTTGCAAAGCTGAGTGCAACCATTTTGTAAGTGTTTGGTGCAGACAGACTATGTAAGGCTTTGTGCTTGGATCTAACTCGGCGAAGGAGGATCTGGCGAGGTGTGCGCAGATCTCCTGTCCTAGGCAGAGTTGGATTTGTGGCTTGGTGCTTGTAAGGATATTGAAGAGACTAATAAAGAAGAGAAGAAGAGTTGGTGGACATAGCCCCACACTGGGGTGAACCACGTATATCCTGTGTTGATGTGCTTTGTGCAATGTTGTTTATGTTGTTTATGTATTTATCTGCTTAGTGTACTGATCTTGATGTCTAATAGATAGATCTACTGATGCTTAGTGATTTAGGTATGAATGAATGATAGATATGTTCAGATGTTATGTACTGAATGGTTAGATGTACTTAGATCTTGATTAATACTACGTTGTTCTGTAGCAAGGGTTTAACCTTTGATGTGAATAAGGGTTAAAATACTAATGAATGTTAATTGCTAAGTGCTCTGTTAAGTATTAGGATCACATATCTGTGTCCCAGCTAGGTTGTAGACACCTGAGTCCTACAACCCCCCTTGCCTCTACCTCGGGTGAGACTTCATCTGCTTCTCAGGTGTTGTCGAAAGGGTCGATAGTTAGGGTTTTGTTGGTGCGTTGTTGAAACATTGAGCCCTGGATCTGCCCCTGTGCCAACATCTCCTTACATTTATGCCTCAAAAAATATTTTTCATCACAATTGTAGCAAAGGCCTTTAAGTCGTCGTTCATCCATTTATACCCTTGTTAATTTGTGGATCCTTAGAAGAGAAGAAGGGGAAGCGGGATTGGTCGGGCGAGGATGTGGAATAAAGGATAGGTTTTTTGTTTGAGTAATGACCACATGTTAGGATTTCCTGGCTCTATGAGTTTCTTCAAGCCATGTCATAGGGTCACTAGTACAAAATGAGAGACAAGTGACCCAAAAAATGACCAAAATCCGCATATAAATGACCACTTTTGATTTGGTGATCGTTGGTGGCTAATTTCCGGTCTCTTATCACGTGACCAAAATTGTGGTCATATTTAGTTTGGTCATTTATAGCTTGTCTTGTGGTCATTAATTTGGTCATATATTTGGTTATTAATTGGTGACAATTAATGACCAAATTAATGACCACAAGACAAGCTATCATTTTTGGTCGCGTGATAAGAGACTAGAAATTAGCCACCAGCGATCGCCAAATCAAAAGTGATCATTTATATGCGGATTTTGGTCATTTTTTTTGTCATTTATCTCTCATTTTGTACTAGTGTTTGGCCTCAAAGATTCTTGTGATGATACCTTCTTATCTGTGTCTTCTTACAATGAGTGTTTTTTCCTTCTTAACGTGTTTATTTGAATGTGTTGTCTTCTAATATTTGAATAATATTAAGTGTTTCAAAATTCATCCATGATTTGATGCTTTGTTGCACATGTTCAAGTATTTCCAACTCTTCCCTCTGAAGCTACTTTAGAATTCATCCTTGCTTGATGCTCTACTGTAGTGGATTGTTATCTTCATTCAGCTTCCAGCTACAACGATAATCTAAGTGCCTAAGGAATCATTTTATACCTTGCCTTTTATTAGCCTTTGTTCTATTAACCAAGTATCGAGCAGACCTTTGATAAAATTTCAAATTCCATGACTCCATTCCCAATGGATTATCTCTCTTTCCCAACCAAACCACTTTTTCAACTCCTTACCCTACTGAAGATCTAGCCCTTGTGCCCAACAATAACCAGTCATTGAGCAACTAAGTTTAAGAGAGAGCCCTCTCTTAATTGGAAGGGCTAGCTTCCAATCCTAAAGCGATTTTGTGGTTATCTCTGTGGTTTTCTTCCCACAGCCGGAAATATTACAGAGTGATAACAGTGCTTAACAGACAATTATGTGCCTGCTCTATGTTATCATAGCACACAAAGAGGGGGTATTTTCAATATCATTTTTCATTTAGAAACAATTACCAAAAGTGAAAGTTCTTACAACAATGCTAGAAAAATAGAATGTTTAGCCCCCTTATTTGAGCTCTGCAAGACGACGGCTAAGATCATCCTCTTCAACTTTCTCTAGCTTGGAAGGAATTGCATGCCCAACAGCCTGAGGTAGGCCGACCAACACCTCAAGCCTATAATCATCTGCCACCTGCTACATCAAAGTGTTGACTTGATCCTCTGGCGTTGACAGATATGTGCTACCAGCTATAGCATTCTCAAAAAATTGAGACTGAACCTCCATATTCACAAAATGTGTTTCAAATTGATCCATTGTTTCACACATCTTTTGAAGTTTACTAGTTGCAAGAGCATTATCCAATGCCTTGATAAATGATGTCATTGATTTGTTGATTCTCATCATTTTTTCTTGGGTATCAAGCCTGGAGACCACAACATCCAAGCAGGAAGCCAAATGCATGTAGTTCAATTGTTCGGTGTGTTTCCTAATGGATTTCTCTACATATACCCTAGCTATATCCATGTTTCATTTCTCTATGGCCTTCTTAACCTTGAGCTTCTCAACCTTCTCTTCCTTTTCAAATTTTCTCTCCTGCCTCTACAGGGACTTGGAGGTGATTTTCAGATCCATGATTTGATTCATCAATTTCTCGGTGCTTCCCCCCCCCCCATCATAGTCAATTAAAAGATAAAAGTGGAAAAGATTCTTGCACAACCCAAGTCCAACTTTCTCAAAGGCACAAATCTAGAATCCTAGAAACCAATAAATTGCTAAAAAATCATACTCAAAATGGCTCCCAAATACAAGTCCAAAAGTATCAAACCAAGCCCAAACTTATGAAATTCAATCAAATTCATAATGCTAGAATTCAATCGTCTCCTTAAAGGTTACAATAAAATCTTCTGAATTGTAGATGGTTATAAAATGCTTTTGAAACGCAGAGGACTGTCATGCCCAAGACTTATGATACGTTGTGTTCCAAAGTTTGATGAAAATTGTTGAAGTTTGCTACAACACTTTTTCATTCATAATATCATTGCCTCACATTTCAAGTTCAACACATAGACTTTGCTCAATTTCTCTCACAGAAAGCGGTTACAACAATGATATTTCTCTCACACAAAGCAGTTACAACAATGATCTATCTTGTGACTATATATGGTATAAATGGAGTATAATCCATGCACCTATTCTTGGCTTTAAACATTGCAATCATGTTATACTTTAGGATTGCATCAAAATCTGAATTCAAATTACATCTTGGAATCTTGCTACAACAATGACGTATGTATTGTAAAGACCAATACAATTTATGTGTATATCCTTAAATGTTGCATCTTTACTATATATGTGTTCTACATTTGAACATTGAAGTTCGAATTGCATATTACAATATTGTCACAACATTGATACATCTAGTTTTGGAAATATAAACATGTTTACTACAACAATTATTTCACTCCTGGCATACTTACTTTACATTGCAATTTGACTCCTAGCATACTTACTTTACATTGCAATTTGGACATACAAAATTGTGCACAGAAAGTTGCTACAACAATGATTATTTGTGATCAAGTTTGGTATAAAGGGATACAATCTACACATCTATACTCGATTTAATTGTTACAACAATATTACATAGTTATCATGATATATATGTGATGGTTTAAATATGTTCGCTTGTGTCACATTTATTGCTAATGTTTATTTTCTTATTGCACTACGATATTTCATGAATCTATGCACCATTTTCTCATTCTAATTGGATATTGATACCTTGTCATTGTTGGTTACAGATTATTATCACATGTTTGTGATAATTGGTCTTCATATGGGTTTGTAATCAATCCTCATGTTAAAATGCCTTTCTTGTGATCACACTGCATCTAGTTGTCCCATTAGAAGTTTGACTGCTATGACATTTGACTTACCCCACTCCACGATTGTTGTTCCTTTTTTATCTCTCAAGAATTCTATAAAATCAATGTGGCTATTTGAAAGTTGGTACCTACTTGGCAACCATATTAATATTATGAAAATAAAGTTGTGACACCCAAGGTTAATGCCAATGTTAAAATTTCCAAAGCAATTGATTATATTGCAGGAGAAATTGTCTTTCCTATTGAAAAGAGACTTTGAAGAAGCTTATGACCAGAAGTTTTTGCATTCTCTTTACCTAATGCAGGAAGCTAAGCACCAACTAGATGTAACTATCTATAGCCTTTCAAAAGATACAGCGTGTCTACTAGATATGTTCCTCATGAATGGTTATATGTATTTAGGTAAAGATCAATAATGTTTCCAGACACAAAGTTTCTAAGAGCTTATATAAATCATTGTTTGAATATTGATGATGTTGATAAAAACATCTTAAAAATCTTCAATATTATAAGCCTGATAAGCTCCTCTATACTTTCAAACTCCAACAACAAAAAAAGTAATTTTTCGTGGATGGAAAAAAATTGAGACATTAAATTTACAAAAGGAGGTTCACTAAAGGGTACAAGTTTGTGCACCCTCCTCTCTTTCAGTTGAAGGCATGTCATTTCCTAAGATACTTGAATATCTTGCTCCTTGATT
This sequence comes from Picea engelmannii, assembly GCA_009831015.1. Lineage (NCBI taxonomy): Eukaryota > Viridiplantae > Streptophyta > Pinopsida > Pinales > Pinaceae > Picea > Picea engelmannii. The sequence goes on from ML802947.1 coordinate 219,022, forward strand.
CCCAAGTCAATATAAAGTATCACCTTTAGAGAATTTAGAAGATGGAAGATAGTTTTGATTTGTAGAGATCCATGATATTCCTTCTATAATGGTGTTAAAGGGGTTAATAAATTAAGATAGGTAGGCTCACAACATGTATTTTGAAGAAACATGTTGATAGCAGAAGCAATGTTGAAGCTTTCCAGTTGTGTCTTGATAAACATATATTCATTTAATGATATCAAATGCTCCTTCAAAGCCCACTCAAACCAATGAAGAGAGCATATCAATTTTTCCATCCATATCTCAAGCAACTGAATGGCATGCTTATCACCATTAAGTTCTGAAAATCTCAACCCTATAACAAAAACATTCAAGGTATTTCTAACATGCTCTGCATTTTTGAACTTGGACCTTACTGGGTGGCCAAGCATGCCACCATTGTTCCCACTGAACCAAAAACCCACCCACAAACTCTTAACATTTTGAAAAACCTAAGGTTTTTTGGATTTATTTCATTGACATGTCACGTATCACATAATCAACATTGTACTGTAATGTTTTAAGTAAACTCTGTGACCTTCTTCACCAAAAGCTTCACCCCCATCATTAAGTGTAAAGAATATGATCTCCAGAGGTAATTTCCCACGTGTTTCTGTCAAATTTGTGTTGGTTTTCAAAAACACTTAACCTTAAAATTATGTTTATAGGCACTAAAACCAACTAACCATTTACATAAAACTTAGGGATCCATCATACGGGTTCATTGGGTTAAAAGGTAAATACAAAAATCAGAAGCAAGAATGAATCTGATACCGAAATCCATGGCAATTGAAGTTGTTTCGAGAACATATGGCAGTAAGGTTTCACAGAATTTTAAATTGACACAAATAAGCAAAGAAGATATATATTATCAGATAGTTAACCAAGATTCTACTTTTACGGACAGATAAATATGGCGAAAGAAAGGGGAATTAATGTAGAAAAAGATTATGACAATCACAGAGAGGGAGCGCTTACTATCATCACTTTATTGTCGAAGATATTATCAAATAGCTTGCAGAATGTCTGCTCCATATTGCCTCTATGCCACCACCTGTAATACTTTGTCGATGCTCCTCTTGTTCAATACAAAGGAATTAGTGAGCACCAAAATACAAAATCCACTTCTAATAATCCACTCATGGATCCATTAACCTGGTTGTATATCTCCTAAATAACCATAAGCGGGAAGCAAGCTAGCCAAAATAATTGCATTGGGTTTTACATATGCATATTGCACTACATTAAAAAACTTCAAAGCCTCATTCCCATGTCCATTTTGGGCACAATCAACAATAATTGCAATCCATAAGACAACATCTCGTTCAGGTATTTCTACAAACACATTGTGTGCATCATTGTCAAACCCACATTTAGTTGGAATAATAATGTCAAAATGCTAAAATTAGAATTATGTTAGATTGTTAGGATACGTGTAACTAGAGATCCGTTTTGATCCTATTTCTGAGGAATTAGTTAAACAACTCACAGAGCTTATAAATGTAATTCTCTTTTATTAATGTGCAGAGTTGAATTGTGAGTTCTATCTCACTTTCTATTTTGGTATCAAAGAGACTATGAGGGCGTGTACAGGAGACTGTATCTAGAGGGCGGACACCAAGTGGAGTGTTGTCATTATTCGTTGTTGATTGTTGCGATCTGCATTCTGGCAAGGCCGTTATCTGTTGTCGATTGATTGCGTGGAGTGTTATTTAGGTGCGTACAGGTGTTGAGTGTTGTTTGCTCAACTCATTGCATACAGTGTGTTGTCACTGTGTTCGCTGGATCTATTCACACGATCTGAGGGTGCGAGCTGTGGAGCTGCTCATTGTACACTGCTTGCTACTGGAGTGTTGGCGTTGTGGTTGTTGCATTGATTGTTGCAGCATCATCCTCACCTTATAAGGTGTATAGAGAAAAAAAATCTTACCAAAAATAAGAGACTGCAGAGGAGGAGCTTGTAGAAGGAGTCCTCAAGAGCTATGGAAGGAGATTATCCGCTGCGTGATAGAGTTGTTTGGCGCATGGAGTAGTGAAGACAATCATTTGGCAAATAGAGGAGGATCCACCGTGTGGAAACCCACTGCTGAAGAGTTGTCTGTGTTAATCAAATCTCAAGAGAGTGTGAGATCTGTCATCAAGTTGGGTGTTGCGACCTGAGTTCACTGGTGCAAATTTTTTGCATGCCCAAGAACGTGGAGTGTTGTGTGCAGAGATCAGAGTTGTTCACTGGGTGAGGAGTAATTGCATAGTTGAGTTGCCTATGTGAAGACACCATAGTGTCTATGTGGAGGTATTTTTTTTGAGTTGGTTAAAGAATTTTTTATTGCTGAAATGTCAACTTCATTCCCAGAAAATTATCTGAATGAAGCATCCAAGTTGGATGGCGATAATTACATTGATTGGAAATTTAAGATATTGACGATTTTTGAAGCATGGAATGTGTGGGCTATTGTAAAAGGAGATGAAGCCAAGCCCACATGTGTTGTTGGAACATATTGGGAGAAATGAGAAACGAAGGCTAAAGTGTTGTTGCGGATGTCTGTCAAGGACATCATAATTCCACACATTAGAGACTGTAAAACGTCCAAGGAGACTTGGGAAATATTGAAAGGTTTGTATGAAACTACAAACTCAAATAGAATTTTGTATTTGAAGACTAAGTTATTGTCCATAAAAATGGAAGCAAATGAAAGTATTACCACCTATGTTTCCAGAATTAAAGATTTATGTGACCAACTAAGTGCAATTGGTGAGAAAGTTTCAAATTATGACATGGTAACTATTACACTAAAAGGGTTAATCAAAGATTATAATGTCTTTATTTCAAGTCTAGGAGGTAGAGTACAACCACCTATCTTTTCTGAATTGACAAGGATTCTTCTACAAGAAGAAGAAAGAATGAAGGTGTTTGAGATGGACTCTCATACTTCAGAATTGGCATTAGTAGCAAAAGGGAAACAACCATACAGGGGCAAGCCATGGGACAGAAATAGAACAGGCAAGTTTCAACCAAGGAATAGAGGTATGACTCAATCAAAATTTGATGCACATAATAAGAAAAATGATGATTGTTTTTATTGTGGGAAACCTGGTCATCATGCTAAAGATTGTTATAAAAGGAAAGCTAATGAATCCA
>ML802948.1:0-31864 GCA_009831015.1 Picea engelmannii
TATGTTATATCTCCGCTCTCATTTCGTGCCGAAAATAATCCAGATCAGGTGCTTGATTATTTATAGAGCTTCTCTTAAGTGTCTCGTGTAGTAAGGATCCTCTTTTGCTAGTATCTTCGTATCCTCAAGGAAGACATGATGTTTGTTCTTAAGTGAGTGTTCTGCTAAGGCTGAGGTGTGAACGCATTCATTTCTAATGTTTGCTCCATGTTCCTTAATCCTTACCTGAAATGATCATCCGGTTTCCCTAATGTAACATTTCCCACATGAACAAGAGACCTTGTAGATGCCTTTTCCTTGTTGTTGGTCTATAGGTTCCTTTACAAACTTCATTCTTTGTCTGATGGTAACTAGGGGTTTGAAGGAGGTTGTAATTTCTTTCTTTTTTAAAAAAATTTCAATCTTGTCTGTGACATCCCAAATGTAAGGAAGAAAGGCATTTATGTTGGAGGTTTGATCATTCTGTACATGGGTCCTATTATCCTTCCTATCCATTGCATTTTTTATGTCTCTATCTTTACACCTAATGTTCTTAAAGACCTTAGTTAAGTGGTCTATTTCTTCCTTTAGATTTTCTTTGTCGGAAATTCTTGCTGCCCTTATCGCCATGGTGTTGAGGACCCCCATCTTCTGAGAGGGATGGTAGTGGGAATCCCCATGAAGGTAGTTGTCTGTGTGAGTTTTCTTCTTATAGACCTTGTGTCCCAGTGTACCATTTTTGTTTTCTAGTCATAAGAACGACTAGGAAGGGTATGTTGTTGTTTTCATAGAGACATCAAAAAGGCAATGGATAGGAAGGAGAATTGGACCCATGTACAGAATGATCAAACCTCCAACATAAAGGCCTTTCTTCCTTACATTCGATATGTCACAAACAAAATTGCAAAAGTTGTAAAAAAGAAAGAAATTACAACCTCCTTCAAACCCCTAGTTACCATCAGACAAAGAATGAAGTCTGTAAAGGACCCTATAGACCAGCAACAAGGAAAAGGAATCTACAAGGTCTCTTGCTCATGCGGGAAATGTTACATTAGGGAAACCAGACGATCATTTTAGGTAAATATTAAGGAACATGGAGCAGACATTAGAAATGAACGCATTCGCACCTTGGCCTTAGCAGAACACTCACTTAATACCAAACATCATGTCTACCCTGAGGATACAAAGATACTATCAAAAGAGGATCATTACTACACAAGACGCTTAAGAGAATCTCTAGAAAATAATCAAGCACCCCAACAATATGAACAGAGACGGTGGCCTGGAGGTGAGTAGCTTCTGGCACCCATTAATCAACCAACTTAGAGACCCTCATAGATCAAATTAGGTATGACACCTCCCTTATTCTTTCCTTTCTTATTTAGGTTTTCCTTTGTGTCAGTTCATAGACTCATGGGTCTAACTAACCTGTATTACCTACTTTATAAATTCTAATTATAGACACTTACTACTATATATTAATAATTAAGTTACATATACCCTAATCATTTGACACTATATATATTAAAACCCTAGTTTCTCTTATATATGTATCTACTTAGTATCCTAAACATATTAATATTATTTTTATATACAAAAACATTCAATACTTAGACCTAATAATACTAAAAATCATACTAAATACACAATTTAACACTACTAAAAAACAATCCTTTGAAACCCTAGATTTATTCTAATCAATTAAAACCTAAACCATAACTAAAAACGTCATTTCCATAATGTAGTAATTAGTTCACTAAACTTTATACATTAAATTTAAACATAAATTAAAAGTACTAATAAGTAATAAAATAAAAATACTATCTAACTCTAACCCTAAATCAACCAAACTATAATTAAAAAGTACTAATAAAATAAAATAAAAGTCAATCTAATTCAAAACCCTAGACTTATATTTATACATATATAAAATTAAAACACTATTAAAACTTTTACATTCAACCTTAGTAATAATTTATGATCTATTATTAATTTATTAGTTCACTAAACGCCATACATTAAATTTAAACAAAAATTAAAATTACTAATAAGTAATAAAATAACTATCTAACTCTAACCCTAAAACAACCAAACCATAACTAAAAAGCTTCCTTCTTACATTAACTATAAATATAATTCAATTAATTAAAAGTACTAATAAAATAAATAAAAAGTCAATCTAATCCAAAACCCTAAACTTATATTTATACATATATACAATTAAAATACTATTAAAACTTTTACATTCAACCTTCGTAATAATTTATGATATATTATTAATTTATTATTTAGTTTAATTTTTGTTTAAAAACTCTGTAACTAAGGTTTTTAGACAACCGACCTAGGTTAAATATTAAAACATCATGCATCTTAACTATTAATTGATCGAGATCAACAAGCTATCAATTGACGATTAGTCCTGATGATGAATCTTGATTCGGATTCAAAACATCGATGACAAAAATGACACCAACTGTGGATTATCCGACAAATAACTTCGAAACTCCTCACCAAAGAAATCTGAAAACTCCTTTAACTTGGTCAACCGGCCTAAATGGTGGGTTTCAGAGTCAAAGAGGTCATAAACTTCGACCACAAAATGTGTCCAAGAAAGATACCCTTCGTGTGCCTTTTTTCTCCATTGCCACCATTTCCATCCTTTTGTATCTATATGTAGGACACCATAATGAAGCTTTGATAAATCATCAATAATTCCATGCAAAGAGAAATAATGTTCCATTTGGGTGACCCAGCCTGTTGGAGTTGATCCTTCAAATTTTTTCACCTCAATTCAAGGAGGGCGGAGGTCTCAGGAAAAGTGGGTAGTATGAGGGTTGTGGTAATGGGAAGAGTCATGGTCATCCTAATAAGATGGTTGTTTAGAAAAGGAAGGGTTCTAAGAATGACCCAGGAAGTTTTCTTTGAGGTATTTGATGTAGGAACATTGTTCCTAGAGGTCTTTGATGTGGGAACATTGGTCCTTGAAGATCTTAATAGTGGAATTGATGGAGCTAATGTTGGAAGTGAGATGCTTGATGTCATCCTTGTATTGATTATAGTTAGAAATCAAGGGTTTGAGTTCTTAGGCTCGTGTGGTAGTCATTTGGACAAAGGAGAAAGCAAATGGTATAGGGAAAACAAAATGGTCTGGACGGGTGGGTAGGACCACGAAGAAAAAAGGGTTTCAAATGATAGGTATCACTGCGATCAGGGAAAACAGGGGGATCCAAATGGATAAGATCCAAATAAGGGTGTTAGAGATGGGTCGGGTCCACACACAAAAAATGTGTTAAAAATGAGAGGTATCACGGGAATCGGGATGAAGAGAGGAACCAAGTGGGATAAGTCCCAAATAAGTCTGCCAGTGGAACCACTATACTCTCTTTTTTTTGTCACTCCTGTGCAGTTATACTCAGACCTGAATAATACTGCAGTGACAAAATGCCCAAATGCTTAGCAGGAAGAAATGTGTAGTAATTTCGCAACCAGAATGTAGAAGGCAGAGTTGCGTAGTAATAGATCTTGTCTGTTCGATTTTTTTTTCCGTCCCCAGGGTTAGGATATTCATGGTTTCTACAGACAAGGGTTTTCCCTGTACTATAGCTCTTTGATATACGTGTGGGGTCCAACAGTAGTACTCATCCCAATATCTCAGGGCACCAACTAAGGAGGCTAGACCATGCCCTTAGTCGTACTACCCAACTACCCATGTACTAGAGAGTATCTTCCCGAGTGTTGTTCTCGGTGGAACTATAGCAATCAGGCGGTTGATCGGTTTAAATATGGAGGGCTTCAGGATATCTAGGTCGATCCATATATAGGTGTTTTTTGATGCGCTACCACTTGTATTTCCTGTGTGTATGACTCCCTGACCGCGGGTTTATGCACATAACGACAGATCTTTGTAGCTTTAAGACGCCAAAATATGTCTCTACCCTGAAAAAAAAAATTAACACACAGTTTTCTGTCAAGGAAGGTGCTCTGATATGACATGTAGTATTCCATATATAAAATAGTGTGCAGAAAAAAAAAACGTTAACTAGAAATGGCAGATAAGCAATGATATAATCAGAACAACACTAGAATAATACTAGAATAACACCAGAAAGAGCACTTTAATGACTGATAGAAATGTTCACTTTCCTCTTCGAGGGGAAAAATCCAATAGATTAGAGTTCTATTACTACAATACTATCCAAAACAAGATTTCTCATACCCTCTACTTCTATTTATAGTCTATCTATCCAAAAGACCAATCTATAGGAATATCCTTCTAGAAGCGGAAGCTTCTATTAGGTCTTCTTACATTGGACTTATTCTTCCTTATTGCTAGGACTTATTAATATTAGCCTTTATTATATGGAATTATATTATTCTACCTACGTGAGGGGTTAGGGAGGTTAGATCCCTAACATGATCCCATAAGTTTTAGGGAAGTAGTGGATTCAAAGGATAGTAAACTCTGGAAGAAGGCCATGGTTGAAGAGATGGATGCCTTGGATGCCTTGGATAAGAAAGGTCATTGGCAACAAATGGGTGTTTAATAAAAAGTTGAATGTAGAAGGAAAAGTGGAGAAATACAAAGCTCGGTTAGTAGAAAAAGGTTACTCCCAGGTAGAGGGAATTGACTTTGGTGAAAGTTTTTCTCATGTTGCCAAGTTAACTTCTATTAGATTTATTTTATCTGTTGTTTTTGCTTTTGATTTTGAAGTAGAACAAATTAATGTGAAGACAACATTCCTACATGGGGATATGGGATAATAAATTTACTTGAAGCAACCAGAAGGCCTTACAGTGAAGGGAAAGAAAGAGCTGGTATGTAAGCTAAAGAAGTCACTATATGGTCTGAACAAATCACCTAGGATGTGGTACCAAAAGTTTGAGACATACATTCTTGGAATGGGATTTGTAAGAAGCAGGGTTGATCATTGTATATATTCCAAGAAGATTGGTAATCACTTCATTTATGTAGTTTTGTATGTCGATGACATGTTGTTGGTAGGAAACAAAATGGATGTAATCAAGGACGTAAAGTCATAGCTGTCCTCCAAATTTGACATGAAGGATCTCAGGGCTGTTAACTTCATTATGGGAATGGATATTAAAAGAGAGCGTGCAAACAGGAAACTCTAGCTGAATAAGAGAAAATATGTTGAGACGATATTACATAGGTTTAATGTGTAGGAAAGTAACCCGGTGAAGGTTCTTATTCTTATAGGTGTAAAGTTATTTGTAGATTAGTGTCCCAACAAGGAATTGCAACAAGGAGACTATTTAACCTTAAGGGGATATTCAAACAAACTCCATCCATGTGGTAATTTTATCTGCATATGATGAATCAAATCGATGTCTAAGTGAGATATTATTGATGTTGGTGTCAAATGCTCCAATAATTCCAGTTTTTTACAAAGTGAATCCCATTGAGATTGGGTTGATGGAGGGAAAAAATGGAGTGTATGCTAAATCCCAATAGAAACTTGAAGGGAATACCACTTATGACCCTCAAACTCCAGAAGATAAGTCAAGATATTGCTCCGCTACTTTTGAAAATTGGAGAAATGGTCTTTCTATTGTTGTTGGAATAMGTAGTTTTGAACTCGAGGCCTATAACAACTAAGAACTCAAATTTTCCACTCGGTATTTTCTTGTTGGTTATTTCTATTTTCTTGTGAATAACAAGTGGCTATAGGGAATTGCAAGATAAAGTGATGGGGAGTTGAACATATCCAAATATACAACAGGTTTGGATGAAAAGGTGGAAGAGTTTGAAAATTATTTTATTGCGAGCAGAGTGGAAGAAAATATCAGGTTGTGGGGATTGTTGGGTTGGGTGGAGAAATAAAAAAATTGATGGAAAAATAACTCTTCAATTGAAAYAGTTCACATTACAAACTCCTACTTTTTATATAGGATATAAGAGAAAACATAGAGGAAACACTCTTTAATTGTAGAGGAAACTTCTTAAAATCTTGACTGGATTATATCTCCAATAGTGGCACTAGAATACAATAATGMTGAAGGTATAGAGAGGCTTAAAAATCATCTATCCTCTTCCTAGATTTTGTTAATTTTAGTTGATGTATATAGCATGGATTAGATTGATGCACTTTTGCTAGATCAATTTTTTCTCCACTCAAATAGTTTAATATTGATTACATMTTAAAACAAGGATGTTCTCACAAACTCACAAGTTGAAAAATCATCAATTTATTCTGTAAAAGGGCTTAATAAACAATGCTCCCAAGAGCTTGTTKTCGTGYCTTCATCTGGGCCTGTTCACTACCATGGTTTGAATTTTCGACAGATAAGTTCTTAAAATCCTATGATGGATTGTATTTATCTTTAAAAGTGTTCATGGCACTTTTTTGTGGAAACAACGACCTTTCTTATTTTCATGATAAATTGGATAGGATATAAAACTTATTGGAAATAGTAATTACAAGTCGGTGAGATTTACGTCTCTATCGATTTGTTAGTCAGTATTTCAGTCAGTTTGCAAATACAAATTCACAAGTTTACTGAAACTTAGTTTTGTCAGTCAGCAAGAAGGGGAGTTAATTAATGAATCCAATCTTTATCTTTATCAAGTCCAGTTAAGTAGATAGAAGTCAGTTGATATTTATTGTTGTATTAATTGTTGAGTCAGTTTTTACTTCTACATGAAGTCTCAGCCTTATTTATATATGTTCGAGTCTATAGGAATTCAAAATGTAGAGAGAGCGATAGACACAGAGAAGAGAAGCAACAACAACAACTGAAGGTAGTTGAAGAAGTCTGAGAGAACAATCTTTTTATGTGTATTATGTAATTTGCAGAAATTATTCAGAGGTCATAAGAGAATAAGCTCATCTCAATTATTATATTTTGTAATAGCGTGCAACGTCGAAGCTCTTAATATCAAGTATTATTGTGTATTGACAAGTTCTATTATATTTTTGAGTTTATATGCTAAGTATAGCATTGTTTTGTCTCTTTGTCACAAAATCATTCGTTAAGTGTTTTATCACAGTGCATAGTAAATCATGCACTATCTGCATTGCACGGTAAGTCTTGAGAAGTTCATTCACTAAAATTTGTGGCGTGCACTATTTGTAACTACACTGTGTAGATTTTTTGTAGATCCGAGATTTGGTATGAGAGAAGGTTAATCATAGTAGGTTCTATCAGAACAAGTTCAAGAGTAGTAGCTCTATTGTTAAGTGAAATATGGCTTCTACTTCAAATCTGCAACCTCCCACATTTATAGGAAAAAATTATGAGCCGTGGTCCTTTACCATGAAGTTTTTATTTAGGGGTCAAGATGTATGGGAGATATTTGAGAATGGCTATGTGTAACTAGAAGATAAGGCAGCGTACAATTCCATCACACAAGTTGAGAAGTATGCTTTGAAATATCAAAGGAAGAAGGATGGAAAGATAATTTTTTACATACATCAAGCCATGCATGAAAGAATACTCCCAAGAGTTGCATCAACAAAGCAAGCCAAGGAATCAATATGGGACATATTACAAACATATTATCAGGGTATGGACAAAGTCAAGACTTCAAAACTACAAATTCTTAGAAGATATTTTGAAACTTTGTCAATGAAAGATATAGATTCAGTAGATTCCTTTTATACCCATGTTATTGGCCTGATAAATCAGATTAATTCTCATGGTGAAACTGGAGAAGATAGAAAATTTGTTGAGAAAGTAATTAGGAGTCTTCCTCCTAAATTTGATACCCTTTTTGTGACTCTAGAAGAGAGCAAAGACTTGAGTTAGTTCAACCTAGATGAACTGCAAGCTTCCCTCATAAATCATGAAAACATATTAAATAGGTCAAACATGTCATTAGATAATGCATTTTCCACACAATCATATATAAGTTCTGGAAGAGGAAGGGGGAGAGCTAACTCTAGAGGAAGATAAAGTTATATTAGAGGTGGACGCAGTAGCAATCCTAGAAATACTGGTGGAAGAGATCAAAACAAAAATACCAGTCAACCAAGTAGTCAGAGAACTGATGAATCAAAGATTCAATGCAATTACTGTAAAAAATATGGACATTATGCATATGAGTGTAGGAAGAGACAGTATAATTAGAAAAAGCAAGGTCAAGATTAGTCTCATAGCGCAAATATTCCCTCCAGTCCTATGTTTATGGTGCATGTTGAAGCAATGCCTATAGTATCACCAGTTGAATGCAATGTTTCCCAAGAAAGTCCATGTGACATATGGTATCTAGATTTAGGTTGCAGTAATCACATGACATGAAACATATAATTTTTTTCTAGTTTGGATAAGTCAGTCCAAACCAAGGTTACATTTGGAACAGATATCTAAGTCACTATCTCAGGAAAAGGAAATATAAATATTTTAACTAAAAAAGGAGAACAAAAATTTATGCCCGATGTATATTATGTTTCTAGTTTGAAGCATAATCTGATGAGCATAGGACAATTGTTACAAAAAGGATACTGAATCTATGTGGAAGATAATCACTGTTTGATTATGGATATATATCCAAGCAATCATCTTATTGAAAGAATTCAGATGACAAGCAACATAATGTTCAACCTAGCCAAGAAGAGAAATACAACACAAGCTATCGGTAAATCAAAAGATCTGCAGTTAGACACCGCATTTACAAGAAAGTGCATGCAGTATCAAGAAAGGAGAAAGTGGTGCAGAGATGCAGGAAACATTCCAATATGAAGTACATGATGATTCCTAGCTATGACATTTCATATTTGGAGATTTAAACTTTGGAGGTCTGAAGATGCTACACACAAAGAATATGGTAAAATGTTTTCCATTGACTTAAAAACCAGAAAGAATATGTGAAGGCTGTATTTTTGGAAAGCAACATAGAGAGTCATTTACAGTTGGTAAGTCATATAGAGGAAACACTCCACTGGAAATAGTACGCTCAAACATTTGTGGACCAATGCAAACACCATCTATAGGAGGAAGTACTTATTTTTTGACATTTATTGATGATTTCTCAAGAAAGACATGGATTTATTTCCTAAAACATAAATCTGACGCATCAGGTTGTTTTTAGCAGTTCAAATCACTTGTGGAGAATCAGAGTGGTTATTACATCAAGTGTCTATGAACTAACAAAGGAGGAGAATACATTTGAAGAGATTTTCAGAACTTTTGTAAAGTTCATGGAATCTACAAACAATTTACCGCGCGGTATACACCATAGCAGAACGGTGCCAATGAAATAAAGAACAGGACCATCATGGAGATGGTGTGCAGTATGTTGGAAGCCAAACATTTTTCAAATGAGTATTGGGAAGAGGTAGTAGAAACTACAGTATACATCTTGAACAAATGTCTAACAAAGAGTGTGAAGAACAAATTTCCTCAAGAATCCTAGACAGGAATGAAGCATAATGTGGCGCACTTAATAGTTTTTTGTTGCATCGCATACGCACATGATCCAAATGAGATGAGAAAGAAGACGAACAATAAAGGAAAAAAAATGTATATTTGTTGGGTATTCTGAAGACAAAAAAGGATACAAGTTCTATGACCCTGTCGCAAGAAAAATCATAATCAGCTGGAATGTTCAGTTCATGGAAAATGAAGCATGGGATGGAAGCATAACAAAGACAATCATAATTATTAATGCTATTGAGCATTATGACAAATAATATAAAGTGGTTAAAACACCATGTACAAGTCATTGCATAGTTCCTTCTACACATGGCACTACAACGCAAATCACAACGCAAAATACTCCAATGATATATGCAGGTGCGTAGTCAACACCTAGAGCACAACAAACACCAGTTAGCAGTCTGAGTAGTTTTACATCTCCATATCCAACTTCAGCAAGTTTGTTACCAAGAAAGAAAAGAAGTCTGCGTGACATCTATAATGAGGACACAACAAATTCATTTTCAATTTTTTCTCTGTTTTCACAAATAGATGATCTTTTAACTTTTGAAGAAGTTGTCAAAGATGATGTATGGGCTTAATCCATGGATGAAGAAATCAGATGCATAGAGAATAATCAAACATGGAAATTGGTATATGTACCTGAAGACAAGGATGTGATAAGTGTCAAGTGGATTTATAAAACCAAGAAAAATGCAGAAGGAAATGTGCAGAAGCACAAGGCAAGGCTAGTTGCAAGAGGTTTTACAAAGCAACTTGGAATTGATTTCAATGAACATTTGCACCAGTTGCACACATGGACATAATTATAACTGTGTTGGCCATTGTTTCACAGAAAAAATGGCTAGTTTACCAAATGGATGTAAAGTCAACATTTTTAAATGGACATCTAGAAGAAGAAGTGTATGTGGAAAAACCACAAGGCTATGAGGTTCCAGGACAAGAAGACAAAGTGTACATGTTGAAGAAGGCATTGTATGGATTAAAGAAAGATCCTAGAACTTGGTATAGTCGCATAGATTCCTATCTAACACAAAATGGATTTCAGAGAAGTGAATGTGAGCCAACACTGTACATCAAAGAAAACCAACAAGTTAGCATGTTAATTGATTTCTTATATGTAGATGATTTAATTTTTACAGGTGATTTTGGCATATAAGAATTTAAGTTTGTCATGAAGGATGAATTCGAAATGACTTATTTAGGGATTATGAGATATTTTTTGGGTATTAAAGTTCATCGGTCCAAAGATCATATATTTATCTCACAATCTATGTATGCGCATGAAATTTTGAAAAGATTCAACATGATAAATTCCAAAGCAGCCCCAACACCTATCATAATAGGATTGAAGTTAAGAAAAGAAGATGAAGGGTCCAAGGTGGATCCCACACTGTTTAAAAGACTGGTAGGAAGTCTTATGTATCTAAAAACAACAAGACCTGATATTATGTATGGATTGATCCTGATTTCAAGGTTCATGGAAACTCCAAAAGAATCACATTGGAAGGTAGGAAAGAGAATTCTGAGATATGTGAATGGAACAAAAGAATTTGGCATTATGTATTCTACTTTAGAAGATTTCAAACTTATTGGATACACTGACAGTGATTTTGGAGGTAGCATAGATGACATGAAAAGTACCTTTGGGTACACATTTCATTTTGGAATAGGTATAGTATCATGGGCATAAAAAAAACAACCCATTGTGACTCTTTCTTCAGCAGAAGCAGAGTACGTCGCAACTACAAGTGCAGATTGTCAAGAAGTTTGGAAGGGAAGAATGTTAAAATATATGTTGTAGGGACAACAGGAACCAACGACAATATTTTATGACAAAAATTTCGCCATAGTATTATCAAAGAATCATGTGTTTCAAAAGAAAACCAAGCATATTGATACAAGGTATCATTTTATCAGAGAATTAGTGAATAAAATAATAAATTGTTTAGAGTTTTGTAGGTCAAAATAACAAGTCACAAATATTTTCACAAAATATTTAGCAAGAGATGCATATCAACATCTATACAGTAGTCTGGGAGTTTGTGCAATGACAAATGATTGACAATATATGTCAAATTCAAATTTTTGATGTAAATTTTGTAATCCCACCTACTTATAATTAAGGGGGAGTGTTGGAAATAGTAATTACAAGTCAGTGAGCTTTACGTCTCTGTTGATTTGTCAGTCAGTATGCAAATAAAAATTCACAATTTTACTCAAACTCAGTTTTGTTAGTCGACATGCAGGGGAGTTAATAAATGAAGATGATCCTTATCTTTTTCGAGTTCAGATAAGTAGATAGAAGTCAACCAACATTTATTGTTGTATTAATTGTTGAGTCTGTTTTTACTTCTACAGGAAGTCTCAATATTATCTATATATGTCTGAATATGTAGGAAGTCGAAATGCAGAGAGAGCGATAGACACATAGCAGAGAAGCAACAACAACAACTGAAGGTATTTGAAGAAGTCCGAGAGAACAAGCTTTGTATGTGTATTATGTAAGTTGCAGAAAGCATTCATAAGTCATAAGAGCATAAGTTCGTCTCAATTATTATATTTTGTAATAGTGCACAACGTTGAAGTTCTTAATATCAAGTATTATTGTGCATTGACAACTTTTGTTATATCTCTGAGTTTATATGCTAATTATAGCACTGTGTTGTCTCTATATCACGAAATCATTCATTAAGT
Source organism: Picea engelmannii (assembly GCA_009831015.1). Taxonomy (NCBI): domain Eukaryota; kingdom Viridiplantae; phylum Streptophyta; class Pinopsida; order Pinales; family Pinaceae; genus Picea; species Picea engelmannii. The sequence continues at coordinate 12,073 of ML802948.1, forward strand.
GTTTAATCAGAATGTGCAGTAAATCGTCACTACGCGATAAGTCTCGAAAAGTTCAGTCACAAAGTTTTGACTTAAAATTAGTGATAAAACCCTAACATGCAAGGAAAAACCGATTTCTTAGACACTGCATAGTTTCATAAGAGAAAATAGGGATATGGACCATGCATGCCTTCATCATCACATAACACAGATATATATGCATGCATTCATCACATAACACATATATATATTTCTTAGACAACAAATATATGCATACATTCATCACATAACACAGATGTTACCGTGGTTCACACCATTCTGGGCTACGTCCACAAAGATCTATCTCTTGGCTCTTTTACTATAGTATTTCAACATCTACAACGTCGTGCGCATTACAATTCTTCTCAGTTGGGTAAGATCTATATGAGGTGGACTAGATCGCACTAGGCTCCTTAGCCTGTGATATAACCCTCAAGATCTACCCCCCTTCGCCCCCTCTAGCTCAACAACTTACCAAAATATGTCATACAACAAAATATTACTTATCCTCTCGCTACAATACTTCTCTCTGTACTGACACTACTCTCTCTCATAAAAATCGAACCCCTTATGATACCTAAGTATCTATATTTATACGTTTTTTGGCTCTTCAGCCGTTACAATACATTACCAAAACCCTAACCTTACTGTCATTAGGTCTTGCCTGCATGGTCACGTGTTGTTCTTCCTTTCAACTATTGCTTTCCTTGTGCATGCTTTCTTTCCCAAAATCGTGTTGCTTTTCCCCTTTGGCCGGCTTCCAAAAAAGACTATTTAACCTTAAGGGGATATTCAAACAAACTCTATCCATGTTGCAATTTTATTCTCATATGATGAATCAAATCGATGTCTAAGTGAGATCCTATTGATGTTGGTGTCAAATGCTCCAATAATTCTAGTGTTTTACAAAGTGAATCCCATTGAGATTGGGTTGATGCAGGGAAAAAATGGAGTGTATGCTCAAGCCCAATAGAAACTTGAATGGAAGACCACTTATGACCCTCAAATTGCATAAGATAAGTCAAGATATTGCTCCACTACTTTTGAACATTAGAGAAATGGTCTTTCTATTGTTGTTGAAATAAGCAGTTTTGAACTCGAGGCCTATAACAACTAAGAACTCCAATTTTCCACTCGGTATTTTCTTGCTGGTTATTTCTATTTTCTTGTGAATAACCGAGTGGCGATAGAGAATTGCAAGATAAGGTGGTGAGGAGTTGAACATAGCCAAATATACAACAGGTTTAGATGAAAAGGTGGAAGAGTTTGAAATTTATTTTATTGCGAGCAGAGTGGAAGAAAATAGTAGGTTTTGGGGATTGTTGGGTTGGGTGGAGAAAGAAAGACATCGATGGAAAAGCAACTCTTCAATTGAAACAGTTCACATTACAAACTCCTACATTTTATATATGACATAAGATAAAACATAGAGGAAACAATCTTTAATTGCAGAGGAAACTTCTTAAAATCTTTAATGGGTTATATATCCAATAGTGGCACTAGAAGACAATAACGATGAAGGTATACAAAGGCTTAAAAAGAATCTATCCTCTTCCTAGATGTTGTTAATTTTAGTTGATGTATATAGCATGGATCAGATGGATGCACTTTTGCAAGATCAATTTTTTCTCCACTCAAATAGTTTAATATTGATTACATCTCAAAACAAGGATGTTCTCTCAAACTAGCAAGTTGAAAAATCATCACTGTATACACTAAACGAGATTAATAAACAACGCTCCCAAGAGCTCGATGTCATGCCTTCAGTTGGTCTTGTTCACTATCATGGTTCGATTTTTTGGCAGATAAGTTCTTAAAATCCTGTGATGGATTGCGTTTATCTTTAAAAGTGTTCAAGGAACTTCTTTGTGGAAACAATGACCTTTCTTATTTTCATGAGCAATTGGATAGGTTAGAAAACGTGTTGGAAATAGTAATTAGAAGTCAATGAGATTTACGTTTCCTTCGATTTGTCAGTCAGTCTGCAAATACAAATTCACAAGTTTACTCAAACTTAGTTTTTTCAGTCAGCAAGCAAGGGATTTAATTAATGAAGTTGATCTATATCTTTATCGAGTCCAGTTAAGTAGATATAAGTCAGTCGAAATTTATTGTTGTATTGATTGTTGATTCAGTTTTTACTTCTACATGAAGTCTCGATCTTATCTATATATGTTTGAGTATGTAGGAAGTCAAAATGTAGAGAGAGCGATAGGCACAGAGCAGAGAAGCAACAACAACAACTGAAGGTAGTTGAAGAAGTATGAGAGAAAAATCTTTGTGTGTGTATTATGTAAGTTGCAGAAAGTGCTCATAAGTCATAAGAGCAAAATCTTGTCTCAGTTATTATATTTTGTAATAGTGCGCAACGCCGAAGTTCTTAATATCAAGTATTATTGTGTATTGACAAGTTCTATTATATTTTTTATTTTATATGCTAAGTATAGCATTTTGTTGTCTCTTTGTCACAAAATCGTTCATTAATTGTTTTATCATAGCATGCAGTAAATCGTGCAACCTATGCAAGGCACAGTAAGTCTTGAGAAGTTCAGTCACAAAGTTTTTTGGCGCACAGTATTTGTAATTGCGCTGCGTAGACTTTGACTACGTGTTGTAGATCCGAGATCTAGCATCAGAGCAGGTTGAGCATAGCGGGTTCTATTAGAACAAGTTCAATAGCAGTAGCTCTATTGTTAAGTGAAATATGGCTTCCACTTCAAATCTGAAACCTCCCACTTTTACAACAAAAATTATGAGTTTTGGTCTTTGACCATGAAGTCTTTATTTAGGGGTCAATATGTATGGGAGATAGTCAAGAATGGCTATGTGGAACCATCATATTAGGCAACGTACAATTCCCTCACACACGCTGATAAGGATGCTTTGAAAGATCAAAGGAAGAAGGATGGAAAGACGATGTTTTACATACATCATGCCATGCATGAAAGCATACTCCCAAGAGTTGCATCAGCAAAGAAAGCCAAGGAAGCATGGGACATATTAAAAACATCTTATTAGGGTATGGACAAAGTCAAGACTTCGAAACTAAAAATTCTTAGAAGAGATTTTGAGACTTTGTCAATGAAAGATATCGATTCAATAGATTCATTTTATACCCATGTTATTGGCCTGATAAATCAGATTAAGTCTCATGGTGAAACCAGAGAGGATAGAAAAGAAGTTGATAAATTTAGGAGTCTTCCTCCTAAATTTGATACCCTTGTTGTGATTCTAGAATAGAGAAAAGGGTTGAGTTAGTTCAACCTAGATGAACTACAAGCTTCCCTCATAAATCATGAAAACAGATTAAATAGGTCAAACATGTCATTAGAGATTTCATTTTTCACGCATTCATCTATAAGTCGTGGAAGTGGAAGGGGGAGAGATAAATCTATAGGAAAAGGAAGAAGTTTTGTCAGAGGTGGACGTAGTAGAATTCCTAGAAACACTGGTGGAAGAGGTCAAAACCCAAATACCAGTTAGCCAAGTATTCAAAGAACTGATAAATCAAAGATTCAGTGCCATTACTGTAAAAATTATGGACATTATGCATATGAGTGTAGAAAGAGATAGTATAATTAGAAAAAGAAAGTTGAAGATCAGTCTCACAGTGCAAATAGTCCCTCCAGTCCTATGTTTATGGTGCATGTTGAAGCAATGCCTATAGTATCACCAGCTGAATGCAATGTTTCCCAAGAAAGTCCATGTGACATATAGTATCTATATTCAGGCTAAAGTAACCACATGAGAGGAAACATAGAATTGTTTTCTAGTTTGGATAAGTCAATCCAAACCAAGGTTACACTTGGAACAGATTACCAAGTCAATGTCTTAGGCAAAGGCACTATAAATATTTTAACTAAACAGCAAGAACATAAAGTTATGCCTGATGTATATTATGTTTCTGGTTTGAAGAATAATCTGATGAGCACATGACAACTAGTACAAAAAGGATACATAATCTATATGGATGATAATCACTGTGTGATTATGGATAGATATCCAAGCAATCAACTTACTGCAAGAATTCAGATGACAAGCAACAAAATGTTCCCATTGAAATTGAAGCCATCCAAGAAGATAAATACAACACAAGCTATTGGTAAATCAATGGATGTGCAGTTAGACATTGCATTTACAATATAAAGTGTGTGCAGTTCCAGTGAAGAAAATAGTGTGTGCGGTATGAAGAAAGGAGAAAGTGGCATAGATATGCAAGAAAACATTATAATATGAAGTAGATGATAATTCCTGGCTATGGAATTCATATTTGGACATTTAAAATTTGGAGGTCTGAAGCTGCTACACACAAAGAATATGGTAAAAGGTTTTCCATTGTTTGAAAAACCATAAACAATAAGTGAAGGATGTATTTTTTGAAAGCAACATAGAGAGTCATTTCCAGTTGGCAAGTCATACAGAACAAAAGATCCACTGGAAATAGTACATTCATACATTTTTTGACCAGTGCAAACACCATCTATAGGATGAAGTACTTATTTTCTGACATTTATTGATGATTTCTCAAGAAAGACATGGATTTATTTCCTAAAACATAAATCTGACGCATTTGGTTGTTTTCAATAGTTCAAATCACTTGTATAGAAGCAGAGTGGTTATTAATTCAAGTGTCTAAGAAATAATAGAGGAGGAGAATTCATTTCAAGAGAGTTTCAGAACTTTTGTAAATTTCATGGAATCTACAAGCAATTTACCACGTGGTATACACCACATCAGAACGATGTCACAGAAAGAAAGAATATGACCATCATGGAGATGACGTGTAGTGTGTTGGAAGTCAAACATTTGCCAAATGAGTATTGGGATGAGGCAGTGGCAACTGAAGTATAAATATTGAACATATGTCCAACAAAGAGTGTGAAGAAAAAAGTTCCTCAAGAAGCCTCGACAGGAATGAAGCATAATGTGGCGCACTTAAGAGTTTTTGGTTGCATTGCATACACACATGTTTTAGATGAGTTAAGAAATAAGATGGACAATAAAGGACATAAATGTATATTTGTTGGGTATTTTGAAAACACAAAAGGATACAAGTTGTATGACCCTATCACAAGAAAAATCATAATCAACCGTGATGTTCAGTTCATGGAAAATGAAGCATGGGATGGAAGAACAGTAAAGACAACCATAATTATTAACGTTATTGAGCATGATGACACAGAAAATGAAGTGGTTCAAACACCATGTACAAGTCAGTGCACAGTCCCTTCTACACCTATCACTACAACACAAATCACAACACATAATACTCCAGTGAGATATGCAGGTGCACAGTCTACACCTAGAGAACAATAGACAACCACAAGCAGTCCGAGTAGTTCTACATCTCCATATCCAACTTTAGCAAGTCTGTTACCAAGAAAGACAAGAAGTTTGCGTGAAATCTATAATGAGGACACAACAAATTCATTTTTAGTTTTTTCTTTGTTTTCACAAATAGATGATCCTTTAACTTTTGAAGAAGTTGTCAAAGATGATGTATGGGCTTAATCCATGGATGAAGAAATAAGATGCATAGAGAACAATCAAACATGTAAATTGGTAGATGTACCTGAAGATAAGGATGTGATAAGTGTCAAGTGGATTTATAAAACCAAGAAAGATGAAGAAGGAAATGTGCAAAAGAACAAGGAAAGGCCAGTTGCAAGAGGTTTTACACATCACCCTGGAATTGATTTCAATGAAACATTTGCACCAGTTGCGCGCATGGACATAGTTAGAAATGTGTTGGCCATTGTTGTGTAGAAAAAATGGTTAGTTTACCAAATGGATGTAAAGTCAACATTTTTAAATGGGCATTTAGAAGAAGAAGTGTATGTGGAACAACCACAAGGCTATGAGGTTCTAGGACAAGAAGACAAAGTGTACATGTTGAAGAAGGCAATGTATGGATTAAAGCAAGCTCCCTGAGCTTGGAACAATGGTATAGATTCATATCTCACATAGAATGGATTTCAGAGAAGTGAATGTGAGCCAACACTGTACATCAAAGAAAATCAACAAGGTAACATGTTAATTGTTTTCTTATATGTAGATGATTTAATTTTTACAGGTGATTTTGGCATAGAAGAATTTAAGTTAGTCATGAAGGATGAATTTGAAATGACTGATTTAAGGATTATGAGATATTTTTTGGGTATTGAAGTTCACCAATCCAAAGCTAGTATATTTAACTCACAATCTAATTATGCACATGAAATTTTGAAAAGATTCAACATGATAAATTCCAAAACAACCCCAACACCTATCATAATAGGATTGAAGTTAAGCAAAGAAGATGAAGGGTCCAAGGTGGATCCCACACTGTTTAAAACACTCGTAGGCAGTCTTATGTATCTAAGAACAACAAGACCTGATATTATGTATGGAGTGAGCATGATTTCAAGGTTCATGGAAACTCCAAAAGAATCACATTGGAAGGTAGGAAAGAGAATTCCAAGATATGTGAATGGAACAAAAGACTTTGGCATTATGTACTCTACTTTAGAAGATTTCAAACTTATTGGATACACTGACACTGATTGTGGAGGTAGCATAGATGACAGGAAAAGTACCTATGGGTACAAATTTAATTTTGGAACATGTATAGTATCATGGGCATCAAGGAAACAACCCATTGTGACTCTTTCTTCAGCAGAAGCAGAGTACGTAGCAACTACAAGTGTAGCTTGTCAAGCAGTTTGGATGAAAAGAATGCTAAAATATCTGTTGCAGGATTAACATGAACCAACGACAGTATTTTGTGACAACAATTCTACCATCATATTATCAAAGAATCATGTGTTTCACAAGAAAACCAAGCATATTGATACAATGTATCATTTTATCAAAGAATTAGTGAATAACAAAGAAATATGTTTAAAGTTTTGCAAGTCAAAAGAACAAGCCACATATATTTTCACAAAATCTTTAGCAAGAGATGCATATCAACATCTGTGCAGTATTTTGGGAGTCTGCGCAGTGACAAATGATTGACAGTATATGTCAAATTCAAATTTTTGATGTAAATTTTGTAATCCCACCTACTTATAATTAAGGGGGAGTGTTGGAAATAGTAATTAGAAGTCATTAGGCTTTACGTCTCTGACGATTTTTGATTCAGTCAGTCAGCTAGTCTGCAAATACAAATTCACAATTTTACTCAAACTCAGTTTTGTTAGTCGACAAGTAGGGGAGTTAATTAATGAAGTCGATCTTTATCTTTTCGAGTCCAGTTAAGTAGATAGAAGTCAGTGAGCATTTATTGTTGTATTAATTGTTGAGTCAATTTTTACTTCTACAGGAAGTCTAAGTCTTATCTATATATGTCCGAATATGTAGGAAGTTGAAATGCAGAGAGAGCGATAGACACAGAGCAAAGAAGCAGCAGCAACAATAGTTGAAGGTAGTCGAAGAAGCTTGAGAGCACAAGCTTTGTATGTGTATTATGTAAGTTGCAGAAAGTGTTTAGAAGTTATAAGAGCAGAAGCTAGTCTCAATTATTATATTTTGTAATACTGCGCAACACCGAAGTTCTTAATATCAAGTATTATTGTGTATTGACAAGTTTTGTTATATTTTTGAGTTTATATGCTAAGTATAGCACTGTGTTGTCTCTGTATCACGAAATCGTTCATTAAGTGTTTTATCACAATGCGTAGTAAATCATCGAGTCTGTGCACTGCACGGTAAGTCTTAAGAAGTTCAGTCACAAATTTTTGTGGCGCACAACATTTGTAAGTGCGCTACACAAAGTTTATCTGCACGCTATAGAAAACGTACTTCCCATTTGAGAAAGAAGAAAAGACTTAAAATTAGTGAAAAACACCCTAACAAGCAAGGAAAAACTGATTTCTTAGACACTACATGCAGTTTCATAAGACAAAATAGGGATATGGACCATGACCATAAAAATATGGGACGGTTCCGGCTGGAAAGGCTGGTTGGCGTTCCAAAATCTACAAAATTATTGTCTTATGGAAGTGGACAGTTCGAATGTCATACATATGCATGACCACTTAAGAGCTTCTTGAAGAGATGTTGTTGAGGCTTCACCACCGCGTTATGGACACAAAACAACGTTGATGATTCGTTGGAGTAATCACGTTCAAGTGCACTGTCATTTCGCCATTTTCCAAGAATGAACAAATCTTTAATTCCTCGTTATTTTCCTGGATTGAACAAGTAATAATGATCACTTTTAAAGAATGAATAAATAACTGTGCAAGGAAACGAATTAGGATGGAGATTGAACAAGTAGTAATGATCATTTGTCAAGGATGAACAAATAACTGTGCAAGAAAAGGAATTCGGATGGACTCCACACAGCTCCAGGCGCTTCCCTCCAATACAACATCAGCGAAGTTGATGTAGGAGTTGAGGCGGTCAAGGATGGTGCCACCAGAACCATGCAGGAGAACCTTCCCATCCTAGCACCTCCACCACTAAATTCAATTCTGGAATTTGACCCAACTCACCCCAATTTCTTCCACTGGGAGCAACTGGAGTTCATTTTCGATCTTAGAAGCCATATGGCGGACCAGCTTCATCGAGACACCCTCATTAGAAATCGGACTGACATTCTCTTCGATGCATTCTCGAATGCATCGGCCAAGAAGTATTGTCCGACCTATGTGCAGCCCTTCATGCTAGAGCCCAGTGATGACACTCTCCTTGGAGCTTCAAACAACAGACCCCCCGATGCCAATGATTATCTTATTGTTATTCTATACTGGTACTCTACATAATTCTTGTCTAGTTTTCCATAGTGGGACTCTGCATAGTTCCTGTCTAGTTTTCTGTTTCCAACAGTTGTTAGTTTGTTCTAGCTTGCAAAGACAGATCTGTCAGGACAAACATCTACCACCTATTGTGGTTTCCAATTGGTAGGGCAAGTGGCGGATGGCTTTTTTGGCCGGAAGTATAGCATTGTGTTGTCTCTTTGTCACAAAATCATTCATTAAGTGTTTTATCATAGCGTAGAGTAAATCATGCACTATCTGCACTGCGTGGTAAGTCTTGAGAAGTTCATTCACTAAAATTTGTGGCGTGCACTATTTGTAACTACATTGTGTAGATTTTTTCTACGCGTTGTAGATACAAGATTTTGTATCAGAGCAGATTGATCATAGTAGGTTCTATCAGAACAAGTTCAAGAGTAGTAGCTCTATTATTAAATGAAATATGGCTTCTACTTAAAGTCTACAACCTCCCACTTTTATAGGAAAAAATTATGATTTGTGGTCCTTTACCATGAAGTTTTTATTTAGGGGTCAATATGTATGGGAGATAGTCAAGAATGGCTATGTGTAACTAGAAGATAAGGCAACGTACAATTCCATCACACAAGCTGAGAAGTATGCTTTTAAATATCAAAGGAAGAAGGATGGAAAGATAATTTTTCACATACATCAAGCCATGCATGAAAGAATACTCCCAAGAGTTGCATCAACAAAGCAAGCCAAGGAAGCATGGGACATATGGAAGATATTTTGAAACTTTGTCAATGAAAGATACAGATTCACTAGATTCCTTTTATACCCATGTTATTGGCCTGATAAATCAGATTAATTCTCATGGTGAAACCAGAGAAGATAGCAAAGTTGTTGAGAAAGTAATTAGGAGTCTTCCTCCTAAATTTGATACCCTTTTTGTGACACTAGAAGAGAGCAAAGACTTGAGTTAGTTCAACCTAGATGAACTGCAAGCTTCCCTCATAAATCATGAAAACATATTAAATAGGTCAAACATGTCATTAGTTAATGCATTTTCTGCACAGTCATATATAAGTTTTGGAAGAGGAAGGGGGGGAGTTAACTCTAGAGGAAGAGAAAGTTCTATTAGAGGTGGACGTAGTAGCAATCCTAGAAATATTGGTGGAAGAGGTCAAAACACAAATACCAGTCAGCAAAGTAGTCAGAGAACTGATGAATCAAAGATTCAATGAAATTACTGTAAAAAATATGGACATTGTGCATATGAGTGCAGAAAGAGACAGTATAATCAAAACAAGTAAGGTCAAGATTAGTCTCATAGCGCAAATAGTCCCTCTAGTCCTATGTTTATGGTGCACGTTGAAGCAATGCCTATAGTATCACCAGTTGAATGCAATGTTTCCCAAGAAAGACCATGTGACATATGGTATCTAGATTTAGGCTACAATAATCACATGACATGAAACATAGAATTTTTTTCTGGTTTGGATAAGTCAGTCCAAACCAAGGGTACATTTGGAACAGATATCCAAGTCACTATCTTAGGAAAAGGAAATATAAATATTTTAACTAAAAAAGGAGAAATTTTTTTTATGCCCGATGTATATTATGTTTATGGTTTGAAGCATAATCTGATGAGCACATGACAATTGTTACAAAAAGGATACTGAATCTATGTGGAAGATAATCACTGTGTGATTATGGATATATATCCAAGCAATCCTCCTATTGAAATAATTCAGATGACAAGCAACATAATGTTCAGATTGCAATGAACCTAGCCAAGAAGAGAAATACAACACAAGCTATCGGTAAATCAAAAGATCTACAGTTAGACACCGCATTTACAGCAGAAAGTGTGCACAGTATCAAGAAAGGAAAAAGTGCTGCAGAGATGTAGGAAACATTCCAATATGAAGTGCATGATGATTCCTAGCTATGGCATTTCATATTTGGAGATTTAAACCTTGGAGGTCTGAAGCTGCTACACACAAAGAATATGGTAAAATGTTTTCGATTGACTGAAAAACCAGAAAGAATATGTGAAGGCTGTATTTTTGGAAAGCAACATAGAGAGTCATTTCCAGTTAGTAAGTCATACAGAGAAAACGCTCCACTGGAAATAGTATGCTCAAACTTTTGTGGACCAATGCAAACACCATATATAGGAGGAAGTACTTATTTTTTGACATTTATTGATGATTTCTCAAGAAAGACATGGATTTATTTCCTAAAATATTAAATCTGACGCATTGGGTTGTTTTTAGCAGTTCAAATCACTTGTGGAGAATCAGAGTGGTTATTACATCAAGTGTCTAAGAACTGACAAAGGAGGAGAATACATTTCAAGAGAGTTTCAGAACTTTTGTAAAGTTCATGGAATCTACAAACAATTTACCACGCGGTATACACCATAGCAGAACGGTGCCATTGAAAGAAAGAACAGGACCATCATGGAGATGGTGTGAAATATGTTGGAAGACAAACATTTGTCAAATGAGTATTGGGATGAGGCAGTAGCAACTGCAGTATACATCTTGAACAAATGTCCAACAAAGAGTGTGAAGAACAAAGTTACTCAAGAAGCCTGGATAGGAATGAAGCATAACATGGTGCACTTAAGAGTTTTTTCTTGAGTCGCATACGCACATGATCCAGATGAGTTGAGAAAGAAGACGAACAATAAAAGAAAAAAATGTATATTTGTTGGGTATTCTAAAGACACAAAAGGATACAAGTTGTATGACCCTGTCGCAAGAAAAATCATAATCAACTGGAATGTTCAGTTCATGGAAAATAAAGCATGGGATGGAAGCATAGAAAATACAATCATAATTATTAATGCTATTGAGCATGATGAAAAATAATATAAAGTGGTTGAAACACCATGTACAATTCATTGCATAGTCCCTTCTACACATGGCACTACAACGCAAATCACAACGCAAAATACTCCAATGATATCTGCAGGTGTGTAGTCTACACCTAGAGAACAACAAACACCAGTAAGTAGTATGAGTAGTTTTACATCTCCATATCCAACTTTAGCAAGTCTGTTACCAAGAAAGAAAATAATTTTGCGCAACATCTATAATGAGGACACAACAAATTCATTTTCAGTTTTTTCTCTGTTTTCACATAGATGATCCTTTAACTTTTGAAGAAGTTGTCAAAGATGATGTATGGGCTTAAGCCATGGATGAAGAAATCAGATGCATAGAGAACAATCAAACATGGAAATTGGTATATGTACCTGAAGACAAGGAAGTGATAAGTGTTAAGTGGATTTATAAAAACAAGAAAAATGCAGAAGGAAATGTGCAGAAGCACAAGGCAAGGCTAGTTGCAAGAGGTTTTACAAAGAAACCTAGAATTGATTTCAATGAACATTTGCACCAGTTGCGCACATGGACATAGTTAGAACTGTGTTGTCCATTGTTGCATAGAACAAATGGCTAGTTTACCAAATGGATGTAAAGTCAACATTTTTAAATGGACATCTAGAAGAAGAAGTGTATGTGGAACAACCACAAGGCTATGAGGTTCTAGTACAAGAAGACAAAGTGTACATGTTGAAGAAGGCATTGTATGGATTAAAGCAAGATCCTAGAACTTGGTATAGTCGCATAGATTCCTATCTAACACAGAATGGATTTCAGAGAAGTCAATGTGAGACAACACTGTACATAAAAGAAAACCAACAAGTTAGCATGTTAATTGATTTCTTATATGCAGATGATTTAATTTTTACAGGTGATTTTGGCATAGAAGAATTTAAGTCTGTCATGAAGGATGAATTTGAAATGACTTATTTAGGGATTATGAGATGTTTTTTGGGTATTAAAGTTCACCAGTCCAAAGATCATATATTTATCTCACAATCTAAGTATGCACATGAAATTTTGAAAAGATTCAACATGATAAATTCCAAAGCAGCCCCAAGACCTATCATAACAAGATTGAAGTTAACCAAAGAAGATGAAGGGTTCAAGGTGGATCCCACACTGTTTAAAAGACTGGTAGGAAGTCTTATGTATCTAAAAACAACAAGACCTGATATTATGTATGGATTGAGCCTGATTTCAAGGTTCATGGAAACTCCAAAAGAATCACATTGGAAAGTAGGAAAGAGAATTTTGAGATATGTGAATGGAACAAAAGACTTTGGTATTAAGTATTCTACTTTAGAAGATTTCAAACTTATTGGATACACTGACAGTGATTGTGGAGGTAGCATAGATGACATGAAAAGTACCTTTGGGTACACATTTCATTTTGGAATAGGTATAGTATCATGGACATAAAAAAAACAACCCATTGTGACTCTTTCTTCAGCAGAAGCAGAGTACGTCGCAACTACAAGTGCAAATTGTCAAGCAGTTTGGAAGGGAAGAATGTTAAAATATATGTTGCAAGAACAACAACAACCAACGACAATATTTTGTGACAACAATTTCGCCATACTATTATCAAAGAATCATGTGTTTCAAAAGAAAACCAAGCATATTGATACAAGGTATCATTTTATCAAAGAATTAGTGAATAAAAAAATAAATTGTTTAGAGTTTTGCAGGTCAAAAGAACAAGTCACAAATATTGTCACAAAATATTTAGCAAGAGATTCATATCAACATTTACGCAGTAGTCTGGGAGTTTGCGCAGTGACAAATGATTGACAGTATATGTCAAATTCAAATTTTTGATGTAAATTTTGTAATCCCACCTACTTATAATTAAGGGGGAGTGTTGGAAATAGTAATTACAAGTTAGTGAGCTTTACGTCTCCGTCGATTTGTCAGTCAGTCTGCAAATACAAATTCAAAATTTTACTCAAACTCAGTTTTGTTAGTCGACATGTAGGGGAGTTAATAAATGAAGCCGATCTTTATCTTTTTCGAGTTCAGATAAGTAGATAGAAGTCAGTCAACATTTATTGTTGTATTAATTGTTGAGTCAATTTTTACTTCTACAGGAAGTCTCGGTCTTATCTATATATGTCTGAATATGTAGGAAATCGAAATGCAGAGAGAGCGATAGACACAGAGCAGAGAAGCAATAACAACAACTGAACGTAGTCGAAGAAGTCCAAGAGAACAAGCTTTGTATGTGTATTATGTAAGTTGCAAAAAGTGTTCAGAAGTCATAAGAGCAAAAGTTCGTCTCAATTATCATATTTTGTAATAGTGCGCAACATTGAAGTTCTTAATATCAAGTATTATTGTGTATTGACAAGTTTTGTTATATCTCTGAGTTTATATGCTAAGTATAGCACTGTGTTGTCTCTGTATCACGAAATCATTCATTATGTGTTTTATCACAATGTGCAGTAAATTGTCATTGCACGATAAGTCTCAAGAAGTTTAGTCACAAATTTTTGACATAAAATTAGTGAAAAAACCCTAACAAGTAAGGAAAAACCAATTTCTTAGACACTGCATAGTTTCATACAAGAAAATAGGGATATGGACCATGTATGCCTTCATCATCACATAACACAGAAATATATGCATGCATTCATCACATAACACATATATATATATATTTCTTAGACAACAAATATATGCATGCATTCATCACATAACACAGATGTTACCGTGGTTCACCCCCTCCTGGGCTACATCCACAAAGATCTAGCTCTTGGCTCTTTTACTCTAGTATTTCCGCATCTACAACGTCGCTCGCATTACAATTCTTCTCAGTTGGGTAAGATCTATATGAGGCAGACCAGATCACACCAGGCTCCTTAGCTTGTGATCTAACCCTCGATATCAACCCCCCTTCACCCCCTCTAGCTCAACAACTTACCAAAATAGGTCATACAACAAAATATTACTTATTCGCTCGCTACAATACTTATCTATGTACTGACACTAGTCTCTCTAATAAAAATCGAACCCTTTATGATACCAAAGTATCTATATTTATACATTTTTTGTCTATTCAGCCTTTACAATACTTTACCAAAACCCTAACCCTATTGTCGTTAGGTCTTTCCTGCATGCTCATGTGTTGTTCTTCCTTCCAGCTATTTCTTTCCTCATGCATGCTTTCTTTCCTAAAATCTCCTTGCTTTTCCCCTTTGGCTTGCTTCCAACAAAGACCATTTAACCTGAAAGGGATATTCAAACAAATTCTATCCATGTTGCAATTTTATTCACATATGATGAATCAAATCGATGTCTAAGTGAGATCCTATTGATGTTGGTATCAAATTCTCCAATAATTCCAATGTTTTACAAAGTGAATCCCATTGAGATTGGGTTGATGCAGGGAAAAAATGGAGTGTATGCTCAAGCCCAATAGAAACTTGAATGGAAGACCACTTATGACCCTCAAACTCCATAATATAAGTCAAGATATTGCTCCACTACTTTTGAACATTGGAGAAATGGTCTTTTTATTGTTGTTGAAATAAGCAGTTTTGAACTCGAGGCCTATAACAACTAAGAACTCCAATTTTCCACTTGGTATTTTATTGTTGGTTATTTCTATTTTCTTGTGAATAACCAAGTGGTGATAGGGAATTGCAAGATAAGGTGGTGGGGAGTTGAACATAGCCAAATATACAATGGGTTTAGATGAAAAGGTGGAAGAATTTGAAAATTATTTTATTGCGAGCAAAGTGGAAGAAAATATCAGGTTCTGGGGATTATTGGGTTGGGTGGAGAAAGAAAGACATCGATCGAAAAACAACTCTTCAATTGAAACAGTTCACATTACAAACTCCTACATTTTATATATGATGTAAGATAAAACATAGAGGAAACACTCTTTAATTGTAGAGGAAACTTCTTAAAATCTTGAATGGATTATATATCCAATAGTGGCACAAGAAGACAATAATGATGAAGGTATAGAGAGGCTTAAAAAGAATCTATCCTCTTCCTAGATGTTGTTAATTTTAGTTGATGCATATAGCATGGATCAGATTGATGCACTTTTGCAAGATGAATTTTTTCTCCACTCAGATAGTTTAATATTGATTACATCTCAAAACAAGGATGTTCTCTCAAAGTAGCAAGTTGAAAAATCATCACTTTATATGCTAAACGGGATTAATAAACAACGCTCCCAAGAGCTCGATGTCATGCCTTTAGTCGGTCTTGTTCATTATCATGGTTTGATTTTTTGGAAGAAAAGTTCTTAAAATCCTGTGATGGATTGTGTTTATCTTTAAAAGTGTTCAGGGCACTTCTTTGTGGAAACAATGACCTTTCTTATTTTCATGAGCAATTGGATAGGTTAGAAAACATGTTGGAAATAGTAATTACAAGTCGATGAGATTTACGTCTCTGTCGATTTGTCAGTCAGTTTGCAAATACAAATTCTCAAGTTTACTCAAACTTATTTTTGTCAGTTAGTAAGCAGGGGAGTTAATTAATGAATTTGATCTTTATCTTTATCGAGTCCAGTTAAGTAGATATATGTCAGTTGACATTTATTGTTGTATTAATTGTTGAGTCAGTTTTTACTTCTACATGAAGTCTCAATCTTATCTATATATGTTTGAGTATGTAGGAAGTCAAAATACAGAGAGAGCGATAGACACAGAGCAGAGAAGCAACAACTACAGCTGAAGGTAGTTGAAGAAGTATGAGAGAAAAATCTTTGTATGTGTATTATGTAAGTTGCATAAAGTGTTCATAAGTCATAAGAGAAAAATCTTGTCTCAGTTATTATATTTTGTAATAGCGCGCAACGCCGAAGTTCTTAATATCAAGTATTATTGTGTATTTACAAGTTTTGTTATATTTTTTATTTTATATGCTAAGTATAGCATTGTGTTGTCTCTTTGTCATGAAATCGTTCATTAATTGTTTTATCACAGCATGCAGTAAATCGTCCAGACTGTGCATTGCACGGTAAGTCTTGAGAAGTTCAGTCACGAAGTTTTGTGGGGCACAGTATTTTAATTGCACTGCGTAGACTTTGACTACATGTTGTAGATTTGAGATCTAGTATTAGAGCAGGTTGAGCATAGCGGGTTCTATCAGAACAAGTTCAATAGCAGTAGCTCTATTGTTAAGTGAAATATGGCTTCTACTTTAAATCTGAAACCTCCCACTTTTACAACAAAAATTATGAGTTTTGGTCCTTGACCATGAAGTCTTTATTTATCGGGTCAAGATGTATGGGAGATAGTCAAGAATGGCTATGTGGAACCATCATATCATGCAACGTACAATTCCCTCACACAAGCTGAGAAGGATGCTTTGAAAGATCAAAGGAAGAAGGATGGAAAGACGATGTTTTACATACATCATGCCATGCATGAAAGCATACTCCCAAGAGTTGCATCAAAAAAGCAAGCTAAGGAAGCATGGGACATATTAAAAACATCTTATTAGGGTATGGACAAAGTCAAGACTTCAAAACTAAAAATTCTTAGAAGAGATTTTGAAACTCCATCAATGAAAGATATCGATTCAATAGATTCATTTTATACCCATGTTATTGGCCTGATAAATCAGATTAAGTCTCATGGTGAAATCTGAGAGGATAGAAAAGTTGTTGATAAAGTACTTAGGAGTCTTCCTCCTAAATTTGACACCCTTGTTGTGACTCTAGAAGAGAGAAAATACCCGAGTTAGTTCAACCTAGATGAACTACAAGCTTCCCTCATAAATCATGAAAACAGATTAAATAGGTCAAACATTTCATTAGAGAATTCATTTTTCACACATTCATCTATAAGTCATGGAAGATGAAGGGGGAGAGATAAATCTATAGGAAGAGGAAGAATTTTTGTTAGAGATGGACATAGTAGAAATCCTAGAAACACTGGTGGAAGAGGTCAAAACCCAAATACCAGTCATCCAAGTATTCAAAGAACTGATAAATCAAAGATTCAGTTCCATTACTATAAAAATTATGGACATTATGCATATGAGTGCAGAAAGAGACAAGATAATTAGGAAAAACAAGTTGAAGTCAGTCTCACAGTGCAAATAGTCCCTACAGTCCTATGTTTATGGAACACGTTGAAGCAATGCCTATAGTATCACTAGTTGAATGAAATGTTTCCCAAGAAAGTTCATGTGACATATGGTATCTATATTCAGGCTAAAGTAACCACATGAGAGGAAACATAGAATTGTTTTCTAGTTTGGATAAGTCAGTCCAAACCAAGGTTACACTTGGAACAGATTACCAAGTCAATGTCTTAGGCAAAGGCATTATAAATATTTTAACTAAACAAGGAGAACATAAAGTTATGCCTGATGTATATTATGTTTCTGGTTTGAAGCATAATCTGATGAGCACATGACAACTAGTACAAAAAGGACACATAATCTATATGGAAGATAATCACTGTGTGATTATGGATAGATATCCAAGAAATCAACTTATTGCAAGAATTCAGATGACAAGAAACAAAATGTTCCCATTGAAATTGAAGCCATCCAAGAAGAGAAATACAACACAAGCTATCAGTAAATCAAAAGATGTGCAGTTAGACATTGCATTTACAATAGAAAGTGTGTGCAATTCCAGTGAAGAAAATAGTGTCCTCGGTATCAAGAAAGGAGAAAGTGGCGCAGATATGCAAGAACACATTATAATATGAAGTAGATGATAATTCCTGGCTATGGCATTTCATATTTGGACATTTAAAATTTGGAGGTATGAAGCTTCTACACACAAGGAATATGGTAAAAGGTTTTCCATTGATTGAAAAACCATAAACAATAAGTGAAGGATGTATTTTTTTTTTTTAAGAAACATAGAGAGTCATTTCCAGTTGGCAAGTCATACAGAGAAAAATATCCACTAGAAATAGTACATTCATACATTTTTGGACCAATGAAAACACCATCTATGGGAGGAAGTACTTATTTTCTAACATTTATTGATGATTTCTCAAGAAAGACATGGATTTATTTCCTAAAACATAAATCTGACGCATTTGGTTGTTTTCAACAGTTCAAATCACTTGTATAGAAGCAGAGTGGTTATTACATCAAGTGTCTAAGAAATAATAGAGGAGGAGAATTCATTTCAAGAGAGTTTCAGAAATTTTGTAAATTTCATGGAATCTACAAGCAATTTACCACGTGGTATACACCACATCAGAATGATGTCACAGAAAAAAAGAATAGGACCATCATGGAGATGGCGCGTAGTATGTTGGCAACCAAACATTTGTCAAATGAGTATTGGGATGAGGCAGTGGCAACTGAAGTATACATATTGAACAGATGTCCAACAAAGAGTGTGAAGAAAAAAGTTCCTCAAGAAGCCTCGACAAGAATGAAGCATAATGTGGCGCACTTAAGAGTTTTTGGTTGCATCGCATACACACATGTTTCAGATGAGCTAAGAAATAAGTTGGACAATAAAGGACATAAATGTATATTTGTTGGATATTTTGAAAACACAAAAGGATACAAGTTGTATAACCCTATCACAAGAAAAATCATAATCAACCGCGATGTTCAGTTCATGGAAAATGAAGCATGGAATGGAAGCATAGCAAAGACAACCATAATTATTAACATTATTGAGCATGATGACACGGAAAATGAAGTGGTTCAAACACCATGTACAAGTCAGTGCACAGTCCCTTCTACACCTGTCACTACAACACAAATCACAATGCAGAATACTCCAATGAGATATGCAGGTGCACAGTCTACACCTAGAGAATAATAGACAACCAGAAGCAGTTCAAGTAGTTCTACATCTCCATATCCAACTTTAGCAAGTATGTTACAAAGAAAGACAAGAAGTTTGCGCGAAATCTATAATGAGGACACAACAAATTCATTTTCAGTTTTTTCTCTGTTTTCACAAATAGATGATCCTTTAACTTTTGAAGAAGTTATCAAAGATGATGTATGGGCTTAAGCCATGGATGAAGAAATCATATGCATAGAGAACAATCAAACATGTAAATTGGTAGATGTACCTGAAGACAAGGATGTGATAAGTGTCAAGTGGATTTATAAAACCAAGAAAGATGAAGAAGGAAATGTGCAAAAGCACAAGGCAAGGCCAGTTGCAAGAGGTTTTACACATCAACCTGGAATTGATTTCAATGAAACATTTGCACCAGTTGC
>ML802948.1:42610-58333 GCA_009831015.1 Picea engelmannii
GAATCCGCTGGAATTTTCAACAGCATGAATTCTCACATTAGTGAATAGCAATAAAAACATAACTAAGTTTGCAAAACTTGAAACAGGCTGCACGTTGCTTAAGATTTAAATAATGTAATTGGTAGGTAATTTTGATGAAATAAGTTACCGTTTGTTTCCCAACATGTCATTCTAATCCTGATAGAAATAAAGATGTCCCATTCGAATCCAGATAAAAATAAATAATTTATTTATAAAGCAGATAGTGAAAGTTTTAAAAAATTAAGAGTTTAAGCACATTAGTATAGGTAGAAATGTTCAATCAAATCAAATTTTTAGAATTCATGGATTAATCGATTTTTTAGTCATAAATTTTATTATTATAATCGATAATAAAAGATGTTGACATATTCTTGACTTTCTTGTTAAATTAATGGATGAAATTTTGATAAATTAACTTCCACTTACTTTATGCGTTTACCTTTTACATTTATTTACTTAATATAAAAAAAAATTACATGCTTGCCAACATATTGACATGTTATGTGATTAGCAATTGATTGTGCTTAAAGCAGTAGTGGAATAGAATGGCAAATGTCTAGAGTGTGAAAGGATGGCCCATTTTCGGATGGCTTCCTTTACCACGACTCCGCACGCCTCACATTCTTTCTTTCATTCTACTCTGTAATCCGCTTAGAAGGGATTTAAATAAATAAATAGTTTCTGATCATATGAACGGATGATGAATGTATATAATTTGATATCGGATCTCCATGAGTCCAAAGGTCCTGAAATAATTTAATATGTTTTTTAATTCAAATATGATAATATAATATATGGAATTGAAACAAGGTGAACAACTGGTGACAAATCCCTTCTTCATGCGCTCTTTAGCATGCATTTTTATCATCATTTTGTAAAGTTAAGTTTATAACTCTTCATAAATGAAAGTATTATTTAGATCCAAGATGTATAAATTAACGGGTTTTGCTTAGGCTGGGAATTGATATATCATGTTAAAAAAGATTGATATTAGGAACATTTATGGAGGGTTTAATATTCATGTTGGACTAGACAAATGGAACCACAACAAGCACTAATTCAAACTCGGCTTGTTCTCTAGGAAGCCTTCCTCGGCCATTTGATCCCAATGAACCAACCACTGGTATCGAGAATAATGGTGAAGGCAGGAACAATTAAAAAATGAGAGAGACATTATAACACAACACTATTAGATTACTTGATCCCTGAAATATATTATACAATACATTTGTGGCTCATTATATAGAGCCCACTGATAGTTATCAGATCTAACTTATTCCAAATATAGGATGAGAGGTTGAGCAAATATCTCAACCATAAACACGAATCTAGGATTTCATAAATCCAACTCCCTAACAAACTCCTAATAATAAGATCACACAACTCACGTAGAGATTGACTCTACTTCTTAATACATCATATTAGATAAGTAGGAATTATATATTCCAACATTGTCCCTTAATGACTACTTATCTAAATATCTTTGTGGTCATATCTCCATCATTGTCCAGGCTTTAATCTTTTGAACTTTCTTTTGCTTCAACCTGTACCTGCATCTGATTATTGAGGTCCATATAAAAAACAGTCCATCTACCGAGATACATGGGTACCATCCGCTATACTCACTAGTTCTCTAGAAATGCTTTTCATCTACATGGTTCATCAATCTTAAACTCTCCCTTAAACATAACTTGGTCCCTTATACTCTGAGATTATTCCATCTAACATTCCCCCCTTAATCGAAGACTCAAATTCTCCGATTCAACATCAAGCTAGCATACGAGTACACCTGCCACCCTCGTACCTACTCTAGTGGTTAATTCCACAACTTGATACAACAACCTCTCTGCCTATGAGAGAGTATCACATCCTGTGATCACATGCGCTTCTGCGCTAAAACACATATGTCTATTTATGCCTTACTAACAGGGCTTACAATAAACCTAGGGAATTTAGCTTGCCTATGGCTAAGCATTACAACTTGGACCATAACTCGGGGTGTCGGGTACAACCGATCATGCACCCCCTACAACAATTCAATCAGGTACATAAAATATCAACAATACTCTCACCAATCATATGCCCAATATTACAAGCCCATTACATATGCCCATTTGCATCTCATCAACATTCTTGAGCAAGACACAACCACTTCACACAACTTGAATAACTATCATCACACATTCAAACAAAAAATATCACTCAAAACTCAATCTTGCTTTTGTGACTTGATTTAGAGGATGTGTGAGTCTGATGGAATGAGCACGTACACCTCACTTCATTTCGCTATAACACCTCCATGTAATGGCATGAACAACAACAAACTCCAACAATAGTAACAACCTCTCGCTTTAGGACTCCTTTACTCAGCAATTGCAACTCCTCTCCAAAACTCAAAAAGAAATAAGTCCTTTGCAATATCATGGACAACGGTCTATCACACGCCCTTCATTCTTGCCCTCTCCTCGAGCTTCCTCTTCCTTCGTGACTTGTCTCTCACTTCTAGATGGAAGCGATATATCTGTCTTTGGCTACTTTGGTTGAGCCCTCCACTAGATCCAAACAAGATCAGAGGGAAATTAAAAGTAAAATTTCATAGGCATTTACCCTTGACAAGTTAGACCACCTCGGTGATGCCACTGTGCTCGGATGGTTGTAAAACTGTTCTGCATGCCTTAAAAAGAAATATACCAACATGAAAATAATAAGAAATGGAGAGAGTATGAGCATTCCAAAAACAACAGCTATAAGCCTCTTCCTCAACAACATAGGGTTATTGATGAAATCCGTTCAGATAGAAAAATTCCTGTCAAACATGTTTTGCAATATACACTAGTTCAGGGTCCATTCCAGAATCTTTGTCAACATCAGGCGATTCTCAGTTCCATTGGCTTCATGAACCACAGGACCTGCACCAGGAACCCACCGAGGAATCAGCATGGCAAGCACACCCTTGTTCAACATCCCAATTAAGAAATTATCTTTGCACATGATATGCATCACAACATCATGAGCTAAAAGATCCTTGACAACACAAAGTCGCAAGCTACTCCGACCTGCCGGACCGGCTCCTCCATGTATACAACACCAGACAAGGGGTTCTACATAGGTCACACTCTCTTGCTTTCAACAACAACATAAACTCTCTCTTTAGCATTCCAACATGAACAACCAAACTTAAAATTTTAGCATGCTCTTTTTTTTGTTTTGATAGGAGGTTTATTGTACAAGGTCTTGATCTTAAGATTTTGTGGCCATGTAAACTGGTATTTTTAAGACGGTTGTGATATATCACATTATTAATATGGTATTTTGTGGCCATGTAAATTGGCATTTTCAAGACGACCTGGAGGCCCTCCTCGGCCATTTGATTCCAATCAACCAATCACTGGTATGGAGAATGATAGTGAAAGCAACAATGACCAAACTTAAATTTTTAGCATGTTCTTTTCTTTTGATTCTGATACGGGTTTATTCTATAAGGTATTCACTGTCAAATTTGGTGGCCATGTAGACTGGTATTTTCTAGACAACAGTGAAATATCAGGTCTTTTAAAGGTGCGACACCATGAGCAGCCAGAATGTTTCATCCATTTTCACAAGAATGTGTATGTTCACTTGTTTGCATTTTCTTAATTGGATTGATGCTTTACATAGACTTCCCTTATGCATTTTTTTTAGCACAAGATGTCGTAAGTCGAGTGTAAAAGTATATAGCCCACTGATCTTTTTGATGAATAGTGATAGAGCGAGCTTATTACAGAAAGAAACCATCACTTGCGTAGTGGAGTGTAAAAGTATATAACCCATTCATATTTTTAATGAATAGTGATGGAGCGAGTTGATTATAGAAAGAAACCATCACTTGCTTTTGCAGATCTTTCATCTTTTAGATATTTTAATACCCAAAAGTGGAGCAAGAAATTGCCAGGCACTCTACATGAATTGCAACAATACCCCACTTTTATTTCTCTCATCTACTATTTTTCTCGTAGATATAACGTTCCTCCTGTAACCACAAATATAAAAAGATCCTGTAATGTTGATGTTGATAACAGAGCGACTCTTTAATTATTGGTTATTCCTTTTCTATTTTAAAGTTAGTTATTTTAGTGCTTTTTAAAGCTAGGGTTAGGGTTATTGGTTAGGGAATATATGTGAATGTGTTTTATTCAGTTGAACTGATTTGAAATAAGAGTGTAACACCCCTATTTCCCTCAACTTGTAATTAATCATTAATTAGGATTACCATGATGTGGCATGGGAATAGTGTAAATGTATTATTGTTTGAATTGCCAATAAATGTTTGTGGGGGTGAAGCCTTGAAAGTACTAGCCATGATATCACTAGAAGAAGAAATGTGAAAACTATAAGAGAAGGTTCATTATATCCAATGACCCTAAATTTCCCTTCATGAGGATGACAAACCTCCTCTGGATCCCAAGGAGAGAAATCAGTTAATGAAGAAAGGATTGGTGGTTGAACTATAAAACACCCCCATGAATGGAAGCATGGTCTAGCTGCAGAAGGTCAGCCTGAAGTACCACACGGTCCTACAGACCTAGAATGACCCGAGTTTCCTTCTAACAGAAGGAACATGATAGGAGGGATGTGTGTGCAAGACACGTAAGCAAATAAAGGGAAGAGTGGAGAATGCGAGAAGATCTCCAGCTGGGAACAAACAGAAGGCTGCAAGCTTGATGTGGAGAAAGCATCTGATAAACCTAGAATCTTTTGAATGATTTTTATATACATCATAGTTTTACATGAGGAAGCACCATGAAGACAAAGTAGAGGATTGCAGATAGGGGAAGCAACCCCACAACATAATTACCCTTTTCCATTGATGTCAAAGGGTGAGAGAGAGAACAAAGGCATGGAAACAAAGAAAAAGAACATATGCATGGTCACGGGGGGATCAATGGTCACAGGGGGAGCAATGATCACAAAGGGAGCATGAGAAGGAGAATGAGTGTTACAATGCTATCAATGTTTCCATCAATTCCAAAGGGGGATATTGTTGAAATACTTTTTTTCATTGATGTCAACCCTTGAAGAAGTTTGGTACCCCCAAAGG
The DNA here is from genome assembly GCA_009831015.1 of Picea engelmannii. Taxonomy (NCBI): domain Eukaryota; kingdom Viridiplantae; phylum Streptophyta; class Pinopsida; order Pinales; family Pinaceae; genus Picea; species Picea engelmannii. The sequence goes on from ML802948.1 coordinate 47,709, forward strand.
TATGATTATGGAACCCCTAATTAATCAAGGATAAAGGTCATGAAGGATTATTTAAATGCATGTAACTCACACATGGATGGATAGTCCTCATCATGTCTTTTCCGGTGATAGGTGGTACTCCAGGTGGTTCCTCACGGTTGAGGAGTTATGGCCTTGTGAAGTTAGAAGCCCCAAAGAATGGTTAAGAAACCCCTAGTTAGTTACAAGTCAATTAATGAAAGTGTAAAGTGGATGTAAAAAGAAAGTCTAGAATCCCCTAAGATTAAGGAGAGAGGTTACTTAAACAAGTATAAATACACCTCAAGGATTCTCTCATAAGTAAATTCACTCTCTAATTCTATTGAACATATTCTAGTGAACTAGTGATCTATTTGGAATGTTTGCGATGGAGAAATATGAGGTAGCAACAAGTGAGAAGTGCGGGAATTTTAGAGTTTCAAAGGAGAGAAAACCTTTATGAGGAAACCCTAGTTTGGTTCACCCCCACTGGTAATACCACTAGTGTTCCGCGAGGCACCCCTGTGAGTTCTCTAGGGATCATCACGCGAGGCCCCACTAGACAACAAGTCTTAGTTCCGCGAGGACAAGACCGATTTGGGGGAAATGCTTGTACCAAGTCCCTGAGGTCAGAAGAAATCTTAGAGGTCAACACTACTATGTATTAGTTCAGCTACAAAGGTATTAGTATTCTTATGTGCATGTTTTGAATATTATACTTGTGTTAGCGTCGGAAGTCACTCCTGGATCGCTTGCAGGAGAAGAGCCCGACGCCCATCAGTTTTATGTCACGGTGGTTTTAATGGGTCATCAAATGGACAGAGACTCAGGGAGATGTCACTTTAACTCAGAGACTGGGTCCGGCATGTGAGAAACAAAGGAGGTCTTGATCTAACTTCAATCAGTGGGTTGATTAAAGGGTGAACAGGTGGAAGACTTGATAAGAAGAGTGAACAAACTACTTTGGGCAACAGGCTTTCAACAATTTGTAAAAGAAAAACCCTGAATGCGAGGTCCTTGGGTTCGGGGCTTTGAGATACTGAAAAAGGGACTTGACTGGATTCTCCAATTCCAAGTCATTCAACGTTAGGAAAATCACAAGGACTGATTAGAGACAATGCGACTATCACAATGATCAAATTCTACATCATCCTGTAACAGCTTCAACTCGACTGGATTCTCCAATTCCGAGTCACTCTAACACAGCTTTAACAAAGACATGAAAGAAACTAATATCCATAAGGAAAGAAGTCTCAAGAGTTCATACATAACTGGAGATAACAGTGCTTCGTTAAAGCTTTACAACCGGGAGCCTTGCTCGACCATCGATAGATACAAAAATGGCGAAAACACCTACATATACTCAAAACAACCACAGCAACAAAACCGAGACGTTGCATTAAAAATTTGCGTCTGCATGGCTTCTGACAATCTACACCTGCAATCTCTAAATAACCATGCACCAATGGCGGACACAATCAAACTTCTGACAGCTCCGTGGGCGAATCGACGTGCCTTTAATTCATCGTCGGACTTTCCCATTATGGCGGGGGCAATGTCTAACCACCACCAACTACCTCAATAACTGCTTCATTGGGATTGTGAATACCCTGGCTGACTTGGGGCCTCTAAGATGTGGAAGACCCCTTGCGCTGCCACCTGGATTAACTGAACAGCTTGATGAATGGGCATGGGGGCCATCATGAAGGATGGGGCGCAAGATGGGAGTGGTGGCACCAAAACCATGAGAGTGAGACAATACGTGATGAGGTGCGAGGGGGGGTAAAAGGGGAAGACACGCGGCGAGAGAAAATAAGTAGAGGGAGGGAGGAGATGAGATATGATGGACACGCTTCAATGAGTGACTGACGTGGAAAGGAGCAGAACGCATGGCGAGTGGTGAGCAAATGATGAGATGGAGGAGAGACCATATGGACCGCAAGAGGGGAGATGGATAGATGTCGGAGGATGAGGAAGAGCTAAGGGGGGTGAGCCTCATCTTACGGCCAGGAGGAGAACAGATGGCAAGGGAGAGGATGGTCCACAAGCTGACACGACGGGGAAGGGGTCCACGCTAATTAACAATAGAGCAGCTGAGAAGGATGAGGTCACCTGAGCGTCGTTGATCCAGGCGCTTTGATCTCGACCGTTAGGAAGATGCGCGATCGATTCCGGACCCCCCCCTCCACTTAAAGATAGAAAGGCGGGGGGGGGGTGGGGTCCAGAATTGCCTTGGGAGCTGTTGATCCAGGCGCTCCGATCATGACCATTGAAGAGGTGCGCCCCCAATTCCGGAGCCCCCCCCTCCGCTTAAAGGTAGAAAGGCCGGGGGGGCTCCGGAATCTAATGTGCGTCGTTGATTTGGGCGCTCTAATCCCTGCCGTCCAGATCTGATTTCTATTTAAACACAAACGCATTTTCATCCCGAACTTAGGACAAGTGGGTTTTTAACCCATTCCTTTTCATTTTACCCCCCTTTAAGTCCAATGTGCCCGAGTTTCATCGATGGATGGACGGCTGAGATGACCTCGGTGCTTTCATCATGAAAATCCCGAAGGGCCACACTCGTGGCTTAGCTATGCGCCGTGTGTCCTCCAGAGGAATGGTCGAGATGGCATTTGATGTTAGAAGAGGGTTGCCTCCATTATCAGGCTCGCTTGATGCAACCGGGTGCTAGGACCGTGAGCTCGGCTTTGAAGGGCGCTTATTGACATTTCGGGGTTCGGGGTTTCGAGATGTGAAATGACGAGGGACTTTTACCCCTCAAACTCCCGAATGCCGATATGCCGATGTGACCAGATCTTGTGCCATGCGTCAATGGATCGGACGACCCAGACTTAGCTTTAAAATATAGGAGCTTTCTCTTACACTATATACCAGGTAACTTGGCATCCCCGATATCCCGATGACCGTTGATCTGCTTTGTGGATAGATCTCGACTGCCGGCAGCAAAACCTTGCCCGCTCGCTTGACTCGTAACTGGAGAAGAGATCCTTCCACTACTGCGCTTGGGTGTTTCCCAGTCATCCTGCAGACCTGGGTCCCTTGTGCCTAGGACAAGAAATGTCGCTAAAATTAGGCTCCATGGGGGATAGAGTCATCCTTGTGATGCTCTAAGAACTCATTCCGCAGCTTCAGTGCCTTGCTGTTGGGCTATGGAGTCAGGCTCAAAACATCCCACTGCTGAAAATACAGGCCGAAAAATAAAAACAAAACAAACTAAACGTTTATGCTTACAGGAGCTTATTTATGTACATTCCTAAGCTAATAAAACACTTTACATGGGCTAGGTGAAAGAAAACTTCCACCATATCCATTCAAGCAACTTCCTGGATAGAAGCTCCTTCCTTCTGTCGATGATCATCAGTGGATGGTGTAACCGTGACAACAGAGAAGCTATACTCTTCAACTCCTCCTTACAGGCTAAAGTTGAGATGAAATAGGGTGGCTCCAAGGCATAGGGGAAATGCCACTCCATGTATTCGCCGACAAGGTCATAGAATGAGTGGCGAATTTCGGAAAATTGGTGACATGCAGCCTCCTCTGCTACAAAGTTGCTCACATGCGGTCGAATATCTCTGATAAGCATAGGTGGGTGGATAACTGAAGTAGGCTCACTGATCTCAGGTGGTGGCTGCTCACTGATTGGCTCTGAACAAAGGGCATACTACTCCTCTAGTTCTTTTCCCTCTTCTTGGCTCTCCCCCGGGTCAGATTCATATTCATCATAAACAGGCCCCCCAGGTAAATTCTTCTCTTCCTCGTACTGCTCAACGTCTCCTGAAGGACCGATATGGTTGATTTCCTCGTGATAATTTTTCTTAGTGAGCAGAGGACAAGGTTCTGTGACCTGCTCTATCAGTTCACTGAGAGCATCTTCTTCCCCCAGTCTTCTATCCTTACAGCCCTCATCATCACAGCCTTCATTAGACATAATCATGTCTGGGAGGATTTCTTCTTCTTGGCTCTCCCATGGGTTAGATTCATAATGACCATAAACAGAACTCGTGGGAAAGATTTTTTCATAATTGCCCTTAGTAGAGCTGCTAAGGGCCTCTGCTTCAAAGGATGGGAAATCCTCAGTGTATTGTTTATCTTCCCACCTTTCAAATCTGGCAGTGATAGATTTTTTCAGTTCCATAACTCTGCCCGAAGCGTCTTCTTCCTCCCTGGGATCTTTATAATCATTCATTATAGAGATACCAAAATCTTCTTCAAAGGGTGGAAAATCCTCTACACATCGCTCAGCTTCCCACCTGTCAAGTCTGGCATTGATAGATTTTACCAGCTCCATAACTTCGCCCGAAGCAGAAGAATGGGGAGGAGAAAGGATTGATTCCTGATCTAGGTCATCAGGATCATCCTCATAGCCTTCATAAAAGATGGCTCTACCTTGTATACATTTGTTGTAGTATCCCTCACAACAATTATGAAAAATCAACTCAGAGGGATACAACTTCTGACAGTAAGCAATGAAAGCTGCATGGAACTCACTGAGTGAAGAAATGCTAGAAGGGGGTAAAGAATGATACCATCTACGCGCATCCCCTGCTAACGAGAACATGAACATCTTCAGTAATACATGTTCATGATGTATCTCCCACTGACGCATGAGTTCGTGAAACTCACTGAGGTACTGAGCAGGGTTGTCCTCTTCACATTTTCCAAATATGGGCAAATAATCGCCCCATTCATTCGGAGAGGGGACAACATTAGGAAAACCAGGAATAGTAGAAAAATTAAAAGGAGCAAATCTGCGAGCAAGGATTTTCTCCATATCGAACCAGTGGAGTCGCCAATCGATCCTTGAATCATGGAGTCGCCAGGTGAAATATGCGCAGCTTTGAATGTGCCTGGTCCTTGTTCACCATCAAAGGCCATATCTTAACATTGTCGTTACCCTAGGAAGCTTCTCAAGCTAAGAAATCAGCTGCTGAAACCTTCTCGAGAAAGCTCCTTAGGGTCAGCTTTCAGGTGTGCTAACAGTAGTCACAGCTGAAACAGTGATGTGGAAACAATGGAGTCCCCACAGTGGAGTCGCCAGGTGCACAGTAGCAATCTTTAAGGGCTCTGATGTCTGATGCACCTTCAGAATCAGAGGCTCAATGTCGTTTTGCCCAGGGAAAATCTTTGACTTTGTCCCCGGCAACGGTGCCAGAAATGTTAGCGTTGGAAGTCACTCCTGGATCGCTTGTAGGAGCAGAGCCTGACGCCCATCAATTTTATGTCACGGTGGTTTTAATGGGTGATCAAATGGACAGAGACTCAGGGAGATGTCACTCTAACTTAGAGACTGGGTCTGGCATGTGAGAAACAAAGGAGGTCTTGATCTAACTTCAATCAGTGGGTTGATTAAAGGGTGAACAGGTGGAAGACTTGATAAGAAGAGTGAACAAACTACTTCGGGCAACAAGCTTTCAACAATTTGTAGAAGAAAAACCGCGAATGCGAGGTCCTCGGGTTCAGGGATTCGAGATACTGAAAAAGGGACTTGACTGGATTCTCCAATTCCAAGTCATTCAGCATTAGGAAAATCGCAAGGATTGATTAGAGACAATGCGACTATCACAGTGATCAAATTCTACAACATCCTGTAATAGCTTCAACTCGACTGGATTCTCTAATTCCGAGTCGCTCTAACACAGCTTTAACAAAGACATGAAAGAAACTGATATCCATAAGGCAAGAAGTCTCAAGAGTTCATACATAACTGGAGATAATAGTGCTTCGTTAAATCTTTACAACCGGGAGCCTTGCTCGACCATCAATAGATACAAAAATGGCGAAAATGCCTACATATACTCAAAACAACCACAACAACAAAACCGAGATGTTGCATTAAAAATTTGCGTCTGCATGGCTTCTGACAATCTGCACCTGCAATCTCTGAATAACCGTGCACCAATGACAGACACAATCGAACTCCTGATAGCTCCGTGGGCGAATCGACGTTCCTTTAATTCGTCGCCGGACTTTCCCATTATGGCGGGGGCGATGTCTAACCACCACCAACTACCTCAATAACTGCTTCATTGGGATTGTGAATACCCTGGCTGACTTGGCGCCTCTAAGACGTGGAAGACCCCTTGCGCTGCCACCTGGATTAACTGAATAGCCTGATGAATGGGCGTGGAGGATAGCACGAAGGATGGGGCGTAAGATGGGAGTGGTGGCGCCAAAACCATGAGAGTGAGACAATAAGTGATGAGGCGCGAGGGGGGGTAAAAGGGGAAGACACGTGGCGGGAGACGATAAGCGGAGGGAGGGAGGAGATGAGATATGATGGGCACACTTCAATGAGGGACCAACGTGGAAAGGAGCGGAACACAAGGTGAGTGGTGAGTGAATGATGAGATGGAGGAGAGACCATATGGACCACAAGAGGGGATATGGACAAATGTCGAAGGATGAGGAAGAGCTAAGGGGGGCGAGCCTCATCTTACGGCCAAGAGGAGAGCAGATGGCAAGGGAGAGGATGGTCCACAAGCTGACACGATGGGGAAAGGGTCCACGTTGATTAACAATAGAGTAGTTGAGAAGGATGAGGTCACCTGAGCACCATTGATCCGGGCGCTTTGATCTCGGCCGTTGGGAAGATGCGCAACCAATTTCGGACCCCCCCCTCCGCTTAAAGATAGAAAGGCGGGGGGGTCTAGAATCACCTTGGGAGCCGTTGATCCGGGCGCTCCGATCATGACCATTGAAGAGGTGCGCCCCTAATTCCGGACCCCCCCCCCCNAAGGCGGGGGGGGGGGGCTCTGGAATCCAATGTGCGTCGTTGATCTGGGCGCTCTAATCCCTACCATCCAGATCTAATTTATATTTAAACACAGACGCATTTTCATCCCAAACTTAGGACAAGTGGGTTTTTAACCCATTCCTTTGCATTTTACCCCCTTTTAAGTCCAATGCACCTGAGTTTCATCGATGGATGGACGGCTGAGATGACCTCGGTGCTTTCATCATGAAAATCCCAAAGGGCCACACTCATGGCTTAGCTATGCCCCGCGTGTCCTCCAGAGGAACGGTCGAGATGGAATTTGATGTTAGAAGAGGGCTGCCTCCATTATCAGGCTCGCTTGACGTGACCGGGTGCTAAGATCGTGAGCTCGGCTTTGAAGGGCGCTTATCGGCATTTCAGGGTTCGAGGTTTTGAGATGTGAAATGACGAGGGAATTTTACCCCTCGAACTCCCGAATGTCGATATGCCGATGTGACCAGATCTTGCGCCACGCGTCAATGGATCGGACAACCCAGACTTAGCTTTAAAATATAGGCGCTTTCTCTTACACTATATATCAGGTAACTTGGCAGCCCCGATATCCCGATGACCATTGATCTGCTTCGTGGATAGATCTCGGCTGCTAGCAGCAAAACCTTGCCCGCTTGCTTGACTCGTAACCGTAGAAGAGATCCTTCCGTTGTTGCGCTTGGGTGTTTCCTGTTCATCCTGCAGACCTGGGTCCCTTGTGCCTAGGACAAGAAATGTCGCTAAAAACTTGGTTGTGGTATGGTACACGTTTGAGGTATGGTTGGCTTGAAACATGATTGAGGTACATATTGGCTACATGATTGATTGAGGTATACTCTTGTATCTAGTTATGGCATGAATTTTATGGTTCATCAGTAGAGACATATCTTTGAGATGTGGATTTATGGTTGAGGTATACACTTTATATATGGTGGAATATGCATGAGGCACATGATTTGGTTCTTTCAGGGACTTCATTGATGATATGGTACAGGTCTATAAATGATTGATGCTATGGTATATGGTACTGTTTTTATATACGATTAATGCTCTAGTACATGGTACATGACTAGATACATGATTATCTACTCATCATTGATGTTATGGTATCTACATTTGGCATATCTTATGGTACATGATTGATGCATGTTGTACTACATTTTTTGGTATACGGTTGATGCATGGTATGGTACAAGTTACAAGTTGATGGTACAATGTCAGTTATAGGTTGATGGTACAATGTCAGTTATAGGTTGATGGTACAATGACAGTGACATATTGGATATAGTGATAGGTTGACAGGTTATAGGTTGATGTGACAATGGCAATAACAATGGCAATGATTTTGGTAGTGACAGTTGGTTTACACTTATATTTTAGGGCGACAGGATGGGGCAAGGAAAGGGGGTTGTATCCTCCTTCAGGTTGGTATCAGAGAACACAGGGAGTTGGATCTTCCTTTATGTTGGAGCCTTAGAATCAGGGGGTTGTAGCCTCCTTCTTTTTGGATCCAAAGAATTCATAGAGTTGTAGCTTCCTTCAAGTTGGAGCCTATCAATAGGGGGTCATAGCCTCCTTCGGGTTGCAGTTGGAGAATTGGGAAGTTGGTGCTTCCAATGAATGTATTTTTTTTATATATAAGAAAAACATTATGTGGTTTTCTTCCATTTCGATTTCCACGTAAATCCTAGTGTGTTGTGTTTCTGTGGATGTTTATTATGCTATGTTGATTTATACTGCTCATGATATATTGATGATATACTTCTGATGAAATTAATGATTACATATTGTGGTTAAAAGTAACAATAAATTGCTCATACTAATTCATCCCCCCCTATGAGTATTCCAGCATGTCGATGGTGTGTTCTGTTTGTTATAGCACAGTGGATTTTTCATTTTATTGTTAGTCGAGATTAGAGTGGGTGTTTGTCGAATCTTTTTATTGTATACTATGGGTACTGCTTAGATTGAAAAACATGTTATTGGTCATTTTATTGGAATGGATTTAATGGACCAATAGTCTTTTGAGTGTGCTTCATAATTTTCTATCTCCCAATTATATAGAGCCAAGTCAGAGTTGTGTCTGACCAACAAGGGAGATTTTTCTGAAATTTCTCCTTGTGCATTTGGTTCGACATAATCTCTCTATTCATTGATTATGAGCTTATTGATCTTCGTACCATGATTCAATCCAAGGTTTCCTTTCTTTAGGGTCCAGGGGGATGATCATTTTTCTTTCGCTCCCTTTTAACACTATTCTATCTCTTTCAAGGGAGATATTGGCTTTCATTTGTCGTCCCCATGGCCAACTGACAAGTGTTGGATATCTAGTCATTCCTTCGATAAAGTTGATTACCTCAAAGTCGTCTGTCATCAATATACCCATAATTTGTGTTTCCACATTTCTAAGTATACCAATGGATTCTATTAATATTTGATTAGTAAGTTTGAGGTAGTTCAATGTCGGAGTTAATGAATTTTATCCCAGTTGTATCCATGTCTCTCGAGGAAGGATATTTACTTGTGATATGAAATCGACGACTACATGTTTAATCATTTCCCTGTGGAGTTCCAAGTTGACCTTTGGGTCATAGTATTTATGCTTACATGATAGTTGTCTCACATCTTTGGATGTTCTCTGTCCTTCTTTATATTCTTGTAGGATGTTAAGAAGGTCCAATAGCTGATGACTGAGTGTTGTTCTTTTAAGAGTTGGAGGAATTCTTGTACTATACTTTTAGTTTGTTTTCCTTGATTTCCTTGATTATTATTTTTAAAGAACTTGAGTGTTTTCCTCATGATCTGCTCTTCTTTGTCAGGATTTGGGATGTTGGTTGTGGAGCCTGATTATCTTCCTGATTTAGAGGTCTTTCACTTTCAGCCGTGTTTATACCCCATGAAGTATTTACACCATAGAAGTATGTACACTCTTCCACGTGGGGGAGTGCAGAGGGGGGGTACCCCCTCTGTGGGGTCCGGGGGGGATATCCCCCCGGCTGGGGGGTCTGGGGGCAAGCGGGGGTTCGGGGGCGAAGCCCCCAAAGAAAAAATTACCTTGTAAAAGTATATTGTAATTTCATTGTAAATCTGGACCGTTCATTATAAGGTCGCAGATCTAATGATAGAGATTATGTTAGGGATTTTTTTCCCTAGAAGGCAACCCTCTTTTATGAGGGAAATGTATTGCGGCTATGTAGGTTGGCAAGTATTGTATTCTGAGAGAGGAGACTATGAGAGAAAGAAGAGGAAGTTATAACGGGTTTTGCTGTAAGTTGTATCCCTTCATTTTGTTGGATAATAATAAAGAAATGACCTGGCAATTTCTCTGGTGGACGTAGCCCACACTGGGTGAACCACGTAAATCTGTGTCTCTCTTGTATTGTGTATCTTTTGTGTTTTATTTCTGCATTTGTTTTATTTTATTGCTCCACGGTCCTGTTTTTCTAACAACTGGTATCAGAGCGTAAGGTAACTCACTGGAAAAGAGGGTTCCTAGTTCGAGTGGGAGCAATGTCGGAAGATGGAAAGTTTAGGGTCGAGAAATTTAACGGCCAAAACTACCATTTATGGAAGATGCAGATGGAATATTATTTATATCAGAAGGATCTATTCCTACCATTGAGCAGAGTAGCAAAGAAGCCGGCAGCCATGAAGGATGAAGAATGGGACATTCTTGATAGAAAGGCTCTAGGAACGATACGACTGAGCTTGGTAGTGTCGGTGGCTTTCAATATCTCGAAAGAAAAGACAACGAAGGGTTTGATGGACGCATTGGCCAAATTGTATGAAAAACCCTCGATGTCCAATAAGGTATTTCTAATGAAGAGATTATTTAATATGAAGATGTCAGAAGGTGGGTCTGTTGCAGATCATTTAA
>ML802948.1:61669-85626 GCA_009831015.1 Picea engelmannii
TGTGGAGCCTGATTATCTTCCTGATTTAGAGGTCTTTTACTTTCAGCCGTGTTTATACCCCATGAAGTATTTACACCCTAGAAGTATGTACACTCTTCCACGCGAGGGAGTGCAGAGGGGGGGTACCCCCTCTGTGGGGTCCGGGGGGGCTATCCCCCCGGATGGGGGGTCTGGGGGCAAGAGGACCCCCAGTGGGGGTTCGGGGGCGAAGCCCCCAAAGCAAAAATTGCCTTGTAAAAGTATATTGTAATTTCATTGTAAATCTGGACCGTTCATTATAAGGTCACAGATCTAACGATAGAGATTATGTTAGGGATTTTTTTCCCTAGAAGGCAACCCTCTTTTATGAGGGAAATGTATTGTGGCTATGTAGGTTGGCAAGTATTGTATTCTGAGAGAGGAGATTGTGAGAGAAAGAAGAGGAAGTTATAGCGGGTTTTGCTATAGGTTGTATCCCTTCATTTTGCTGGATAATAATAAAGAAAGGACCTGACAATTTCTTTGGTGGACGTAGCCCACACTGGGTGAACCACGTAAATCTGTGTCTCTCTTGTATTGTGTATCTTCTATGTTTTATTTCCGCATTTGTTTTATTTTATTTCTTCGCGGTCCTATTTTTCTAACATGGGAATGGACTAGAATTCATGGTTTTTCAATTTTGTGACGGAGATTTATTGATATCTCGTGCTACTCCTGATCTTGTGACAACATGTAGGTTCTTTGAATTTAATATTTCTTTTTTCGGGACACTATGGAGTAAGTTCAAAGTATTTTTATTCATTATTTTATTAAGTAATATCGTGTAATTCGCGAGTGAGTTATCACCAACACTGCATATGTTGAAAATGTTTAAGTCATCTCGATATTTTATTGGGTAGTCGGGGATAATGTGGTCCTCTTTCCAGTAGTTGAAATAGTAAGGTTGACCTCAACCTCGAACTCAACCACAACCTTGGAAACAACCTCAACCTTGACCATAATAGTTGTTTCTTCTTCCATAGTCATTATTTTGGTTGGTTTCTTTTGTATGGTACACTATGTGTACATACTACATTTGTCATATTCTATGCATTTAATTGAAATTCAAATATTCTATGGCTATGAGATTCACAAATAAGGCACCACTTGGTGTTTTTCAAGTTATGTAGGAAGTCTTGCACCGAATGGTCGGTCAAAGTTTCACATATATTGAAATATCTCTTAGCTTGCACTCATTGTGCATCTTCTACTCCTGTAACTTTTTCATTGAGACTTCAGGTGTCGTTTGTGTGACTATCTTCAAAACATACAGTACACCACATTTCATTTCTTCTTAAAGATAAGTTTTTTATAGTCTGTTGTAGTTGTTCTATTTTTTCCTCTGTTGGGTTGTTATATTATTTGCAGTGAAATTATAGTCGAGTTGGATCGACTAACGGTTGAAGTCGAGAAGTATCTATTGGACAACTGAGAGGGGGGGTGAATCAGTTGTCACCAAGCTTAAACAATTATGCTTCTTTTAAAATATTTATAAGGCACTCAATTATGATCACAATAATGTAGGGAAATAAACAATGGCACATTCAAAATCAATCACATATATGAGAAACACAGAGACAGATATTTCCCAAGGAAACCCATATAGGGTAAAAAACTCTTCTTCTTTATATGATAAGTATTATTTACATTCTTTACATTATCATACATATGAGCACCAGATCATTGTGAGGCTACAACCTCTGTTTTGCAAGCTGCAACTTGCTGAAAGCACCAACTCTCTATTTTTCTCTAGCACCCACTAGAAGGAAGCACCAACTCCCTGGTTTCTCTAGCACCAACTAGAAGGAAGCACCAACTCCCTGGTTTCTCTAGCACTGACTAGAAGGAATATACAACTCCCTGTGTTCAAGCACCCACTTGAACCTCTGAGGAAAACCGTCCTCCCTAGCATCTCCCTACCACCCTGGATTATGAATATGAAATACTGAAAACTATTACAGTGATATAGTGTTCAATAACAACTTACCAGTCTCATCACTGTTCTACTGCATTTCGTTGCTCTGTCTGCCTCACTGCATTCCTGCACACCTGACTTACGCTGTCTGTTCTTCTTCCTTTTATGGTCTGTGCACCATGTCCATTCACTACACAGTTCCTCTTCTGTTCAATTCAGCTGCTGCACTTCCCTCCTCCTTCACGCATGAATCACCTTCAACAAAAACAACTACAACAACTCCAACAGCTACCGCCTCTGCATACTCACACCGCGTCGATATCCTCCACAACTCGAGTGCTCTATCTAATCATCATCGTGACTCTTCAGCTTCTCTAGCCATTGAGACTCTTTGTCTTCTCTGTGACAGTCGAGCTCACCTTCTCTGTTCCAGTTACAGGCTTCAATGCTTATCCAGTTGTCAATCGCCTCCATGAGCATCTTCATCCCTCTTGAAGATTCCCAGAGACTCTTCATCTCCTCTGTCAATCACCCCAAAGTGTCTTCGAGTCCTCTGGCAGAAACCATCAGTGGTTTCTGGCAGTTACACTGTGACGTGCAACAGTAGCCCTCCGATCTCCTTCAGTTTCATCTGCACCGTTGGATTATCTTTGAAGGATATTTTCATGATTTATGCGTTTTGCACTTTCGCAATTTGGAGATTCTGTGATGAGACATCTTGAGTCTCCATGTCATGAGTTCCGAAACTCTGAAATGGAGCTTTTCTGCACTGGCTCCTTCCTTTATATGACCATGGCTATGACCAAGTGCTTATTCATAATGTGCTTTTCACGATTTCACATTTCACCTTTTCGTTAATTCCGTTGTGAAGTTTCTCGACTTTCCAAGTTGTGATCCCCGAAATGCCGAAAGGAAGCTTGTCTGCACATACTCTTCTCTTCAGATCTTCGATGGTGTGACCACCGGCTGAGACCACACACTTATGTATAAAGCGATTTCGCAATTCCGCATTTCGTGAATCTGGAGATGAGGCATCTTGACTCTCCAAGTCATGATCCCCGAAACCTCGAAATGGAGCTTATCTGAATTGACTCCTTCCCTTATTGTGACCACTGGCAGTGACCACAGGCTGTGCCAAAAAGGTGCTTCATATTTATCGAGTTTATAAACTTCATCAAGTCTGATCGATGGTTGAAATCTCCATAGATCCGATGGTCCAGATCTTATCGCGATCTCGCATCTCACTGTTCCTTAGATGGAGGTTCTCGTCACTCCAAGTCACGATGGGCGAAACTATGAGATGGAGCTCAAATCGACGGTCCACATTCTTGGTGAATTGATGGTCTAGATCTTATCATGAATTCTCATCTCGCGATTCCTTAGATGGAGGTTCTTATCACTCCAAGTCGTGATAGGCGAAGCTCCAAGATGGAGCTTAGATCAACGGTCTAGAACCCTTGGTGATCTGATGGTCCATATCTTATCATGAGTTCGCATCTCGCGATTCCTATGATGGAGGTTCTCGTCACTCCAAGTCGTGATACGCGAAACTCCGAGATGGAGCTTTGACATGCTCTGATCTTCTGCCATGCGTCCCTCTTAGATCAATGGTCAAGATTTTATCGGGACTTCGCAACTCCATGAGCCTTCATTGTGCCTGATCAATGGTCCATATTTGGCCTTGATCTAATGGTTGAGATTATTTCACGATTTCGCATATCGCGAATTCGAGAATTTAGGGAACCCCGTTCCTTTGACTTTCCAGTCAGCGACATGATGATCTTCCACCACGCATCCTGTTGATCAATGGTCCATGACTATCCCCGATGGATGGCCAGGATTCCTTCACAGTTTTTGGGAGTTGGATGACTCTTGGACTTATCCACCTTGCAGCTTCACCATATCTAACGGCTATTGAGCCTTCGTAGATACCCCAGATCCTACGGCCCATATATTCTCATGATTTTTCTCCTTCACGATTTCGCTGCTTCGCAATTTCGTCCACCTTCGCGATTTCGTTGCTTCGTGATTTCGTCCACCTTGTGATTTCGTCACTTCGTGATTTCGCCACTTCGGTGGTGAAGTGTTTCGACACTTCAACTCCCGATATCCGAAATTCTAAATTGGAGTTTACTCTTCCATTATCACTACATTGTTGATCATGTTGATCTTTGTCATCATTGTTCTTGCCATTAATGACAAGCTTACTCCCAACTGTAAACCTTCCAACAGTATCGACATTAGGTCGAGAGTCAAGGTAGATCAACAAAAATTCGAAGGTCAAGGTTAGTCAACCGTATAAAGTCAAAGTCGAATGTCAAGGAAGTTCGATATGGTAAAGGCATTGACAAGAAGTCGAAGAGGTCAACCAAGAAGAGGTCGACAGGAAAGCATGTGGCGACCGACTGAACACCAAATGAAGTACGAATGGTATTCAACAAGTAATGCGACTTGGAGTCTACTGTAATAGAATCCCAAGATTTGTGGGATTTATAGCCAATGATATGCATGGATATGTAACCCTTTTTGGGTGCTAAGTATTTAGGGTTATTCCTGTTGTAAGTCCTATAAAGAGGTGTGTTTTAAGGTTGTGAATTCTAATCAATGAATCGTAGGATAGCCAAACTTTAGAGAAATATTTATATGTAGGTTGTTGTTCATGAAGATGTAATCCAGATTGGCTACAGGGTTGTTCTTGCACAAGCAAGAAGGTATGATGTCGATCATGTCTTATGTGTAGACCAAGGTTATACATGTAACCTTTTATTCGGATTGAATAAGACAACAAGAGATAAGAACGTTCAAGAAATGTTAGTTTTCGCGATTTGGGTTTCCAGGGTAAAATATCTGTGTACTGTGTGATAGCTTTTTCATTTACATTCTTGATTAAATTATTCTTCTCTTATGCTAGGCTTATCATGGAAGTGTATCTCATTTCCTGACAAGTGGTATCAGAGCGAGATTATGCTTTGAAATGTGTATCATATCTTGATTTACCAATGTTGAATCAGAGAGCTAAACACTAGGTGTAGTAAGAGTTGAAAGTCATAAATTATGTTAAAGATCATGGTAGATAATGGAGAGAAGTTCAACAATAGAGATAGAAAAATTCAATGGCCAGAATTTTGAGATTTGGAATCTTAAAATGGAAGATCTTCTTGTAGATCGAGAACAATGGACAACGGTTTGTCTAGGTAACCAGCTGACATGAATGTCGACGAAAGAATGGGAGAAACTCAAAAGAAGAGAAAGAAGTAAGATTCAGATTTGTCTTGCAGATTCAATACTTCTGAATGTATCGGGTGAAGATTTGGCCAAGAAACTGTGAGACAAGATGGGAAGCTTATACCAGTCGAAATGTCTAGTAAATAATTTATTTCTCAAAACAAAATTGTATCTTCTGAGAATGAGTGATGGAAATTCAGTGAATGAGCATTTAAAATGCGTTTAATACCATTTTAAGCCAGTTATCATCTCTGGATATTAAAATCACTAAGGAGGAGAAGTGTATTAGCCTATTATGTTATTTTCCAAACTCTTGGAAAAGCTTAGTCATGGATATAGGGAGTAATACAACCACACTAGTGATAGAAGACGTGGTTTCTTCTCTATTGTTAGAAGAAATGAGAAGAAAGAACATGGAAGGATTGACCAAAGATGCTTTAGTGGTGAGAGGTCGATTGATTGAAAGAGATAAAAGAAAATTATTTGGTAGAAAGTCTAATTTGAAGGGTAGATCCAAATCCTCAGTTCAGTCGACAAGAATATGTTTGAAATGTAGTAAAGTTGGGCATTGCGAAAAGGACTGTAAGTCAAGGGAGATGGAAGTCAGTATGGGATCCTACGAGAAGCAGTCAACTGAGAGAAAGACGACCCCGGATAAGGGAGGTGATGTGTACCTAGCGTCGACTAGTACACAGTCTGATCAAGGTGTTTGGTTGATCAAATCAGGAGCATCCTATCATATGACACCACATAGAGAATGGTTCTGTGAGTATGAACAATACGATGAAGGTGATGTGTTCTTGGGGGACGACTCGAAAACCAAAATTGTTGGACGCGGAAGAGTTCGACTGATACTGTAGGATGGGAAAAAAAGAACTCTTCTAGGTGTGCTACACATTCTAGGTTTGGCAAGAAATATGATATCTTTCAGTAAGATGAGTGATTTTGAAGTACACACTCTATTTCAGAAGGATTCATGAAAAATGGTCAAAGGTGTGATGGTTTTAATGAAAGTAGTTCATATTGGAACATTATACAAGATGTTAGGGAATTTCGACTTGACTGGATGCAATAGCCTTGTTTCTCCTAAAGTCGAATCGACTTCGACTCAACTCAACTTGACTCGAGCTAAGTCGGTACAAACCGACTCAAAAAGACATGATAAAATTGACCTGACCATGATATGGCATGAGAGGATGGGAAAAATTGAAGAAAAAGGACTTCGAGCTATGCACAACAAAGGTATGGTCGAAGGTTTTCTTGAATTTGGTTTAGAAGTTGAATTTTGTGAACATTGCATATATGGAAAAAAAAAAATTGGGTGAGGTTCCCATCTGGAGTGACAAGGGAAAATGGTATTCTAGAACTGGTTCATAATGATGGGTTTGGCCCGATTACAGTGCCTTGACTTGGTGGATTCTTGTATTATGTCTCCTTCATAAATGATTTTTCCAAGAATACATGGATATATTTCCCAAGAAAGAAATCATAGGTTTTCAAGAAATTTAAAGACTTTAAAGTTCTTGTAGAAAACCAAACAGATAAGAAGATTAAGGTGTTGAGAACTGACACAGATGGTGAATTTTGTGGAAAATAATTTGATCAGTTGTGTAAGATGTGTGGAATAGAATGCCAAAATATCACACCATATACTCCACAACAAAATGGAGTTGCCAAGAGAATGAATAGAACGTTGATGGATAATGAAAGGACCATGATCAATGGTGTTGGAATCGCACAAGAATTCTGGGCGGAAGCAGTCGACACTACAATATATCTGGTGAATATGTCTCCTTCGTCGGTGCTAATTGACATGACTCCACATGAGGTATGGTTGGGTAAGAAGCATTCAGTTGCACATCTCAAAGTATTTGGTTGTGATGAATTTGTGCATGTTCCCAAGGAAAAGAGGATCAAGCTAGACAAGAAGGAAATCAAATATATTTTCATTGGATATAAATAAGGAATGAAAGGATATAAGCTCTAGGATCTTGCATCAAGGAGAATACTGTACAATCGAGATGTGGTCTTCATAGAAGTTGGAAGTAAGTCTGAGCTTGAGGAAATTGTTTAGACTGAGAATAATCATGAGACGGTGCAGTTTGAATTGAGAAAGGAAGAATATTATTAAGATAAGTTGACTGAATTAGAGGAAGAGGTGGAACAACAGACTCCGGTGGTAAGGAGGTAAAAAAGAGTAAGAAAACCATTCAAAAGTTATAGTCCTCCCAAATTTCGTTCTGCATTTGCGTTAACTGCCATCAACGATGAGTCCAAGTCGGTCAGTGAGGAAGTCGACTTGGAAGAGGGTAAAATCTGGAAGGATGCCATGGTTGAAGAGATGGAATCCTTCCACAAAAATGAGACATGGGATTTAGTCAAGTTACCTAGTGGAAGAAATCTCGTCAATAGAAAACTAGTATTCAAGGAAAAAATCAATGCCACAGGTCAAGTCGAGAATTTCAAATCTTGACTGGTAGAAAAAGGTTATTCCCAAGTCGAGGGAGTCAACTTCGGTGAGATTTTTTCCCTTGTTGCAAAATTAACTTCCATTAGAGTACTAATGTCTTTGGATGCATCATTTGATCTGGAAATAGAAAGTATGGATGTGAATACATTGTTCCTACATGGGGACCTAGAATAATAAATCTACATGAAACAACCTGAAGGATTTTTAGTAAAAGGAAAGAAAGAGTTGGTGTCCAAAATGAAAAGATTCCTTTATGGTCTAAAGAAATTTCCAAGGATGTGGTACCAGAAGTTCGACACATACATCCTTAGTTTGGGATTTGTGAGAAGAAAATTTGATCACTGCATATATTCCAAGGAAGAAGGTGGGTGTTTCATATATGTAGCTTTGTATGTTGATGACATGTTGTTGATTGGAAACAACATGGACACAATAAAGGAGGTGAAGAAGCAGCTATCCTCCAAGTTCTACATGAAGGATCTCCATGCAACTAACTTCATTTTGGGAATGGAGATTAAGAGAGATCAAGCCGCTAGAAATCTCTAGTTGAATCAGATGGATTATATTGAAATAGTTATGAAACGTTCCAACATGTAGGATTGCAAACCCGTGAAGGTACCAATTCCCATGGGA
The DNA here is from genome assembly GCA_009831015.1 of Picea engelmannii. Taxonomy (NCBI): domain Eukaryota; kingdom Viridiplantae; phylum Streptophyta; class Pinopsida; order Pinales; family Pinaceae; genus Picea; species Picea engelmannii. The sequence goes on from ML802948.1 coordinate 69,931, forward strand.
GTAAGGATAATTGTTGAACAGTGTCCAAAGACATAGGAAAAATTGAGGAAATGGCATGTGTTCCCTATGCAAGTGTTGTTGGTATTCTAATGTATTCTATGGTCTGCACTCAACCATACATTTCCCATGCATTGGGAGTGTTGAGAAGGTACATGTTGACACCTAGAAAGGAGCATTGGAAAAATGTCAAGAGTGTATTAAAGTATTTGTGTGGCATGAAGGAGTATGCTATATGCTACCAAGGAAGACTTAGAGGTGACAGTGGTAAATTAAATGTACATGGATTTTTTGATGCCGACTAGGATGGAGATATGGATCAACGGAGGTCGACCAACGGATATGTATTCCAGATGTTCGGTGGAGAAACAAGCTGGATGAGTAAGTGATATTCGGTCGTAGCCTTGTCAAAAACAAAAGATTAATACATGGAGGCTACTCATGGAAGAAATGAGGCAGTATGGATGCAAAGGTTGTGTTTGGGATTAAGGTTTGAGTAGAGAGATATGAAGGCAAGTTGTGATAGTAAAAGCACAAAATTTCTGGCAAATAACCATGCTTATCATTCGAAGACTAAGCACATTGATGTACAATACCATTTCCTAAGAGATATGGTTGAAAGTAACAAGGTGCTACTGGAGAAAGTAGACACGTTGGAAAAAATAAAAGACTTGTTGACCAAGTCTGTGAGTGTTGTGAAGTTCTCTTGGTGCAGAGATGCAGTGGGCATTGTTGCCCTGGGTCTGTGAATGAAAGTTTAGGAATATCTTGGTTTCAACAAAGAAAAATACAAGTGGGAGAATGTCGGGTTGTTATATTCTTTGGAGTGAAAGTCTAGTTGAGGTGGATCGTTTGATGGTCAAAGTTGAGGTGGATCAACAATAGGTCGAGAGTTGAGGTAGATCGACAGCAAGTCAAAGGTCGAGGTTAGTTGATCACGTAAAGTTGAATTTGAAGGTTGAGGCGGCTTGAAATGGTAAAGGCATTGACAACAAGTTGAAGAGGTCAACCAAAAAGAGTTCGACAAATGGGCATGTGGTGACCGAATGAATACTAAATGAAGGCCGAAAGGTAATGCGACTTGGAGTCGACTATAAGAGAATCCCTAGATTTTGTAGGATTTGTAGCCAGTGATCTGAATGGATTTGGGTGCTAATTATTTATTCTTTTTCATGTTGTAAAGCCTATAAAGAGGCATTTTGTAAGGTCGTAAAGGCTAATAAATGAATCGTAGGATAGCCATTCTTTAGAGAAATATTTATATGTAGGTTGTTGGTCATGCAGATGTAAGCCAAATTTCCTACAGGGTTTTTCTTGCATAGGAAAGAAGGTATGATTTTGATTGTGTATTAGGTATGGACCAAGGTTAGACATGTAACCTTTTATTCATATTGAATAAGACAACAAGAGAGATGAACGCTCAAGGAATGTTGGCTTTCCTAGTTTGGGTTTCCAGGGTTAAATATCTGTGTACTATTTGATTTCTTTGTCATTCACTTTCTTGATTAAATTCTTCTTCTCTTCTACTAGGTTTAGCGTGGAAGTGTATCTCATTTCCTGACATCCTCTATCCTTTTTCACCAATGGAGTCGACATGCCATTGTTGTCTGATTCAACGCCTTGTGATTTCTGGAATCTGTCTTCACATGTGATTATCTCATAGAGGCATAGTGGTTCTCGAATTCACTGGATTAATCCAACTACATACCATTGTACTAGTAAATTTTGATCAATGGTCGATGAGATTTGGTTGAGGAGGTGGTTAAATATTTTTTCATATTTATGGACTGACTCTCCTGGTATTTGATTTATCTCTTTAATTTTTTGTGCAGCTAGATGTGTAACATCTTAAGCTTTGAAGAATGATAAGAAGTTATTTTTTATGTTTTCTTTGGACAGATTTTGTTGGCCCTTGACCAATTTTTTGGAGAACCTTGGTCGTTTTTGACCATTTCTGGGACTTCGACAGGCTGGTCAAAGATGAAGTGCCAGGCGAAGTGGAGATCATAGGATCTCGCCCCCTTTTTCAGGATTTTTGGGTGTTAGGCTTTATGTAACGGGTATGGGATGTTGGCTCATGGGTTTACCCATGCTTAGGCCTCTTTTGTAATGTATAAATAAGTGGATGAGTGATGTAAGAGGTATGATGATTTTGATAAGTGCAGATAGTTGTGAATGCTTTGTGCATACTGTTGAGACTTACAGAGCTAAGTGCAAGTGATTGTAAGAGGCTTTGTGTACAGACTATGTAAGGCTTTGTGCTATGACCTAACTAGGGGAAGGAGGATCTGACGAGGTGCACGTAGATCTCTTGTCTATGCGGAGTTGGCCTTGTGGCTCTATTCCTGTAAGAATATTGGAAGAGACTAATAAAGAAGAGCATAAGAGTTGGTGGATGTAGCCCCACACTGGGGTGAACCACGTATATCCTTTTTTATGGTTCTTTGTTCTATGATGTTAATATTGTGATGTATCTAATTGCTTAGGGCACTATTCTTTTTGTATGATAGATAGATCTATGAATGCTAAGTGCTTATTATGTGAATGAATGTTAGATCTGAGATTATGCTAAGTGCTTGGAAGTGTTAGATCTGTTTAATACTACATTTCTCTATAATTGAGGTTAATATGTGAAGTGAATAAGACTCATAACTTGATCCATGTCATTGGCTAAGTTCTCTATTAAGTATTGTAATCACAGATCCGTGTCCCATATAGTTTGTAGACACCTGAGTCCTGCAACCCCCCCTTCTCCTACCTCAGGTGAGACTTCATATTCTTCACAGGTGTTGCCGAAAGGGCTGGTAGTTAGCGTTTTGTTGGTGCGTTGTTGTTAGCGTTGAACCCTAGGTTTTCCCCCGTGCCAACAGATTTTGATTCTCTGTATAATTCATGAAACCTATAAGAGTGCAATGTCAAAGAGCTATACCAAATTGTGTCATTTATTTATCTTCATATGTGATGTCTACTCCATCCCATAATTTTTCACGTACGAACCAATGTATTTTTGGATCCTCATCTCCTTCATAAATGGGAATATTATTGAGTCCCATTGAACATGTTTTCTTTTTAAGAACAATATACTTTTGTGATGTTTGATTTATTAAATTTTTTGACTAGGATGTCAGACTTTTAGTCATTTGTTGTTGTCTCGACTCATTTGTTGATCAATCTTCTATCAGATGATATTTGAGAAGTAATTGTTCCTTATTTTATTTGAGAGTTATTTCTCCAGTCTGAAAACTTTGATCTTTATACTCAATGATACGTCACTCCAAATATTGTGTCGATTCATGGTTGTATTGTACTAGATTATTGTATTCCTTTGATATGAGATCTGGTAGGGGGTCAGTTCTGTGAGATCCTTGATGTGGAAGAGCATATTATTAAATTTATTTAGGTTTATCTCTGGTTCGAATATGAGTGTATCACACACATTCCCTTGCTCTTTGATTCTCTACCATAGCCTTGAGGACCGTTCGTCGATTTGAAGCCTCTGCTGTAGGAATTCTTTAATTTGAGGGATAGTTATTTGAACAAGAGGAGTGCATATTATGGGTCCAAAGTCTTTATAAATCATGCTCTCAGGTTGGTATTCAAGTTGGTGGGAACCCATGCTAGCCTCTATCAACTGTGCTTCATTATTTATGTTTGGGGTCATTGTAGTTGTTGTTATTTCCATATCTGTTCGATTCCTGTCAGACTTAGACTGCTCACACGCTCTATCGGGATGATCCTCCCCGACTATTTTCCTATTCAAATTCTAGTTGTTCCACATATTACGGATCTCCTCTCTTTTCTTTTGCCTCTTGTCTCGCTCCAAGTTTTGGAAGTCAGTCATCTTGTAATTTTTCTCCTCTCAAAGAAATTTATTCTTCAGTCGAACGAATGATAGTATGCTCTTCTTTTTCATACGAGATATCATAGATAAACTGACCCTTGATCATTTCCCCAACTTACTCGAAGTCGATGGGGATGGCCATATTTATTGCATCAAAAAGTAGTCCCAGGCTTCTTTTGTATATTTGCACTTTGCTTCTAGGATTTTTTCTCACTTCTCATCTTTCTCTTCCAAATTACTATTTCACAGTGGCATACTTAGTCGAGGTCGGTACTCAACAATGTTTTTGACTCCTTTGTTGAGTAGAAATTTATGCAACAATATTGGGGCGGTGCACAAAACTCCTTTGTGTAGGTCTGTGTAGAATTTGTCTTTTACTGTGTCCAGAGAAGTTCGATCCTCAATAGCTTGGTTTGTTATATTCTTCGACAATTCTTTCAACCCACTCATGCAAGTTTGTTTGTTCACCGTTTGTAATCTTGTGAATTAATTTTTCGTCGAGAGTCAATTTACGCATTCTTATATTTGCTAATGTACTCAAATATGGATTGTGGGATAGCCTCCAAAAATCGTTCGCAATTCTTTGATAAAAATCGTAATCTTCCTTCTGCTAGTGTGCGGTTGTTCCTTCTTGCATAATTCTTGATGTAGTTTTAAATTTTTCGCTCCCACCATTCATGTATGTCTTGTAAAGTTATCATCTATGTGATCTTCTGAATGCCTAGGTTTAGAACTACCAGCAACCGAACCAATGTTGTAATATAGGGAAAATCAGGGAATGTTACTAATAGTCCATCACTTAAGCAAGCAAAGCATAGAGATTACATACATACATCCATAAGAAAAGACATACACAAAGTAGTGGAAGTCCAAGAATCAATACTTTATTATATATGCGTGAATACAACACAACAAAGATACTTTCCTTGATACATGATCATCTATCTATACATATATATTCAGTTACCAGGAAGTTGTAACTATTTAATTGCATGGTTCGGTCGGCTTAACATACACCTCAACTAACTTGTACTTCCGACTTCGACAGTTGACTGAATAATTCTTCATCGATTGTCGAGTCTAGTCGACAGAGTTGACTAGCCCCTTAAAACAAAACCCAAGAAGAAGGTTCTTTTGTTGTAATCCATCTCATCTCTTCATCTATTATTATAAATTTTTATATAATTCATTATACTATGAAAACTGAGATATCAAGAAGTGGATGATAATAAATAGCATAATGTAGTTAGGATATAATAATAATAGTACAATATAATTAAATAAAATAAGAAGACATATAGTCAAAGTGAATCATTACCTCATTTTGTATCTAGAAAACCTATAAAAAACATGCTACTCTATGTAAAACATATGCTTGAATATTATAATACAAGTTATGTTCTATTAATTTTCTATCTGATTCTATATCAAATTGTATCATAGTGGTTTTTTCTTGGCTTCCACAATCATCACAAGGGATTCATTCTCTTCATCATCATGTTTCCATGTCCATTATAGGGATTTGTTCCCTCCCCTCATTTGGCAATCACCAGAGATTTTCTTCCTCCATCTACAACAATATTTTTTTATCTTCTCTTGCATTCCTAGCTTCCACAATGAAGGAAAACAAAGGACCCAACCTACTCTTTGTTCAACATTTGTAGGAAATACAATAGGGACAAGCTCCCTTATGGTCTTTACAATGGTAGCGCTCCCTTTTCTAGCACTATGGCCACTATACCCACCATACAAATTCACTAGAGATACTTTGACATATATCACAAACTCATGGACTTAGTCCTTCAAATACCTAAACATATTTGTTCTAAATCTCTACGAATATAATGACTATTTGTCTTGGAAAATATGCAAGGTTTTGCATGTGATTGTTTCTTGAATATCGACATCATATCTAAAATTTTCCCTAAATATTATGATTTCTACATCACAATTTCCCACCTCATCCACTATGCCATACATGATCCTAGCACCTGTGCATCCCTTTCTATAATATGAGGTAGGGCCACTCACACCTATATCTCTAATGACTACATCCCTTCTTCTACTACTACAATCATTACAAGCAACCACTATATTTAATTATTTCAACACAACCTCTCAACCTCCTCTTGCACATAGCATGGAAGTTCATGATATTATGGAATCTCATGGTTATTCTCTTGAGATATATATTAGACAATATTTTGGAGTAAATGCATCATTGAGCCATGTAACCAAACCCCTATAAAAGAAAAACAATGTTGTATTTTTCACTACCACCCTAAAGTATATTCCTCCCCACATAAGGAATGGTGGCATTCCCTTGAGAAATGGATGATCTCCAATGGGTGCAATTTCTCAAACTCCATGTATGACACAAGAATTGTTAATATCCAATAGTTCTTGATTTCTTTCATCCAAAAATATGGCTCCAACTACTACCTGTATTCCAATTTGTATGTATTCACCAACTCGGAGGTCTGCTATACCTCATGTTTCAAACACCAATTACACCTTTACATGCATTCATGAGCTGAAGAACAAGAAAATATAGGATTTACCTGGTTGGTTAGGTTCAAGCTCCAACTTTGAGAAATTTGGACCTAATTGAACTTTGAATAGGAATGGTTCTTTTTATGTTTCTTAGTTATCTGATGTTAAGGAAGAGAAACGTAATCATCCTAGCACATAAAATAAAAACCTTTTTAGTCCAAGTGAGATCCAATCTTTTATGGCCACCAATAGCTCCTAGGAAAGTTTCTTGACAACAAACGTAAACTTCTATAGTAAAAGTAACACAAAAAGTAGTGTGATTTCCCTAGTGTCACAACCCATCCTCTATAAAAGTGGTGGAATAGGACCTAGTGTTGGTCACAACATTGCCAAAATGGAAGCATCCCCACTTGATGATGCTTCCACAATAGTCAAGGATGGAGTTCTATCTAGCATGTTGCAAAGAGAGAAACATGTGGAAACATTGAGACATTTAGAACCATCAAATGTCTAGCTAGCAAGTGGCATAACATATGTGTAGGATGATAATGGATATTATGATATATCTCAAAATATTATGTGAACCCTACTAACTCCAGATAAGATATTCAACTCATCAATGTATTTTCTATCTAGCAATTACATGTTTGATAATCATTGCAACAATCAAATTGTTTCACTAGTGAATAGTGGTAGTGTCACTCTATCGAACTAGGCATCCTCTCAATGTACTCATGATAAAGGACAAAGTGGTAAAATAGCTTCCAGTGCTAAGATGACCACCATTGAGGAGCACACATTTGACAAGAGACCAAAATTACATTTGAAATCTCATCCATTGCATGTTGAGAAACTTAAAGCCAATAATGAGGATGACAAGCAATCTTTGATCACTAGGATATATTGAAACATAACATTGCAATACATCAACTCCCTTTCTCAAGTATTGGGAAAATTTGACACACTCCTTCCAGCGATGTTGGTTGCACATGGTTGGTTGGGATCCCAGATCAGAGCCCTACATACTTATAAATTTTTGTAGTTAATCATGGTGTGTTTTTATTTACATTCTCTCATTCTCATTCCAAGAAGATAGCAAGCCTACAAGACCCATGTGATTTGGGATTTCCCTTCTTACATGTTTCTTGGAGGAATACTCATCTTCCAATTGATCTAGCACCTCTCCTAAACCAAGAGGATAGTGGGGACATTGTCCATTTAAATCGAGAGGAAATGATACAGAAACCAAAAAACTAAGAAGAGGAGGATAATAAATAGCACAATGTAGTTAGTGGATAATAATAATAGAAAAATATAATTAATTACATTAGGGAAACGTTGTCAAAATGAACCATTACATCATTTTGTTTCTAACATACCTATAAAATGTACACTACTCTATGTAAAACATACGTTTGAATATTAAAATACAAGTTATGTTGTATTAATTTTCTATCTCATTATGTATCATACTGCCATGCAGTTGCATGTTCATCTTGTTTCCATGATAAAAATTTCCTAGTGTTTATAATATGCCCACCAAACAAAAAACAAAACAAAACAATCAAGCGATGAGCATAGAGGAAGTAGCAAAATAGAAGGACATAGTTCAAAAGTTTCTTATAAAATTTTGTTGAACAAATTTTAAGAGATATGGCCACATGTTTGTCTTTTGCATTCATCCATGCATACTTTCTATTTCCACATTGCAGTTTACATTTCTCCACTGCCTACTTGTTTTCATATTGCATGATATTTAGGATGACCTTGGTAACTTCAATTAAAAATATCTAGCTTGCCTTCAAATCTTTGACCAAGTCATCCTAGAAACAAAGAGATCATCCCTAGCTTCCTACCTCGTTATTTTAAATCTTTTGATATACGTGTAGATTTGACTAGGTTTATTTGTTGTTCCATTGAGTGGAACAGCAATGCATTGCTATTAGATATGCGATCGCACTAAAGATGTTCCAAAAGCTTCAAACAACGATAGAACGACACAAAATATCAAAACCCCCATGATGCAGTTCGCAAAGAAGCTTCAATTTCAACCTAATTTCATGACATGGAGAGTGTTTCTATGGATCCATATTTTGGTTAGTGTTATTAGCTTGTAACAACTAAGTACATATCGTTTTTCTTATATTGAGGGTGGCCAAATTCGGGGCTCAAACTTAACTCTTCCGCGATCAGAAATTTATATCATCTCTTAGATGTTTGTATTGGCAGTTTAGCGAAAGTTTTAAAAAACCAAGAGTTCAACTAAATTAAGCACATTGGTATAGGTGGAAATGTTCAAACACATATTTTTTTTTATATTATAATGAGATGTATTTTGGAATATAATTAGGTTTGTGGTGGCTTGGTATGACATGTGATGAGTAAATGAAAACATAATCTTATTTCCTGTGAGTTTTTTTCTTTTATTACCAGCAATGATTCCACCTTGTCAGTACAACCTTTTGTCTTTTCCACCATTGTAAATCATTTATTACTTCATTGATATGACCATTTACTTAGAATATGCTCCTCCCTTTTCTACCTTTTCAGCAGGAAAAGGCCTCTTAGCAAATAATTTTGAGACGTATTTGCCACTGAAAGTTCATTGTATTAGCCCCAATATCTCTTAAGATCTTCCTTCTTTCATAATATCATTTATTTGAGAGCCCAAAGGTATGTGACATTCTCTGACTCCTTTTTGGACCATTAGTTTGAGTAGTCACTAGTCAGAGCATTCAATTTTACAGAGAATGGACTAGTTTTAGATTTTAGGATGGATGCATATATTGAAGTATTTATAGTTGTTTCATCAAGCTTTTCCTTATGTGGTATTGAAATTGGCAAGGTCCTAATTCAAATCCTAGGATGAATGCATGCATTGCAACACTTATGGTTGTTTAGTTAAATTTGTAGGTTGAATATATATGTGTGTGCACATACACGCTTGTTGTAGTATCCATGACTATTGCAATATCTTTTTTTTATTGTATTTGGTAGGGGATGTCTTAATTTAGAGATGAACTTGCAACATTCATGATTTGTTTGTATGTTTTCATATTGGAATTCAGGTGAATAAATATGTCGATGGGTGCTTTATTTAGGAATTAGGATGAAGGGTGTTAGATTGGACAATGGTGATACATTCAATAGTCATCTCTTCTTTTAATCTCCACGGATCATCAATTTAACCATTTGATTGCTATTGGGAGTTGTCTTCTTGGTGGATGATAGATGTCTGTATAGTTGACCAATGGTGATCCCTATGGTGTTCATGATCCCCTATTGATGCAGATGTGCTAGTAAATAGTATTATACAACTGCTAAGATTGCCTTCATGAAAATATATATTTTGATCATGTATGATACTTTGAATATCCATTATGGTTTTTGCTACAATATACATCACAATTTGCTTAAGAATGCTCATATTATTGATTGGGATTGAACTAAAACAACACTATCCATTCTCATGATTGATGCTTTTGTTGTATTTTCTCATTAAACTAGCAAACCTTGGGGTTCAAACATTATCCATGTTTATTTGGTACCCATGTTCTCACAATGCCTAGGAAGGCCTGCATGGATTATAATGTCAGAGAGTTTTCTTATGTTAGATTACCTAAGGAGTGTTAAATATGCATTGGTTCTTATATTGAATTATCTTAGTAGAAAGAACGTCACTTACAGGCGACATAGGAACAGAACACCAGAATCCTCTCTAGAATGTGAAGAAGAAGTAGAAGAGAAAGCACATCCAGGTTCAGATAAAGGGAAAGGATCCATGGGGGATGAAGATGATGATAAAATTAACAACCTATTTAATATTTTGAATGATTTGGCCAAGGGTTAAAAGTTGATGATGGATCTAATGGGGAAGCTAGAAAGTAATTCCTTTGGGGGGGGACTAAACAAAACAAAAATGGTGAAATGGGCTCTAATAATGGAGAAGGGACCCATTCTCTCACCACTATGCAAAGTCACCCTCACTTGTACACCAAGATATCCAGACCTACCATGCCACAATTATTGGGTAGTGATGCATCAGGATGGGGGATGCAAGTAGAGAAAGATAAGCCTTATGAGGCATATTTGGAGGAGTATAGAAGATTAGGGGATGATTTCCATTCATCTATGTCTTTTGTCGAGTTCTACAACCTTAAAAGTAGAAATCATCCTAGAGGGGCTATGAGGGGCATGACACAAAGCTTTGAGCTCTAATGCACACTTGGGAAAGTAACCATCCCAAACTTTGACGTGACCTCAAAATGTTCTACAAGATCTTGGGTACAAAATCTAGACACTTATTTCCAGCTCCATTAGATGACAGAGGCATATGCCATTAAATTGGCTACATTACATTTGGATGGTGAGGCCCATGAGTGGTGGTATCATGGGTTAGTGACTTTGGGTCATGCAGGAATAATATCCTACCTTGACTTCACTCAGAGGCTCATTGAGTGATTTGAAAAGAAAGATCCAAAGCTTCATTTTAGAGAGATGGCACAACTCAAATAGACAGGTAGCCCAGAGTCTTTCATATCATAATTCCAAAGTCTCGCAGTGATGGTCATCGACATATCAAAGGCATTTTTGGTGATGTTGTTTGTTGAGGGGTTATCTGAGCCCTTGCGTGGTTGGTTCAAGGGATATAAGCGGACCACCCTACAGGATGCAGCTAGCAGAACCAGGGACATCTAGGATGGTGTTCCTAAGAGAAGGTTTCCTCCTAAGACAACCTTCCCCCATAATAACAAGGAGGCTAAACCATTTTAAATGGAGTGGACTAGAAAACCAAAGTTGGATGAAGAGACCAAGAAAGAGATGAGAAAGAAAAATCTATGTTTCAGTTGTCAAGAACCTTGGTTACCAGGACACAAGTGTTCAAGAAAGGACAAAGCAGGCAAGGATCATCACACAGAGGTTTATTATGACAGTGACAATGGTGAGGAGGAGGAAGAGAAGGTACAAGAATAGGGACACTAGGAATCAGGTGATGATACATCACATGCTGGGGATAAATGTCCTATTATGGAATCCATTTCAGGACTTCCTAGGTACCACACATTTAGAGTCAGAGGGGTCCTGCAGGGGCATAAGGTTACAATACTGATTGATAGTGGGGCATCCCATAACTTTATAGATGCATCTTTGGTGGATAGGCAAGGGATTTTGACGAAGGAGTTTGATGGATTCACAGTGATCATACCCAGTTGCTATCAGATAGAGTATACTAGGTGGATCCCCAAGTTAAAAATAACCATGGGGAATTATACATTGACAAATGATTTCTTTGTGGTAGATGTACCCAACACCAATGTGGTACTTGGAGTTCATTGGATATACTCCATTGGTAAATAAACTATTGATCAAAGGACAATGAAGATGGAATTCATGGGTCTAGATGAAAAAAAGGTAGTCTTGTAGGCCATGCACCAATATCCACCCAAGATAGTTTCATCTCACAGCATGGAGGCATTGATGCAACATGGAGATTTAGAGTGGGAAGTTGAGTGCTACATTTCTGAAAATGAGCCACCTGATCATCCTCAACAACATCTAGATGATATTTAGGTATTACTTCTTAAACATCAAAAGGTTTTTGGTGACATTCCTCTAGGTGTACCTCCAAATAGAGGATTTGAGCATGTTATAGAATTAGAAGAAGGAGTTCAAGAAGTCATAACCAATCCTTACCATCATCCCAAGACATACAAAGACAAGATCGAGAAAACTATCAGGGAGTTGTTGAAGATGGGTCACATTCAGCCTAGTTCTAGTCCTTTTGCCTCTTCGGTAGTGTTGGACAAAAAAAAGGATGGTACCATGCGAATGTGTATTGATTGCCAAGCCCTTAACAAGAAAACCATAAATAACAGGTATCTGATTCCGAGGATCTATGAGATGATTGATGAGTTGAAGGGAGAAATTTTTTTTTCGAAGATTGATCTTCATTCAAGGTACCACCATATTAGGGTTCGGGAATAGGACATCCCAAAAAAAACCTTTGAATTCCATTATGGGCATTATGAGTTCATGGTTATGTCATTTGGGCTAACCAACTCTCCTGCTACATTTCAATCCTGCATGAACCATGTGTTCAATAAGTAGTTGCGGAAATTTTTCTTAGTCTTATTTGATGACATTCTCATTTATAACAAGACTTGGGAGGAATATCTCAGGCATTTGGATGAGGTGTTGAAGATTTTGGAGGAACAAAAACTTTACACAAAAGAGTTTAAGTGTGAGTTTGGCATGACTAAGATGCTTTATTTGGGGCATGTGATAAAAAAAAAAATGGGGTTCGAGTACACCAAGAGAATATCAGGGAAATTATCAAGTGGCCTACCCCCATAAATGTGACGGAACTGAAGAGCTTCCTAGGCCTCTACACTTATTATAGGAAACTTGTTAAAGGTTTCTCACGGCTGATGACGCCTCTTACATATATCACTAATAAAAGAGATTCCAATTGGACAGATCATGCACAGGAAACATTTGAGAGGATGAAACATGCAATGAGTTTGTGTCTTGTGCTAGCTTTACCAGACTTCACTCAACCATTCGTGCTTGAGTGTGATGCTTCAGGGATAGGGATAGGAGTCATGTTGATGCAAAATGACCATCCCATTTCTTTTGAGGGCCACAAACTCAGGGAGTATGAGTGACATTACTCGATATATGACAAGGATATGTTTTCCATTATGCATTCATTGGCCAATTTCAAATAGTACTTGGTGGGGAACATGTTTAAAGTTAAGACAGACCATAATGGCCTAAGGTTCCTCATGGAGAAGAAAGAATTGAGTGAGAGACAACATAAGTGGATCAGTAAAATTAAAGAATATGATTTCAATATTGAGTAAGTGAAGGGAAAGAACAATGTGGTGGTCGATGCCCTTTCTAGAATACCATCCACTCTCTCCCTCATGGATATTTCAGCCGATTGGAAAGCACGTTTGTTGGTACAATACTCCAAGAACTGGTTCTCTTATTAGATACTTGACAATCAGACCCAAGATGATTAGAATCTGAGTTATTGATGACATTATTTACTACAAAGACAAGATCTACCTAGTACCATAATCTTAGCTTAAGGACAAAATCATGCATGAAGCACACATTTCCCCATTGGAAGGACACCCTGGGTAATTCAAAACCTATAGGAAAATCAAGGAAAGATTTATGTGGAAGGGCCTAAAAAAAGATGTGTTGAGATTTGTGAGAGAATGCAATGTCTTCCAACTGAACAAAGAGGAGCATACTCTCCCGGATAGATTACATCAACCACTTCCCATTCCAGAACAAATATGGGAAAGCATCTCTATGGATTTCATCACTAGGTTGCCATAGGTGCAGGGAAAGAACTGTATTTATGTGGTAGTTGAAAAGATTACAAAGTTCACACATTTCTTTTCCATACCCTCCAAGTATTCAACAACACAGGTAGGGGAGTTGTTCTTTATAGAGATATTCTGATTGCATGGGTTGCCGAAAACTATTTTTAGTGACAGAGATAACAGGTTCATGGGAGGATTTTGGCAGGAGTTATTCAGGATGGTGGGAACATATTTGATGCCAAGCACGAGTTATCACCCTCAGACTGATGGACAGACCGATATAGTGAATAAGTGGTTAGAATCCTATCTAGGGAATTATGTGTCGGGTCAGCAAAAAGCTTGGATAAAATGGTTACACTTGGGACAACACTACTACAACACCACCTATCAAATGTCAATTGGGATGAAACCCTTCCAAGAATTGTATGGATATGATGCACCCACATTTGTGGATCAAGTATTTGGAGACAACGGGGCACCTAAGGCTAAGGATTGGATTTAGGAGAGCCAAGATATTCTATGAACCCTCAAGGATAATTTGCAGATGGCTCAAAATCAGCAGAAGGTCTATGCAGACAGGCATCGGGTGGAGTGTAGATTTGAGGTATGGGACTTGGTACACCTACATTTTCATCCCTATAAGAAGTCATCACTTGAGATGAATGCGATAGAAAAATTGAAACCCAGATTCTACGGGCCCTACAGGATTTCAAGGCATATAGGAGAGGTGGCATACGAGCTAGAGCTTCCAGAGGGATGCAAAATACAAAATTTCTTCCATGTTTCATGTATCAGGAATGCCTTGGGGAAACATATCGCCACTTATATTGAGTTACAACCATTGGATGAAGAAGGGTAGTTGATTCTTGTAATGATCCCAAGCCAAATTCTTTCTTGGAATCACTAACTACTACTAATTTATTGAGTTTTTAAGTGCATACAAGATTCATCAACACAAGGAGATCACAATATATTCAAGATGTAGAAGCACAAGCAAAGATCTGACTTTTTTATTATGAGCAATGTAAGATCAATATAATAGATGGCCGATCTGGCATAAACCTCAGATGGTCGTACAAGCAATAGATATGAGCTGCAAAAAAATTCTCCCGACAATACAAAATGAGCCTCCAAAGGCTGGATATAATGAAGACTAAATCAAGTAGATCTGAGCCATACTAATGCTCAACCTCCAAGTTGGAAAGTGCCACGTCCTGCTAGAATGCCGAAGCCCTGAATAATTTTTCCCTACTAGAAAAAGTGTCCAATCATCCCGAGAAATATGCCAAATGATAGATCGGGCAACTGCAAGGAAAACCTAGATGTCCAAATTCCCAAATCCACTCTCAAACTCCGTAGATCTGAATTCTCCACTGAATGGTGTGCCCCACTGGATGACTGAAACCCTAGCTGGTTTGACCCTGATGAAGGAGGTCTCCAAATGATCTGAAACTCTCCAATAATATAGATCGGGTGATGGTAACAACAACCCAGGTGCCCGAATCTCCAAGATCCCTCTCAATCGTTGTAGATATGAAATCTCCACTGAATGGTGCGCCCCACTAGATGACTGAAACCCTAGTAGGTTCGGCCCTGATGAAGGAGGCCTCCAAATGCTCTAAAACTCTCCAAGAATATAGATCGGGCTATGAGAATCCCATGGGAGAAGTTTTGGGCTCAGATCTCAAGCAGATCTCTCTAGATCTGAGTTTTACTGAATCACAGGAAGTCCCCTATGGCTCCGAGACGTCCCAATCTGTAGACAAATGTAGAATGATGATAACCCTCCAGAAAATCCCTCAAATTGATTGTCCTCCCCCTTCTAAAGCACTAGATGGATATGGGATGAGACTAGAATGGTGTGGAGGATTATTTCATCCCCGAGACCAAGCTGCGGAACAAGGTGAGTGGATATTTCACCACTGAGTTGCTCACAAGGGTTTGTACAGCAAACCCCCAAACTGAATGCTCAAGAGCAATATCAAATGCTAATCCAAAACTAGAATGAGTAATAGGTGCACCCTAGCC
>ML802948.1:91255-119575 GCA_009831015.1 Picea engelmannii
TCTCGTTCATTTTCTGTAGATTCTCATCAACTTTCTTCAAGGTTTCAGAGATTTCGGCCTGTCCCCTTCTGTTGGTTTCCTGATACTCATCCAATTGTCGGACCAATGTGCTTTCTGTGCGGTTCATGTTTTGTTGGAACTTACCAAATTCAGTTACTAAGAGAGCCAAGACCTGAGGCTCATGGTCGTATCCTAACCCTTCTATTTCTACCTCTATTTCACTGTTGTTTACCTTCCTTCGACCCATACCAATTCCCCTATACTTATGCATGCACCGATCTCTCCACAGGTTTGGAGGATCGAGGCTCTGATACCACTGTAATGATCCCAAGCCAAATTCTTTCTTGGAATCACTAACTACTACTAATTTATTGAGTTTTTAAGTGCATACAAGATTCATCAACACAAGGAGATCACAATATATTCAAGATGTAGAAGCACAAGCAAAGATATGACCTTTTTATTATGAGCAATGTAAGATCAATATAATAGATGGTCGATCTAGCATAAACCTCAGATGGTTGTACAAGCAATAGATATGAGCTGCTACAAAATGCTCCCGACAATAAAAAATGAGCCTCCAAAGGCTGGATATACAATGAAGACTAAATCAAGTAGATCTGATCCATACTAATGCTCAACCTCCAAGCTGGAAAGTGCCACGTTCTACTAGAATGCCGAAGCCCTGAATAATTCTGCCCTGCTAGCAAAAGTGTCCAATCATCTCGAGAAATATGCCAAATGATAGATCGGGCAACTCCAAGGAAAACCCAGATGTCCAAATTCTCAAATCCACTCTCAAACTCCGTAGATCTGAATTCTCCATTGAATGGTGTGCCCCACTGGATGACTGAAACCCTAGTTGGTTTGACCCTGATGAAGGAGGTCTCCAAATGATCTGAAACTCTCCAAGAATATATATCGGGTGATGGTAAGAACAACCCAGGTGCCCGAATCTCCAAGATCCCTCTCAATTGTTGTAGATCTGAAATATCCACTGAATGGTGCGCCCCACTAGATGACTGAAATCCTAGCAGGTTTGGCCCTGATGAAGGAGGCCTCCAAATTCTCTAAAACTCTCCAAGAATATAGATCAGGCTATGAGAATCCCATGGGAGAAGTTTCGGGCTCAGATCTCAAGCAGATCTCTCTAGATCTGAGTTTTACTGAATCACAGGAAGTCCCCTATGGCTCCGAGATGTCCCAATCTGCAGACAAATGTAGAATGATGATAACCCTCCAGAAAATCCCTCAAACTGATTGTCCTCCCCCTTCTGAAGCACTATATGGAGATGGGATGAGACTAGAATGGTGTGGAGGAGTATTTCATCCCCGAGACCAAGCTGCGGAACAAGGTGAGTGGATATTTCACCACTGAGTTGCTCACAAGGGTTTGTATAGCAAACCCCCAAACTGAATGCTCAAGAGCAATAGCAAATGCTAATCCAAAACCAGAATGAGTAATAGGTGCACCCTAGCCTCTTACTTATACTTTTCCTTCTAATTCTCTGTTGAGTTAGGTTAACTCCCAGGGTTAATCTTCTATTCTTCTGTTGAGTTATCTTTTACTCCTTTCCTTTTCCTTTCTTAAGTCAACTTAAAAATATAACTTTTAACTTCTTGACTTTTCCCCCCTTCAGTGTGAGACTATGACCTAGTGGGGGTGCCCAGGCCACTGAGTTTCCTCATTACCTCTCTAAGAGGTGGGGGACATTACAATTCTAGTTCCTAAGAAAATTTTGGAGATTAGGGAGAAGAAGTTAAGGAGCAGGACCATCAAAGAGTACCTGGTTAAATGGAAGGATTTTCTTATCGAGGACACTACATGGGAAGGAGAACAATTGCTCCAACATCTCAGATTGAAATTTCTTGTGGACAAGCAATCTTGGGTGGGGATGACTGTAATTTCCACTTAGGATTCATAAGGGGAGATTCCACTGGCCTAATAAATTTCTCGTGGGCTATGGTGGAAAATGATCTAGGGAAAATGATTCACCTAAGAAAACTTTATAAATTTTAAAGTGGAGAAAAAGGGGGACATGGGTCCTAGGCTAATAAAAAGTCACTTTAAAATTATAATTGAGAAACCCACTAAAGTGACTTTAATTAAATAAAATAAAAAAGGAGAAGGAAAAGAATTTCTTGAGTAAGTATTAAAAGGGGAAAATGAGGAGTCTCTCCTCATCCGATCAGTTTTTACACTTGAGAAGAGAATTTTGGAGAGATCTTGGAGAAAGAGACTAGGGTTTTGGAAACCCTTCATTTGATTTCTAGTTTTGGTGTTGCAACAATACACCCTATCTAGTTTGGGAACATATCACTACAGATTTCTTCAGTGTGCTTCAACGTGGATAAATATTTCTTCTTGGCAGGGAAATTTCTTTCTCTTTGGCTGAATCTTTTATATTGGAAGTTGGGTTTTCTTATAACAATGAGTCTGGTGATGTTTTTTGTCAAATCTCTTTGAGAAGCTAAGTTGGGATGAAATAAGGATGAGTTGACATCATAGACTAAATTTCCTAAGTGTAAAGGCTAAGGATCTCTTCTGGGGTTCAAGTTTTCTCCCTCTAGGCGCATCCTTTGACTGTTGGGTGCATACCTGAGTATATAAGCAACATATTTCTTTGTGGGATGAGTGTATTGTTGCTGGGAAAATGAGTTTGTTGTTAGAGGGACATAAATCCTTCATTGGGGTCAGATTTATGTTAGTAGAAGTGCCTCAACATTTAGTATATTGTTGTTTCCTTGTGAGACAAGACACTAACAACTAGAATTCATTCTTATATGTTGTGGAAGGAGGTTTATTTGGGGTCAACATATTTTTTTTTATTACTGAGATTGGTGGGAAGAGTGAGGTAAGTACTGATATGAGCTATTGTTATAATCTAGTCATTTCTACTATTGGAGAAGTTGGCTTTTCTGTAAGGATATTGTTGTTGTTATGACACAATGTATTGCTGTTGAAAATGTCCTATTTCCCAGTTATATGACTATTGTGTTTTTCTCTCACTCATAGACATTTCTCTTCCTTGTATTTTGCAAGCTACCTACAACAACTCAATTACCAGGTTCTTATATGTTCACTGTTATTCATTGAGTCCATTTCCTGTGTTTGTTGTTAGAATAACAGGATCACGGAGCAATTAAATAAGACAAATATGAAAATAAAACATAGAAGATACACAATACAATAGAGACACGGATATATGTGGTTCACCCAGTGTGGGCTACGTCCACCAGATAAATTTCCAGGTCCTTCCTTATTATTATCCAACAAAATGAAGGGATACAACTTACAACACACCTACTACAACTTCCTCTTCTTTATCTCACAATCTCCTCTCTCAGAATGCAATATTTTCGATAATACAAATCCGCAATACAATTCACTCATAAAATAGTGTTTCCTTCTAGGAAAAAACTCCTAAAAAAACTTCTATCGTCAGATCTGTGACCTTATAATTAACAGTCCAAATTGATTATGAAATTACAATATTTTACAAGGCAATTTTTCCCAAAGTTTTTCTTTAGGGGCGCTTCCCCCAAATCCCCTGCCAGGGGGGCTACAAAAATTGCACCCCCCCCCCCTAGACCCCCCAAGTGAAAGTGGTGGGTGGGCAAGCCCCCCCCAACACCCCTTCGTTAGGGATTGGGGTCCAAGAACGACTTAAAAAAACCTCCGAATCAGGAAAATAATCAGGCTCCACAACCAACATTTGTTGATATAGAGAGGTAATTTTTAAAGATTGCTTGATGTCCCCAATTCATAATGGTGATAATTTCTAGAAACAAATTAAGTTTGTAAAAATATTGTGTAATTTTCGTATGCAATCCATTTACCAATTTGCATAAACCATAAACCAAGAAAAACACAAAAGAAAAATTTTAGTGGGGATATTACACCTTTTATTATTGATTAACACTACTACGGAAGAATAAGATGACAGGAATTGAGATATCATTTCCAGGATCAACAGAGTAGTACAAATCATTAGTCGATGACTTGTATCCATGAGTATTAGTCACAACAAAGAAATTTCTCATGATTTTGAATAGTATGCTTATCACTCATTGCATCAGGTAATTCTCTCAAGGATGGAGAAGTGGGATTGAAAAAATGGATTTGTTACTAAATATATAGGACTGATATACATAGTTTTTCAACACTATATTCCTTATTTGATTAGTGCAAGACTTGGAATGGAGATGAAAGATATGAATTCATTCTCTTGGAAGGCCAAAGATATTCCTACTATATCCATCCCATTGGAATTTGGAAATCATGTCCAACAAACTAATCTAGACAAGGTCACAAGCTCTAGTCCTTTACCATCTACATGAATGCAAAGAACTACTTATGCTCATCCACTGCTCATGATGGATCATTTCAATGTTGCTACATTAGTTCCTACAAAAAAAATGGAGTGTGGGAGGTATTAGGCTTCCATCACTCCCTCTAGAGGTATTCCAAGTCCCTTCCACAATGACAATTCCAAACATAGTTGAAGAAAATTAGTTTGCATGATGAATATATGAATGTTGTTGCGTGTCTCTTCAAAATATATAAGCAACCTTATTATATGTATTTATGAGTTGCTTATTCCTAATACTTTCCTTCTTCTCATTCTAGTACTCAACCAAATCTCTTGAACCACAAGGGATAGGGGTTTGGATTATACCTAATATGCATATCCACTTCAAAAGAAAATCTATGTATGTAGGTTTTATTTTAAGAGCGCTACTAGAAAAACTGCGTAAAATTCCTTTGTGTGAAGATTACATATCCTTAGAATTGGAACACTCTTTGTTTAAAATTTATTATATCGAAAGAAGTACATACAAAAGAGAACTTTATGGTTTCAAGCCACAAAGATGGAACCTTTGTCATTTACAGGGTAGATGCTCCAACTTACCACTAACCAATTATTATATCAAAATAAGTACATATAAAAGATAACTTTATGGGTTTAAGACCCAAAGATAGAGCCTTGGTCATTTACAGGGTAGATGCTCCAACCTACCACTAAACAATAACCTCACATAAAGAAGTTTTCGATTTGTTAAATCTCACAACAAAGTGGAATATTTACAAAATATTGATATGCATATGTTGTTTTTCAATTATTGGAGAGGTTGCAGAGTCCCATTATAGCTCCAATTATCACCCTATTTGTATTCAATACAAATTGGAGAGAGTAATTCACTATATAAGGCTAGGGGATATTAAACAAGAGTTACAAAATAGATATTAATATATAGGAGGTTTTTGGAGATACATAGGTTGTGTTGTATCATTAAAACAAGAATCTATAATTTGTAATTTATAATTTGTGTTGGAAGATTGACTCTTTTCTTGGCTTGATGATTTAACATTCTACTATCAATGCTATGGAGTTTTTTTTTTCTCTTGTACTTTGCTCAATATGTGGGTCTATTATCATGATCATTAACATAATATGTTATCTAGATAGTATCTGAGACAATTTTCTTTAACTGTGTCAACATATTTTTTTTTAGTTCAAGGAAAGAGTCAATTTTGGTCAGCCCAAATGCTATCAATGGCCCAAAGGCAAGTAATAGTTTCCTTGAGGAGCACTCTCCCTTCTTCCTAGGAATTTCCTAATGGATGGTAGATTGACTGCCAGCCACAAGTGTGACTAGTGACTTTGTTTCTTAGTGGAGCACTCCCTCTTCGTCCCTATAATTTTTAGATGGAAGGTGGATTGACTACCAACCACAAGAGTTGTTGGTGACCTAACAAGACTCCCCATATTTGAAATTGTGACCTCTTTGTATTAATACTTGATATAGTCACTCCAAACCAGGTGAGCTAACTCACTGCCCTTAGCTTTGCCAACTTGGATCCAATACAATAGAAATTCTCCAATAATCCCTCTGTCACAATTTTCCATGAGCACATTGTAGTTCTTTGAGCATGGATATATATTATTGTTTTCCTCTACAAATTCACTAACATTGTAATCACTTATGAGCACTTCTAAAAATTTATATGCTATAAATATTAGTATCCATTGATGCATAAATAACCAAGAAAGAAGATGGAAGACAAGCCTCCTCAAATCATTATTCAAGTCGAGATCATTCATTACCCACCTCTTATAATTGATAATGGAGAAGGATAGCTTCCATAGTATTCTGAATGACATCCTTTGGATAGATAAATTGGCTCATGGGAAATTAAATATGGGTAAATTAATGCAAGTCTAGATATGGCTTATATATAATATATGATATGCCATAGTGCAATACTACACAATTATTTATGTTCATCAAAACAATTGTATATCTCCCATAGAAGACAATCATAGAAGATAAAATCCAAAAAAAATTGGTAGCATGAGCACAAGTACGATATTCAAGAATCTTACTGTGAAAAAGTTGATAAAAAAGATGCAATGCAGCTAAACATGTGAAAGCATATACTACTGCAAAAAAATTGAACACGAGAAACCATATACTGCTGCAAAAAAATTGAACATGAGAAACCATATGGAAAAAACTACAAGTTGGTTGAAGAGTGCAGTGAGAAAGAAACAAAAGAAGCTGGAATTCCTTTCTATCTGTGCAAAACATAGGTTTGTCATATGCCTAAGGGATATATGTTGTTTTGTAGTGGAAGCATAAATCAAACGGATTTAAAAGGTGAATGTATAATCTCCATTATTTGCGATTGCCATTATCTTTTGGATGTTTAAACATGTCTTTTAACACTTGATTATGGTTTAAATAACTTATTATGAGTGAAGTGACCTTACTGTGGTGGTTTGTTCGGGTGGTGATGACTTGAGGGTGGATCAATGTAGCTCACATTTGGTGGAGAACCAGTCCATTTAACCATTTATTAGAGGTTCTTGGTTACCATTGGAGTTTTTAGAAGGATTTTATGGATTGTTTGTCTTGGGAGCTTAATAGAGTACTACATGGTGGGTGAGAGTCATTACTTCTATTTTTTAGTGGAGGTTCTTTGTTAGGCTATGAGCTACTGAAGTTTTATATCAATCCTATCATAACAGACCCGATACTACCCCCGAGTTTGGAGCTACCTACACATTTGTGCTGATAATTTTAGAGAAGTGTTTTTTAGCAGGATTCGATTGGCCACTTGTTTTGGATCATTGTGGGGTAGTTAGTTGGATTTCTGGGTGTTGGTGTTGACCATTAGTGCCTTCCAAGTGTACCTTTGAGGGTCTTTTATATCATTTGTTTTTGGACTACATTCAAGATAGGGGGTCACTTCATTATTGAGCTCTTAACTACTGTGGGGAGAAAGCATCAAGTAGTTGAGGTGAGTTAAGGCTGCAGGTTTAGGTGGAAGGTATCGGTTAGAGGGATAAGATTTTAGATGGAAGCTGAGGTCAGTGCACTAATGGGTGCGGTTGACGAGGCACTTTGGCATAGTTACGGACTTTTCACCTCTGAAGACGGGCTCATTCTGAGTATGTCTAGACATAACTCACAACAGAAAGTGACTCCCTTGATTCCTAAGGTAGTTAGTTTGCTCAGGGACAAGCATACTCAGTTGGATCCTGAGCCTTTCTCGTATCGAGTCTACACTGAGACAGTTGTTGAAGGTCTGGGAGTTATAAGGGAGACTACTGGAGTTTGGCCTAAGGGAGTATTTGGACTGAGTGTACATGGGAGACCTGGAAAACGTGTTAAACTGCGGAATTCCAACCGGTCTAAGCACAGATTGGTTATGGGGTTGGATATTGGCCTCAAGGAAACTTGCAATCTGGTGCTAAGGGGTTTGGTGGGGCACTTGTCCTATCAGTCACTCTGTAACATCCCATTACCTATCTGGGTTGAGGAAACTTGGGCACCGGTATTGGGGTATACACCAACGATCTTGTATTTGACGAGTGGCTGGCTCAACTTTCGTTTTCATAAGCCAAAATATACTCTCCTTATCTTGGACAAGATGTGGGTGCTATATGGGTGCAGCCTAATGTTAAAGTGATGGAGGGTGGGCTTCGACCCATCAAAACATTATTTCCATCGCCATCATTTGTAGGTCCTGCTACCGGGTTTGCCTCTACAACTTTGGAACCAAAAAGCTCTGGAAGTTATCAGGAATGAGCTAGGTAGATTTATTAAAGTAGACAAACATCTGTTGAAAGCTTCGAAAAAACGTTTGTGTAGGGTTTTAGTCGATATTTATATTCACACTGGCCTTCTAGAATCCCTAGATATTGAGTGGAGGGGACACTTGTAGCTTCAGAGGCTAGATTACCTTGGAGTACCTTTCAAATGTTCCCTCTGTCGTAGAAAAAGCCACTTGTGCAAGGATTATAGGGCTTCCACTGAGGAGGTTGATTCAGAGGATTCTTTGCTTCGAGGATTGACCCGAGAAGACTTTACAACGGTGGAATCATCGGCTTGCGGTTTGTTTTTTTCAGCATCAGAGCCCCTCTATCCTTTAGCTCCTAGGGCCACCTTCATGGGTAAGTTGAAGAACATCTGTCCTAATTTGGAGTGGATGAGTTTAGGAGGCAGGAATCTTCTACAAATTCATTATTCGATCATTTATGGGTTGGTATGGGAGGGTTTTTTTCGTTTTACATACATAGTGTGGGGAGACTAGGCTAGAGCCTATGGGAAACCTTAGTATTCCTACAACTCCTATTGAGACCACAACTCCCTGTGGAGTTATAGATTCTTCTTGTGAGTCGGGGAGGGATGTTAGTTTTGACTTTGAACATCCTTTTTCTGGGACAGTAGTCTTCCAGAGAGATAAAGAACCCACTGCAGTGTTGGAAAAGGATTCTCCCTTCCTCACAGGCTTTACAGAACACGAACTTGGGGAAATCTCTTTAGGATCTATGTTGGATTATTTGGTACCTACCTACAAAGAGATCGTGACACTAATACATATTCCTACATTCCAGGGGAGATCTGTTGTTAGTACTGAGGGTTCTAATCACACTGTCGATATGCTGAAGTAGTCAGGGGAGGGTTCGCTTAAGGATTTTTCTTGGTTAAGAGGTTTGGGCTTAGAAATTTCTCCTCTCAAAACAAGGAGTCCTAGAAAAAAATTGATTACTGTTCCCGTGACATCGATTTTAATTTTCGCTATGACTTCATGTTAGCACTCTGTAAATTTTGTATGGCTAAAAGACAAACGACAAAGGTAGTTGTTTCAACCTACTTTAGATATGGGCACTAGCCTGCTCAAATCAGAGAGGGCTCTCTCATGTCACTTGATATATCTTTGGCAATCAATGGCTAGATTCAGATTTTTTGGGGGGGTTTTATAAAGTTGTTGGAAAGGAAGGGGAGGGACACTTAGGGATATGGAGTCAAAATTCTGAAAGTCAATGAAAACAATGGCTGGCTGGTAGAATTCTCCAGAGGATAAAGGATAAATGAGGCCATGAATCTGAGTTATAAATCATATTTAAGCAGGGTGTAGGAGGAAAGAGAAATCAAATAACTGCATCAGAGCATTACTGAAATGAATTCTGAATTGGTTAGGAAGGAAATTACATAGTTTAAATTGCTTAAGCTGAGAGCATCATAAGATGAATTTTGGGCCTTTATCTCTCCAATTTAAACAAAAGAAAATGTAAATGGAATTAAGGAACACAAGAAATACATACAATGAAAGGAGACAAAACTCATATCACCACCATTAGCATATTTTCATAGAGACTTCAAAATATTCTGCATATGTATTCAATTCAGCTCCAAAAAATTACAATTGAGTTCAGAAACAACTAAAAGGTGCCCTTGCACTTCTTCCAACATTAATTCATTCAGAACTTCTAGTACTTATACAATTTGATTACAATGGTTGAACTGAAATGTTTCAGATTCTAAAATGGACTACAATAATTTCAACTGACATAATTCGATATGTGAACTGATTTACAATGATTAAGCAAAAAATGTTCCATAAACTAACGACTGATTTCTTCGACTGCTCAGATTTGTCTTTGCCATCTATCTTGTTCTAATTTTCTGTCAAACTCGTCAATTTTGTGTCACTTGGAGGCTATTGATTGGTCCCTGGAAATTTGTATTTTGTCCACTGTAATTCAGAATGGATATTTTAATCCATCATTTCCTTTATCAAGATCTCCAGGTCGATGCAAGTGGTATAATTCATAGTTGGTAGCCAGATCTTTACAGTCTTGAACTGGTTTAAGATCTCAAAATCTGTGGCCAAAACTTCCACCAGATTTGGTCCTTTCAAGTTTTCCTCCAAACCTTCAAATTTGGAATGATCCATTCTATGTTGGGCGATGAGAGAGTTGTATCCCTTTTGATCATATAATTTCCCTTTGCCATCCCAAAATGGTGGGAGGCCTTTGATAAACAATTGCTCAAATAGATCCTTTAATTCTTGTATACTCTGCTCCATCTGCGTGGCTTTGGTTTGAACTGACTTAAGCATATTATGTTTAGCAATGATCCTCCTGGCTCAAATGATCAACATAGTCCTATATTTTACCCCAATGGTATGAAGATCGGCAATGGGAATGGAATTCAACAGATTTATAGTGTTTTGGGTCCACTCTAAGGGTTTTTTCTCCAGTGTTTCATTCACCACAATGCACCTGCTTCGAGCAATGATATCCATGTTATCTTTGTCGTCTATGAAATTTAGGTACACCCTGAACTTAGCAGCTTAGGCAACAATAGAGTCCCAGATCACATGTTTATCTCCCTACAAAATTCATTTACCTTTCAACCTCATTTTCAACATGTCCACTCTTTCCTGCAAAGTCTAATTCTCCTTCTAGAACTGGGCCACCTTCTCATTCTTTATCTTCATTTCTTGTTGTAGTTTTTCTATATCTCCTTTGAGATTCTTGATTTCTCCTTCCTTCAGGATAACTTGGGACATAGCCTGAACCAATCCATCAGTGCTTGATCCAGTTTCTGCAGTAGAAGGTACAATAGAAGTCGTGTTTGATGTTATTATGTGCCCTTATGACCAATTCACCTTTTATTTCTCCATATGCAATACTTTGGCTTTGTAATTTAGTGCTTCCTGTCTAAATGCCTCTTTTTCTTGTTCTAGAGAAACCAACTCTATCGTCTATGGGTGTTCTGTAGCAGACATTTTTAGCTTCTTCTTTAGGATTTGGATCATCTTCTCTTTCTCATCTAAGGAAGCTTTTACCCCTTGAGGGCCTTCAGATTCTAATCTCTTGACCTGAGTTTGCCAGGCTCTATTGGACATTTTCTCTTGCTTCAATTGTCCATCCAATTTAATTGCATGAGTTGTCAGCCTTGAAACCCTCAAACTCAGACTCAGGTAGTATGAATACAACATGTCACTTGCATTTTTGTGGAATTTTACTTTCTCTAGGGCATCGATATTTTCATAATGCATCTTGATTTTAGACACTTTATCCTCATCCACCACTGCTATATTAAGTGTATTCCTTTCTACATCCTTGACTGAGAACATGCAAGACTTATGTTGGGAGATCCTTTTACCTCGAGTAACAAATATCTTATTTCACTCATGGCTAGATTTCCTTTCACAACATATTGATTTGCTAAATCTTCTTTGGATTGGTAGACTACTCTAGGTGCCTTACTAAATACATGTTTCTTGTTGCTGGAAGCTCTTGAGCTGTGTTCACCCTGTGGTATGATTCTTGTACCAGCCTCTTCGTTTTTGGTCGCACTCTTCACCATTTTGATGCTTATTTTATCTTTAGGCTCTTCTTCCTCTAGGTCCACTACCTGTGAAGATTGTGTGATTTTCATTTTCTTGACAACATTTTGTTGACCACTGGTGCCTAGGGCTTCTGAACTGCTCCTTTTTTTTTTATAAAAACTCATCTTGGGAGCTTTAATAATCAATATCAGAGAATTTTTATGTGTCTGAGTATGATGTAGGGCTAACCCTACTTGCTGTGTCTGATCAGGCTACAACAGGACTTCCATATCTGCACAGGTTTCCAGATTTGCTAACTTATCAAAACCTTCAACATACTCATGTTCATAAGGGCCATGTTTGCTCATCAATATTCTTTTAGATATGACCTGGTGTGGATCATATTTTCTTCCTTGTAACTGTGCAAACCTAAATTCTTTGAGTTTGGCCTAGATCTGAGGCAAGCAGGATCTAGTCTTCACAACAAAGGGTTTGATTATGAATGGAAATTTTAAGTTGGACGCTTTGTGCATTTTCATAAAATGTTATCTTTCTAAGATGTTTCTTTGCCTAATGAATTCTAAAGCAAAGACTCTTGGTGTCAAAAAAACTGGCAAAAGGTGAGGTGCTTCTTGGCAGCCATATACCCAAATCACTGCAGAATGCATAAACAACATCTAATCTCCCACTCTGTTTTCTGGATTTGGCTGCAAATAAATTTTCATGTCTTCTAGGACTCTTGGCAGGCTGGTGTTGAAGATCAAGATGTAAACTCTAGACATGATCATATTTATGAAAATAATAATTTTGATCCTTTTGCATTCAATTAAGATGAATGTTGCTTCGGGGAACTCTGTTTTGTTTGTTTCTAGGAACATCTTCAGCAGGTATGTGTAATACTTGAAGTTCCTTAGTGATTGAAAATTCACTAGATGATTGTGTATGTTATCAGCTAGGAACTTATCAAAACTGAAAAAGACTGACTAACTGGAATCTGACTGGAAAAAGGTTAGCAGAAAACCTAGCATGACCTCAACCATGTAATTGTCATTATCTAAACCTAAAATTTGACAGAGGATGGAACAAGCCCACTGGCAAAGACAGAATTTCAGAATGATGCTCATGTTTAACGATTGTCTGCAAAAATAGGGGTTTGACCTCAGGGGGACATTCTCTGTAAACTACAACTAAAATTTATTCCTTGAAGGGTTCACACACTGTGGAGGGAGACTCTGGCACACTAAGGGTGTGCTGAATTGACAGGCTATCTATTCTGCATAGGACTTCTGACCCTAACTTATTTAAAATGACCTTTTCTTCCAGTGAGTACTGTTCTGTAGACTAGGTTATGAATTTCGGGAAGGGCAAAGAAATTTCAACAACGCAAGGGACTATGGAGGCTTGGACTTCTTTGAGTAAGGGTAATTTTTTCCCCACATTGTGTAACAAATTGGTTCTGGACACAGAGACTAGTAAGACATTTATTATAGTGTCGAACACATCAGAGTCTCTGTCATTTAGGGATTCTTCTTTTGAGGAGAATTCTTGTTTTGTTATGGACATAATGATAGGATCCATGGACATAATGAAAAATACCTATGAATGAGTGAAGAATGCGCAAGTCAGGTGCATTGTTGAGCCTTAGTTTGAACGAAGCGGTTGCGCCAAATTTCAAACGTTCGAATGATTTTGATATATCATAAAATAATGACTGAGGGCCCTCCTTTATATACTCCTCCTGATATTGGGGATGAGACAAAGCGGTTTGGAGTAGATCAATTTTTTCCTCGATATTCCTCTGGTGGCGCCACGTGTTCACAATCCGAAACCATGGTATTTCCATTGGCCCGCTCTCAAGCAATTAAACTTTGCGCAAGTTTTCCGCCTGATGTAGCTGCTGACCATTGATCTATGATGCCTGAGATTTGTGTCCCGTTAGGTCCCATCAACCTTGCGCCTCCACTATATTTAACCATATTTTGCTAGATTTGGATCCACCCTTTGGTTTATCATTCCTATACACCTGTTTATCCCTTAGCTAAGTCTTGAGACTTGGATTCCATCAAAAATTGTTATGGTGATAACATAGGCTCCTATTGGGGATGCTATCCTCCCCGTGAGGTAGAAAAATAACAGTAGACCATGTGCCTACCCATTGGGTTGTGACTTATTCCTGTAGTCTGAATCCACCAACCTTTATTCAAAAACTCAAAATCAACCCAGCATAGCTCAGGGCCTTGACCTCGGGCTTCAACTATGCCGCTTTTATTTCAACTTCTTCATTCAAAAAGAAAACACAAAAATGCTTATATACAATGAATGGAAGGGGTGATGATTATTTAAATGATATAATGTTTGAGGAACCTTCCATTCACATGCCCTCCTCCAACGACGTCTCCATTAATATCCTATAGTATGTAGGCATTACTCCCATGGTATGCTGCAATCTTGAATGGACCCATCCATAGGTGGTCAAAATTCCCATGTTTTCCCTTATCTTCATTTTTGGCATCCCATTGTAGTACCATGTCTCCCAGCTTGAAGTCATCCACCTTGATACGCTTGTTGAAAGCCTGTTTGATCTTGTCTTGGTGCAACTGGGCATTATTGAAAGCCTTCTCCCTAGTTTGTTGGACACTGATTAATTCATGCTTCCTTCTTCGAGTGCCATATGTTTCTGCATCCTGCTCCTATAACAGTCTCATCACTAGAAACCCAAGTGTAGTAGGAAAAATTGCGTCTATTCCATAGACGATCTAAAAAGGTGAGGTGGTGATAGATATTTTTGGGGTGATTCTATCGACCCATAATGCATGAATGAGCTTCTTGTGCCAATATTTTGTATTCTCTTGCAACAACTTTTTTATAATTCTGGTGAGGCTCTTGTTTGATGACTCAACTAACCCATTACCCTGAGGGTAATAAGAAGTGGAGTGGCCAACTGTTATGTTTTAGTCGCTGCAAAATTTCTCCATATTTTTAGAATTAAAGGCTGTTGCGTTGTCTATGATGATTTTAATTGGACATCCGAACCTGGAAAAAATATTATCTTCTAAAAACTGGATGATAACAACATCCGTCACTTGCCTGGTGGGAACTGCCTCGATCCATTTAGTGAAATAATATATTGTTGTCAAAATCCACTTGTGTTGGGCTGAATACTATGGATGTATCTCCCCTATAAAATCAAGACCCCACTGTCTAAAAGGAGCTTCCACAGAGATGGGCCTCAAAGGCAGAGGTTGCAATTTGTTTTTCCCCTAAAAAATATGACATTCATGGCATCTTGAAACCCCCTTGTAGACGTCAGAAAAGATGTTGGGCCAATAGAACCCAACTCTCAAAATCTTGTGCACAGTGGTTTTCCAATAATGATGACCTCCATAGTCACCCTTATGGAACTCTCTGATGGTCTTTTCAGCTTCTTCTTCTAGCAGAAAACTCAATAAAATCCCCCCTGGATCCTTCCAATATAGAGATTGATTTACTATACAAAACTTTCCTTCCTTCAGTTTCAAGAATATGGCCTTTTTTTTACTCAGTTCAGGAGGAGCCTGCAAATTTATTAACACATAGATGATATCTGCATACCACGGGGAGTCAAGAAATTTCTGGGATATTTGAGGATTTCTCTCTTCTTATGCACCCTCTGACAATTACCCAATGAAATTTATTCCTAAGAGTTTACAATTAGTCTGTTTCATCATCTTTTCCAGCCCCTATCCCTTGATAAACTTTGTGGGTTTGATCTCAAGGTCATATTCTAACAACATTGCTATCCATTTTCCCCTCTTTCCTTCAGGATCAAGTTGGGTTAAGATGTCTTTCACTGAGCTACTGGGTACATAAGCAATAGTATGGGAATGCCGGATGTAAACTCTAAATTCTTTCAAGGCTTTGACCAATGCATATGCTTGCTTCTCCATGATATCGTACTTCAAGGGAGCATCCTTCAATGTCTTTTTGTAATATGTTATGGGATTCTCAAAATTCCGGTCATCTTTCTGTAGTAAAACACCAATAATTGTGTTCTCTGAGGTGAAATAAAACAATATGAAATCCTTTTCAAAATTAGGAATGGCTAGTACTGAAGCCTTGGTTAATTCCACTTTGATGTCTTCAAAGGATTTCCTGGCTTTAGGGATCCACTTTATTTCATTTCCCTTCTTGAGCATATTAGTAATATGTTTTATGATTTCATCCAAGTTAGGGATAAACCTCCTCGGAAAATTTACTTTTCCCATGAAAGATTGCACCTCTTTTTTACTTATGGGTATGCCAAATTTTAAGATTCCCTCAACTATGTTGGGATCTACCTTTATCCCTTCCTTTGAAATAATATGAACCAACAACTTTCCTTCTTCCATGGTAAAGTTTGACTTCTTAGGATTCAACGAGATACCGAACTTTCTGCACTTTTCATATGCCCTTTTTAGATGCTTAAGGTGTTCCTCATCTGAAGCAGAATAGACATTGATATCACCAAGGTAGATAACGATGAATTTGTCTTTTTCATCAACAAAATCTATGTCCATAGCTCTTTGAAATGTCTCCCATGCATTCATGAGACCAAAATGCATCTTGGCATACATGAATGTTTCTTATGGTGTTGCGAATGTTGTTTTTTCCTGATCATGAGGATGTACCAGAATCTGATTGTATCCAGAGAAACCATCCAACATTGACATTTTCTGAGAGCCTACCACCTTTTGTAAAATGTGATCCATCTTAGGCAATGGGTAGTTGTCCTTTAGAGACACCCTATTCAGATTTGTGAAATCTACACACAACCTGATCTCTCCACTCTTTTTTCTGACTCGCACCAAATTTGCTACTCATTTGGAAAACCTCAGGGATACTATGATTTTGGCTTCAAATAGTTTCTTTACTTCTTTCTCAATCAAGGGTAACAACAAATGGTTTATCCTTTTCAATTTCTGTTTGAATAGATTGTGATCTTCTTTGATTGGGATAACATGTTGAATTATAATGGTATCATAGACTTTCAAATCATCATACCTCCAAGCAAAAACATCAGGGAACTCTTTCATTAATTTGACATACCTTTCCTTGAATTTAGGGCTGAGTGTTTTGGATAGCTTAATGATCTTTGGATCTTCCTCAGTCCCAATATTGTAGTCTTCCACGTCCCTTCATTTACTGTGATTTTTGGGCTTCTAGCCACATCATTATTACCGAAGAGTTTTTCTAATGGGACCAGACCCTTGGGTATGATGTTTCTCTTTAGATGAACTATATCTTTACCTACAATATGATTGTCGAAGTAACCATCCTTGGTGAAAGCAGTTGCATCTACTTCTTCATCACAGTATTCTTCATCAATGTTCAAATTCCCAAATTCATTTTCCATCTTGAGGAAGCTTTCTATATGTTTGTCATCTTCAAAAACTTGCCAGTACTTAATGTTGTCTAGTACTACTGGTCTGTATTTGACATCAACCTCATATTTTTTATTAGGGAAGATGGGAACTTTGAAAAACATTGCTGAAGTAGCCAAAGCATCAAAAATCTAATTTTGTTCTCTTGGAATTGCTGAAAGATTATATTATGGAAAGTTTTCAAGGATATCTAGCACTAGATTCCTATACGCCCTCAATCTAGGATTCTTTTCTTAGTATATGCCTTTGATTTGATTTACAATCATCTCAGAGTCTCCATGAACAACAATTCTTTTGGCACCCAATTCTTTCAAAACTTTCAACCCCAATATTAATGCTTCATATTCGACGATGTTATTTGTGCACTCAAAAACAAGTTTGTAAGAACACAATTTTGAGCTTCCTTTGGGGTGATTGATCCATACGCCAACTCCTTCTCCTTCTCTGTAGACATCTCCATCAAAATCATCTTCCAAATCTGATCTTCTACATCATCCTCCTACTCTAAAAACTTTTCACTCTGTTGATCAGATATTTCTTTGTCAGCCATATCAATTTCTGGCCCCTTCTCTTCAAAACACAGGTCATTGAAGAAAATGGAAGATCCCAACTCAGTTTCCATAGAGTAGATGGGATGATTACTAGGATGTGACTTGTTGATGACCATGTGTTTGAGAAAAACCTCTCTGTACAATCTTCCATCTTGACCAAATATAGGGATGGTGGCGTACGACATGTCCATCTGGAGAGTTCCCTTTAATTTTGCAGCCCATGACCTGGACAACAACATGCCAAATTTGGGAGGAATATCAACAACCACTACATCCATAACCATGTTCTTTGTTAGGATTTGTGCCAAATACACCACCAGATCTTTGATCAAGCCAAGGAATTTCACCTTTCTTGAATCAAAAGAGAACAGATCTTTATAAGGCCTTGTGATGTCTAGGCCCAATTGGTCCATGACTACATTGGGCATCAGGTTGTGAGATGCTCCAGAATCCAACACAACATTGTGTAGAGTCATATCATGGACTTTAAGACTAACATAAAAAGGGGGGACTCCTTCAGTATCACTATTTTCCTCCACGCGTGGGCCAAATAATATGGATGGGTGATCATCTTGTATGTTTAGGGTATCATAAGTTTGTTCCATCTTCATCATTTTGATGATCTGATTTCTATACTCAATGTTGTTGATTAATTCATTGAAAGGCACATAAATTTTTATCTTGGCCATCTCACTTTCAAAATTAAAGGAGGATGAGGTCTTCTCCACCTCTTTTGTGACTGTTTCTTTCCTTGTCTCCAGTATTTTCTTTTGGGGATATTCTTTCTTCTTTCCTTTGTCTACAACATCCTTTGCAGTAGAATCCTTTGTGGGCTGACTTAAAGCGGATATGTTACTCTGAGCTTCTTTGGTGGGGTTTCCCTTTGGAGGATTTCCCTTTGAAGGGTTTGGAGGTAATTTTTTATTTCCAAGGTTATATTGTCTTTGGAATTGCATGAAGGAATTTTGCAATCATGTCTAGTAATCTCCCCTTTCTACTGATAACCTTTCCTCCTCCTTTTGCAAAAATATCTCACTTGCATCCATGAACTAGTCATGTTCTTCTTTAGTAAAAAACACCTATGTTTCTTTATCATCACAACAGTTCATGTTGTCTTCAAAATCCATCATAATTCTCATTTACATAATTATTTTGAAAAGGAGGCATTATTTGTTGTTCCCCCTGATTTCCTTGGTTTCCTTGATTCACCTGATCTACTTGATTTGCCTGATTTCCCTGATTTCTTTGCTCTCTTTGTCTAATTTTTGGGATTATTGGTCTCCTCAGATTTTTGGGTGGACCATCATCTTGTTCTCTGGGGTTAGGCCTATTACCCAGGGCCATTATTTACATCATTCTCTCCATGGTTCTCATCATTGTTTCAAACCTTTCTTCTGATGTTTGTGAGGTTGAAGGTTGTGCCTTATCTTGAGTTTTGTTCATGTCCCTGCCAGAGTCAACTTTTATCTTTCTTGAAGCCATTAGATTCAGTTATACTTATATGGAATCAGTCATCATATCATCTAATGTAGAAGATCTCCCTTCTCTCAATAATAAATAAAAATCACTTTCAAAAGAATCANGGGGGGGGGGGGGTTTACCTTAGTAGTAATCAAATTATAGACCTTTATGAATCTGGCTGAAAACTCCTGCACCATTTGGTCAAGTGATCTCTTCATGTTGTTATACTGGGTCAACAACTGAAGGGGATTTTTCTTGTCTCCCCATTTTGCAAGGAAGTTGGTTTCAAAGGCCTCAAAAGCTATGATACTAGCTATTGGAAGGGCTCTGAACCACTTCCTCACTTCTCCTACAAGACTTTGTGTAAGCAGTCTCATTTTTACATCTTCAAAGTCCACCTCCTCTAAGTATATGAAATCATTAAACCATTCTAGGTGTTTTTGGGCTGATATGTTACCTTCAACATCATATAGTTTGATCCTTGGGTTATAATCTTGAGGTAAATCATGTAGTTCAGCAGGCAGTATGAGGGGAGAAAATCTAGTTGCCATGGTTTCTGTGAGGGGTCAGAGTGGATATTGGTTCTGAGTATGAATCACTATAGGCTTGGAATATGCAACTAAAATCAAATATCAGAATCATTTTTCATCAAAGATGACTTCGCTTAAACAGGATTTAGATTTAGTTCTAAATAGAGTTTGTTCAACTTTCACATCAAACTCAAGGTCTTCAATGCTTGTCACTCTTTCCTTGGGTAAGGATAGACATTGTTCTAGACGCAACACTAGGGTTACTTGCTTTTATTTTCTTTTATGTACGATCTTTTCTAGATTAGACATAGGGATTGCACTTTCTGGGTCTGGGTTGATCCTGGTGTGAATTCTCTTGGGAACCAGGATTTCTAGCTCACACTATTTGGTCCAACTGGTCTCTTGGTAATGGAGTCGCCAGGGAAAAATAGTTTCAGCCAATAAGGTATTTGATCCACTGTCACCCTCGAGGATCAAAATTTAAGTCTCAAGTCATTTTCCCAGGGAAGATTTCACTTTCGTTCCCTGGCAGCGGTGCTAGAATGTTAGAACTCTGTAAATTTTGTTCGGCTGAAAGACAAATGATAGAGGTAATTGTTTCAACCTACTTTAGAGCTGGGCACTAGCCTACTCAACTCAAAGAGGGCTCTCTCTTGTCACTTGACATATATTTGGCAATCAATGGCTAGATTCAGATTGTTTTGGGGGTTTTTATAAAGTTGCTGGAAAGGAAGGGGAGGGACACTTAGGGCTATGGAGACGAAATTATGAAAGTGAATGAAAACAATGACTGGACAGTAGAATTCTCCAGAGGATAAAGGCTAAATGAGGCGATGAATATTAGTTATAAATTGTATTTAATAAGGGCGTAGGAGGAAAGAGAAAACAAATAACCGCATTAGAGCATTACTAAAATGAATTATGAATTGGTTATGAAGGAAATTATACAGTTTAAATTACTTAATCCGAGGGCATCATAAGATGAATTTTGGGCCTTTAACTCTCCAATTTAAACATAAGAAATTTTAAATGGAATTAAGGAACATAGGAAATACATACAATGAAAGGAGACAAAACTCATATAACCACCATTAGAATATTTTCATAGAGACTTCAAAAGATTCTGCATATGTATTCAATTCAGCTCCAAAAAATTACAATTGAGTTCTGAAACAACTAAAAGGTGCCCTTGCACTTATTCCAACATTAATTCATTCAAAACTTCTAGTACTTATACAATTTGATTACAATGGCTGAACTGAAACATTTCAGCTTCTAAAACGGACTACAATAATTTCAAATGACTGTCTTCGGTATGTGAACTAATTTACAATGATTAAACAAAAAACATTCCATAAACTAACGACTAATTTCTTTGACTACTCAAATTTGTCTTCATCATCTATCTTGTTCTAATATTCTATCGAACTCGTCAATTTTGTGACACTTGGAGGCTATTGATTGGTCCCTGGAAAATTGAATTTTTTCCTACGTAGCCGCACGATCTCTTTCCACTGTAAGTCAAAAGGGATCTCATAATCCATCATTTTCTTTATCAGGATCTCTAGGTCGATGAAAGTGGCATAAGTCATAGTTGGAAGCCCAATATTTACAGTCTTGAATTGGTTTAAGATCTCAAAATCTGTGGCCAAAATTTCCACCAGATTTGGTCCTTTCAAGTTTTCCTCCAAGCCTTCAAATTTGGAATGATCCATTCTGCGTTGGATGAGGAGAGAGTTGTATCCCTCTTGATCATATAATTTCCCTTTTCCATCCCAAAATGGTGGGAGTCCTTTGATAAACAATAGCTCAAAAACAAATCCTTGAACTCTTGTATACTCTACTCCATCTACGTGGCTTTGGTCTGAACTAACTTGAGAAGATTTTGTTTAGCAATGATCCTCTTGTCTCAAATGATTAGTGTAGTCTTGTCTTTTACCCCAATGGTCTAAATATCAGTAGTGGGAACAAAATTCAATAGATTTATAGCATTCTAGGCCCACTCTAAGGGTTTTTTTTCTAGTGTTTCATTCACCACAGTGCACCTGCTTCGGGCAGTGATATCCATGTTATCTTTGTCATCTATGAAATTTAGGTACACCCTGAACTTAGTAGCTTTAGAAAAAATAGAGTCCCAAATCACATGTTTAGATCCCTGCAAAATTCCTTTACCTTTCAACTTCATTTTCAACTTGTCCACTCTTTCCTGCAAAGTCTGATTCACCTTTTGGAACTGAGCCACCTTCTCATTCTTTAACTTGATTTATTGTTGCAATTTTTCTATATCTCCTTTGAGATTCTTGATTTATCCTTCCTTCAGGCTAACTTGGGACATACCCTGAACCAATCCATCAGTGCTTGATCCAGTTTCTACAGTAGAAGGTACAATAGCAACCATGTCTGATGTTATTTCCTTCCCTTGTGTCCAATTCACTTTTTCTTTCTCCAGCTGCAATACTTTGTATTTGCAATTCAGTGTTTCCTGTCTAAATGTATCTTTTTCTTGTTCTAGAGAAGCAAGCTTTGTCGTCTGTGGGTGTTATGTAGTAGACATTTTTAGCTTATTCCTCAGTCTTTGGATCATCTTCTCTTTCTCATCTAAGGAAGCTTTTACCCCTTGAGGGCCTTCGGATTCTAATCTCTTGACCTGAGTTTGTCAGGCTCTATTGGATGCTTTCTATTGCTTCAATTGTCCATCTAATTTAAGTGCATGAGTTGTCACCCTTGAAACCCTCAAACTCAGACTCAGTAGTTTGAATACAACATGTCACTGACATTTCTATGGAATTTTACTTTGTCTAGGGCACTAATATTTTCATAATGCAGCTTGATTTCATACACTTTATCCTCATCTTCCACTGCTATATTAAGTGTCCTCCTTTCTACATCCCTGACTGAGAACAGGGAAGACTTATGTTCGAACATCCTCTCTACCTCAGGTAAAAAATCTCTTATTTCACTCATGGTGAGATTTCCTTTCACAACATATTGATTTTCTAAATCTTCTTTGGATTGGTAGACTTCTCTTGAGCTTCTTTCACCTTGTGGTATGCTTTCTGTACCAGCCTCTACATTTTTGGTCACACTCTCCACCATTTCCATGATTATTTTATATTTAAGTTATTCCTCCTCCAAGTCCACTACCTATGAAGATTGTGTGATTTTCATTTTCTTTAGGACATTTTGCTGACCACTGGTGCCTAGGGCCTCTAAACTACTCCTTTTGTTATAAACACTCATCGTGGGAGCTTTAATAATCAATCTCGGAGAAGTTTTTTGTGTTTGAGTTTGTTGTAGGGCTGACCCTACTTGTTGTGTCCGATCAGGCTGCAACAGGACTTCCATATCTGCACAGGTTTCCAGATTTGCTAACTTATCAAAACTTTCAACATACTCATGTTCATAAGGGCCTTGTTTTCTCATCAGTCTTCTTTTAGATATGACCTGGTGTGGATCATATTTTCTTCCTTGTAGCTGTGAAAACCCAAATTATTTGAGTTTGGCTTGGATCTTAGGCAAGCAAGATATAGTCTTCACAACAAAGGGTCCGATTATGAATGGAAATTTTAAGTTGGATGCTTTGTGAATTTTCAGAAAATGTTATGTTTTTGAGATGATTCTTTGCTTGATGAATTCTAAGGCAAAGACTTTGGGTGTTAGAAAAACTGGCAGAAGGTGAGGTGTGTCTTGGCATCCATATACCCAAGTCACTATAGAATGCATAAACAATGTCCAATCTCCCACTCTGTTTTCTGGATTTGGCTGCAAATAACTTTTCATGTCTTCTAGGACTCTTGGCAGGCTAGTATTAAAGATCAGGCTGTAAACTATGGACATGATATTATTTATGAAAATAAGAATTGTGATACTTTTGCATTTAGTTAAGATGAATGCTTCTTCAGGGAACTCTGTTTTTTTTATTTCCAGGAACATCTTCAATAGGTATGTGTAATACCCAAAGTGCCTTAGTGATTGAAAATTCACTAGTTGCTTGTGTATGTTATCAACTATGAACTTATCAAAACTTAAACAAACTCACCGACTGGAAAAAGATTAGCAAAAAAACTAGCATGACCTCAACCATGGAATTGTCATTATCTAAACCTAAAATTTGACAGAGGATGGAACAGGCCCACTAGACTTCAATAACCATGACGCTTACATTCGTTGGCAAAGACACTCTTTTAGAATGATGCTTGGGTTTAACGATTGTCTGCAAAAATAGGGCTTTGACCTCGAGGGGACATTCTCTATAAAATGCAACTAAATTTTCATTCTTGAAGGGTTTAGACATTGTGAAGGGAGACTCTGGCACACTGAAGGCTTGTCGAACTAACGGGCTATCTATTATGCATAGGACTTCCGACCCTAACTTATTTAAAATGACTTTTTCTTCCAGTGAGTATTGTTCTTCACACCAGCTTATGAATTTTGGGAAGGGGAAAGGTATTTCGATTGTGTAAGGGACTATGGAGGCTTGGAATTCTTCGAGGAAGGGTAATTGTTTCCCCACATTGTCTAACAAATTGGTTTTGGACAGAGAGATGGGTGAGACGCTTATTACAGTGTTGAACACATCAGAGTCTTTGTCAATTAGGATTCTTCTTTTGAGGTGAGATCTTGTTCTGTTACAAACATAATGATAGGGTCCATGGACATATTGAAAAATACCTACGAATGAGTGAAGAATGTGCAAGTCTGGTGCATTGTTAAGCCTCAGTTTGAACAGAGTAGTTGCACCAAATTTCAAACGTTCGAATGATTTTGAAATATCATAAAATAATGACCTGGGTCCCTCCTTTATATACTCCTCTAGATATTGGGGATGAGGGAAAGCGGTTTGGAGTAGACCGATTTTCTCCCTAATATGCCTCTAGTGGCGCCATGTGTTCATAATCCAAAACCATGGTATTTCCATCGGCTCACTACTAAGAAATTAAACTTCGCACAAGTTTTCCGCCTGATGTAGCTGCTGACCATTGATATGCGATGCCTAAGATATATGACCCACCAAGTCCCATCAACCTTGCACCTCCACTATATTTAACCATATTTCTCTAGATGTGGCTCCACCCTCTAGTTTATCGTGCCTCTACACCTGTTTAACCCTTAGCTAAGTCTTGAGACTTGGATTCCATTGAAAATTGTTATGGTGATAACACTTCAGACATTGGGGCACTTAGAGACATGAAATCCGTGGTGAGGTAAAAATCATGATTTTGCTTTCCCTAAATATCAACAGGGTAGGGGGACCCCTGAAATATTCCTCCATGTGTAGAGTTCTCTCTAGAACCCTACCTGATATTATATTTTTGCAAGAGACTTTGGTGGATGACTAGAAGGCTAGATATTTTATGTATTCTCTTCACCCTGATTGGTTTATATGTGTCGTGAGCTCTATACGCAAGCTTGGAGACCTACTGGTGGCTTGGGATCCTTTAAAATTTGACCTAACTACTTACATAAGCTGTGGTGGTATTTATTTGATAGTTACACTTCTAGAGAAAAAGAAGTTGATTTCTTTTCTAAACATTTATAGACCCTGTAATGACAAAAGATATTTTTGGAATAAAGTGGTAGCTACTGGCTTAGTAGCACACAATAATCTAATATTCGTTGGGGACTTCAATCTTACCATGAGTTTCAGGGAAATATGGGGTGATTCATCACAGTTGGATTGGCTAGCAGATTACTTCAAGGAGTTATTCCTAGAGGTAGGCTTGGTGGATATACTCCCAGATGTGTTAGCTTCGACCTGGAGGATTGGTAGATCGGGTTCAGATAATATCTCTAAAAGATTGGATATCGGTTGAGTTTTTGAATGTATCTGGTAGAAATTGGTCTTGGGTTGCATATCCATTTCTATTGGATCATGCACCGGTCATATTACAGTTGGATCATAGTTTTTATTCTTCATATTACCCGTTCAAATTAAATTTGATGTGGTTGCATGAAATTGAATTTACCCATATAGTACATGAGACTTGGAAGGATCAGTCTTTTTTTATTAGAGATAGAGGTTCAGAGGAGACTGGTAGAAAAATTTAAATTGATTAAGCAGAGAGTCAAGAAATGGGCCCTACAACAAAGATCTCAAAACTTTATAAAACTAGATAAGATGGAGGAGGATCTACTGGGGTGCTATCAAGAGAACTCCAAGGGCCTGAGGAGTAGGGAGGTCGATGACCATATCAATTCCTTAGAAAAAGAGCGGAGAAAAAATTTATTGGCAGAGGAAGAACTCTAGGGACAACAAAGTCGAGCAACTTGGATTAAGCGTGGCGATCAAAATACCAAATTTTTTCATCATTTTCTAGTTTAAGAAGAAACAGAAAACACATCTGGGAAGTTTAGGATGAGAGAAATTAAGTCCATTATGGAAATGAGGCGATCTTAGATGAGGATCTCAGATATTTCAAAGGGTATTTTTCAGATTCCAAGACTCACATTGCAGATCGGGTCTCCTTGGCCTGTCTCTTCCCTCGATTTGTAACTAAACAAGACTCACTTCTCCTCAAAATTTCGTGTACGAGGTAGGAATTATGGGATGTACTTAAAGAATTTTAATAGGACAAAAGCCCAGGACCTGATGGCTGGACGATGGAGTTTTTTATCCAATTTTTTGAGTTGGTAGGGGATGAGTTGATGGATTTGGTAGAGGACTCGAGGAGCAGGGGAGTGGTTACAAAATATTTAAACTCAACTTTTCTGGTTCTCATCCCAAAATTCAACAAGCCTACGAATTTTGGGGACTTTAGACCTATCTCCCTATGTAACATGTGTTATAAAATTATAGAAAAAATACTTGCAAATAGGATCAAACCAATTCTCTCTTGAACCCTCTCAGAAGAGAAATTGGCGTTTTTAAAAGAGAGACAGATATTAGATTCCATTGGGACGACCCAAGAATTATTACACAACATTAAGAGGAAAAAGCTATAGGATCTTGTTCTGAAGATTGACTTTAAAAAGGCATATGACTGTATCAATTGGGATTTTCTTAGATTGATATTAATCCAATCGGTTTTTGGACTAATGACTACCAATTGGATCATGAGCTATGTGATCAGTGAAACATATGCAATCCCAATTAATGGAGAGACAACATCCTTCTTTCAAAGAGGTAGAGGGTTGAGACAAGGGTGCCCTTTATCTCCCTTATTATTCATCTTGGTGATGGAGGGTCTCAGCTTATTGATAAAAAAAGGGTAGAGAAAAGGGAAATTAATTGACATAAAGGTTTCTACACTTGTAAGGACCCTTCATCTATTTTTTGTAGATGATGTTCTACTAATGACTAGAGCTTCTTTAGAGGAATGGAAGGTGATCGATGAACTTTTAAAAGTTTTCTTTCGAGCGTCTGGTTTGGAGAGTGATTTGTCAAAATCTATTGTTCATTACTATGGTATTCAACGTGACCTCTTAATATTTTTATGGAGTTCTTCCCGTAAAAATTAGTGGACCTCAAGTCAGGATTCCAATATCTGGGATATTTTTTGAAATCTGATAATTACAAAATTGAGGATTGGATCTGGCTTATTTCAAAGTTCGAAAAAAGGATAGATCCTTGGTGTAACAGGTGGCTATCACTTGGTGGATTCTATATTCTCATAAAAGTGGTTCTAGAAATCCAACCAGTCTATTGGATGTCTCTAGAAGCACTTCCAAATTCAATGCTAAACAAGATCATATATTTTATCTTTAACTTCCTTTGGTCGAGTTGTAGTGGTAAAAATGGTATACACCTATATAGGTGGGAAGACATAGCTAAACTGAAGTTATTTGGAGGATGGGGCTTGAGGAATATATTTATTTTTAATAGTTCATTGGTGACAAACACTCTGTGGAAAGTATTGATGGAGAAAGGAATATGGCACACCATTATCAAAGATAAATACCTTCCCTATACTTCAGTGGCCACCTGTTTTTGATCAACCTCATCCGGGATGTCAACAACTTTATTGACATGGAAAAACCTTCTAAAAGATTTATCGATATTAACACAGTGGTTGAGTTGGAGCCCGGGTTCAGGACAGTCGATCATTATTGGTAAAGATATGATTTTGGGATTGGTGCCCTCTGTTGTGGGGTATTCTACCCTACGGACTAATAAGCTAGGGCTCTAAACTTATACGCAGATCATGACCCTTAAGATTTAACTTTTAACCTTCTACCCAAAATCTCAACCCCTTTTCTCAGGCAAACACGGGAAGAAGGAACCAACCTTTTTCCGACGGTTGAAGTAGATCCTCCGTTGAGTTGTTATCTCCTCGCTGCTGTTGCTCCTTCCACAAATCTTCCTCCAATCAAGACAAACTGTGCATGCATGCTACTGATCTACTAGGGGGTTAGAGATAAAACATAAATCAAATAACATAGATGAGACTCATGTATTCGGGACGGGAAAAGTATCTTTTTCATTAATCTCAATATGAACCAACTTACAATGATTTCTGAGATCGGCCACCGTTCCACGATCCTAATCCTGGGCTCTTCCTCTTCTTTCTGTCCTCCAACTGCTGC
The DNA here is from genome assembly GCA_009831015.1 of Picea engelmannii. Taxonomy (NCBI): domain Eukaryota; kingdom Viridiplantae; phylum Streptophyta; class Pinopsida; order Pinales; family Pinaceae; genus Picea; species Picea engelmannii. The sequence goes on from ML802948.1 coordinate 119,352, forward strand.
TGCATGTATTTCTCCTAAATCTTGAGGCAAGGCTAAAGGGGTGGGACAGAACTGGCTTGGCAATTTGGAAGAGTTTCTTTACTATGATTTTCCTCCTTTGAATAGTACCCCTACCCCTCCTTTTATAGGCTAGAAGGAGCTAGGGTTCTTGGCGAACTCTCGGCCATGCATGGCTCGGAGTTCCAGTTAACTGACAAAAAGCCTTGTGTCCCGGCGGAAACTTT
>ML802948.1:156558-177183 GCA_009831015.1 Picea engelmannii
AATCAAAAGTCTAAGGCCAAAATCCTAAAGGGATAGAACTTTAGTGCTTTAGGGATCTAACCCTAACAAGGATACTTTCACAAATTTTGGACAAGAATCACCTTGTGAGAGGAAGAAGCACTTATGTTCCTCTCTTAGGGTTTCACCAAGCAAGACATCTAGCATAAAATAACAAATTTACCATGAAATATTAATACCATAAGAATAAATTGCAGAAAATTCACTTTATCCAAGAAACCATGAGATAAAAAACTAATTACAAAAATGCCCATCCAAAATCAACTATAACCATCTACAAGTGAACTTCCAAGCATAACAAATAAGAGAGGAAGAGTCAATAAACCTTATAGGGTGAAAATGTTAGAAGTCTTCTCACAAATGGCGAGAAGTTATGATGATAAAATGAAAAGTGAGGGTGGCCTTCTTATATGAGGCCACCTTAAGACATTTTTCCACATAAATTTTTCAACAACATAATTTAAGTGGGTCCGACTCCTTTATTTTCCTCTAGCATAATTCCAAAATACAAAAATGCATCAAAAAACCCTCAAAAGGATGACATCAAGATAGGAAAGGGTGAAATCATGCCTCCAAAGGAAAACATTGGGCCTCCAAATTCCAAGAAGCATCCTCCAAGGGAGAAAGAGTGTGAAGTGAGGTGTCTCATCACCCAAATCCATGCCAATCATATTTGGTACCCATCCATCCATCAAAACCCTAGCCAAGAAGATGATGTCAAGGGATAGAAGGTGATGTTAAGAGCCTCCAAAGGCCGTTTCCAAGGCTGGGAGGGTTGCAATCACGTCTCCAAGTGATTTCAAAACACCTTCTATGACAAATTACTCCATCCTTTGTGCATAAAATCCCTAGGGTACTCTTCCCAACCTCTAGGGCTTCTAGCCCATATGTGTGACATAATGACCAGAAATGCTCAAACTAAGCCCATATAGCCATCATATAAGGTACTGAGAATGTGAGAGCCACTGTTTGAGGGTGGTGAGTCATTGTATGTCCCACTTCTCTCCATCACACATGCCAAAGTCCTGCAATAAAGGAACAACATCATGCATACAATCCGAAGACGTCCCTCAAGAACCATTTCAGGGGAATTCAAGACAAGACAAAGTGTAAAACATGGTTATCCAAAGTTCACAAGAAACATTAGTCCTTAAATAATACAAAGTAAGTTGCAACTTAAAATATAAGACATGTAAGATAATTCACCTTAGTATCCCCTTCAAGAATCACACTAGCCAGAACTCCATGTGAGTCACCAAGTTGAAGTATGGGAGGGTATTCATCCAACCCTATTACGTGTGCCATCTAGATAGGAAATGAAACAACCCAGGTAGATGGATAGGTCCCAAGAGTTTCAACGGAAAGTAAAAACCCACCAAGAGTAAATGCGAAAGTGATATGGTTGAGGGATTACTTCATGTCTTATGGTGTTAATCCATCTCTATGAGCGCCTTTGTGGAGGGTACACTTACTCTTGAGTTATCCAATATTTGTGTGCCACCTTTTTCCAAACCCATTTTTTCCTTTTTCTAGTCCATGCTTTCATTTATATTTGCAAATTTTTGGGTCCCCTTTTATAGGGTTTCAAGCTTTTACATTAATTTTTTTGGTACAGGGGAGAGAAATGAATGACTAGAGCTCAATTTGGAATGGATTTTGGTGGTCCTTCTTTGCTATGTTCACTTTCTTTTCTAGCATAATTTTCTTATTATTTTATAGTAGTTGCAAAAAATCCTCTAGGCCTTTAGCCCCTCTTCTCATGAGAGAATGGACCATAGTTGAATTTTAGTATAATATGAGAGTATCCAGGATGGAGAGTTTTAATTATGTTTGGGAGCATAGCATTACCCTTGGGAGGTCCCCCCATTATTACCCTTTTCCCTGGGCAATGACATCATGGGACTAGGGCATAGAAGCTAACCACCAAGGTGAAACAAGGCAATTGACACAATTTCCCAAACTAGTGATCCATTGTCCAAATTCAACCAAATATCCTCATACACATGAACACCAAATGAATCCAACACTTTTCATGAATGAAGGACTAACATACCTCATGGTGATAATATCTTACCATCTCCCATGCTCTGATTTGCTTGAATGTGATGAGTATTGGTTAATCTTTGTTGGGAGGAAAATGAGGGGGGGTTTTGGGTTTCCATATGTCGACATTTTTATCATCATCATCATGGTGTATATCATGTTCTCCATTACAGGCCTTTAGACATGATCTCCTCTAGTTACCCCTAGGCATGGGGGGAATAACATATGGCTCCAACATGGGGACATGTGCTCATTGTAGAGTGCATGACAACCTCAACATCTCTGGTTTTCCAAGACCTACAATACTACACCCACTTCAACTAGCATAGAACTTTAAAATTATCTATCAGTGGATGTGATCCACTAGCTATAAGTGATAATCCAAAATTGTTTTGAAAAGAAAATTTAGCTACAAAACGATAAAGCAAAAATATTCAATGATAAAATGTATTTTCCTAACATGTATTCATTATATGAAAACAAGAAATTAGCATGTGTATGCAAGAATATGTAACTATACTAGCATGATATGCATGATGTAACATATATACAAATGCAATGCAAAGTGAAAATGCCTAACCTACCTACCCTAATCTATGTTAGTTGAAATGCTAGGTATAATCACATGACTAGTGAAACCATTCTAACATTGTATCAAAATGTATACCCTTGTGCTTAATTATAAACCAAAACAAGTATAATTCAAGAAAAAATAAGTCATGAGTTAGCATATACACCATACCATAACTAGTCATAAAATCTAATTCATGAAGGAAGGAGGGAGGGAAAAAGTCATGCAAGGAGGAATCACCACAACCTTGCCCTATCCATCCCAGGAAAAGAATGAAAAAATCAGACGAAGGAAAATTCTCATCCTCAACTACAAATCTATCACCCAAATATCAATAAGAAGGGATGAGAAAGGACCTAAGGAAAACTCTAAGGTTTGCCTTGGTAAAAGAGAGCGCAAGGTAAGGGATGAAACCAGGCCTAGAAAAAAAGATTTTCTCCCAACCGAAGGCTTGTTGGCCTTGTATGTGAAACTGAAAACCCTTGCAACAAACCATAGGTTGAAAACAACTCAATATTATAATAAAGTGACCATCATGAGGAAAACTCCCAACCATATCTATAGTGGCACAAAAAGATGAAAAAGTAAAAGGTTGTAAACACTCATCATAAAAATGCTACTCCAGGCTAATCATGTACTCACCCTAATCAAAATTAGAGCCTAGAGGTGGTCAAAAATATTCTTCATGGGATAAATCCAAGTTCTCAAAAGGATATATATCAAAACCCCTAGGACACGATCAGAGATCATCATGGAAATGTTGCAATAAGTCATCCCTGGGTGGTTGGAGCAAATATGTAATCATTTTGTCTTCTTGTTGCCAAGTATCTGAATCAGTATCAATCACATATTGTTGTTATAATGACAATGATTGAAAAATAACTTCAATACAATAAATGGGATCTCCATTAAAGCCATAAAAAGTCACATCGTTTACATCTCCCAACATGCATAAACTCATCAATTTTGTTTACCACATCATCACTCTTGGTATAACATGAAGGGTCTAATGCATCCAAGGGTTCCTCTAGAACATATTCACTTTCCCATTCATGAGATGCATAAACATATAAAACTTGGAAAGGAGTGTAATTTACCATGTTCTTTTCTTCTTGTGCAGGAGCCTAGATGACTTCATCAAGTGAAGGAACAAATACTAATGCTTTGTCTTCACGAGGATCCTCTTCATGGATTAGGTCTTCAACAACGTATGTTTCATCAAAGTGTTCTTCTTTTTCATATTCATAATGAAACTCATGTTCGTGTATTTGGTGATCTTCCTTATGATTCACCTCTTGAATCATCAAAGGAAGGTGACGGAAATACCCCTAGTGGAGTCTCCAAGTAAACTTGTAATATAAGGGCTTTGGGGGAATTTTACCAAAGATATGTTGTTGAGGAGAATGATTCATTCCTTCCCAGCAACGGTGCCAAAATGTTACCATAGGATTTGTACTTATGCAAATCCCAACAAAAGACCCCAAATATTACGTAACTATGGAATATTCTACCATTGTCACCTTAGTAAGAACTTCCCTTGTTTTAGTGGTGGAAGTGTTCCATCATAAGGGAGGCTTCCCTAGTGACCTCAAGGGATCAAAGTAGTAAGTATAGTAGCCAAGCCTACCACCCCCTGTCTTGATCACCGAAATATTGGTCTAGGTCAAGGTAGTAGAAGAGGTGTGAATTTGTTTGAGTACCTGCTCGAAACAAGAACACTTTAAAGCATATATATGACTATTTATAAATCCAAACATGCAATTAATACTTCTTTGAGACACTAGACAAGATAGGTTGCAACGTCTATTATAAATCTGTAGCAGTAAACAATGATATGACAACAATAAATAATTTATAACAACAACAACAATTAGTGCTAAGAAATGCAACAATTGACCATGAAAACTTATCATACATCCACTAGAACATTATCCAATTGTTATATCCAATCTATAAATAAGTTAGGCCACCTTTACAAGAGTGTATGCAACAAATTAGAGTGTTATCAAATGGTTGTAATAATCTTTTGTGACAACAACAAATTATCCAATGAGTTTTCCAATATTAGTGCTAGTTAGGTTAGTAGAATGCTTAGGAGAGTTGAGAGAATGAGTTTGTCAAACAATTTACCATGAGAATGCTTTAAAACTAGTGCCTTTTAAGGGTTATGGAGTCTTAAAACAACAAATGCAACTAAGCCTGAAACTTTATCTAGTTGCAACAAAGAAATAGGATTCAAACCCTAAGGTGCAAACACATTTGGGCCTTATGATTTGAATCTTGAGGACAAGGATTTCTAGGGTGAAATCACATTTGGGCCCTAGAAACCTTTTCTCCCTTCTTGTAACTTCAACTAGTTCAAAATCAAAAGTCTAGGGCTAAAATCCTAAAGTGCTAGCACTTTAGGGATTTAGGGTCCTAACCCTAGAAAGGATACTTTCACAAATTTTGGACAAGAATAACCTTGTGAGAGGAATAAGAACTTATGTTCCTCTCTTAGGGTTTCACCATGAAAGATGTCTAGCATAAAATAAAATATTTACCATGAAACATTAATAGAATAAGAATAAATTATCGAAAATTCACTTGCTTTGTCCAAGAAACCATGAGATAAAACCCTAATTGCATAATTTCCCATACAAAATCAATAGAAACCATCCACAAGTAACCTTGCAAGAATAATGCATAAGAGAAGAAGAGTTAGTAACCCTTAGAGGGAAAACATTTAAGAAGTGTTCTCACAAATGGTGAGAAGTTATGATGATAAAATGAAAAGTGAGGGTGGCCTTATTATATGAGCTTAATACATTTTCCCACAAAAAGTTTTCAACAACATAATTCAAGTGGGGATGACCCCTTTATTTTCCTCAAACATGATGCTAAAATACAAAAATACATCACAAAACCCTAAAAAGGGTGACATCATGATCTAGAAGAGTGATGTCAAGATATTAGAGGGTGAGATCATGTGTCCAAAGGAAATTGTTGGGCCTCCAAAGGCCAAGTGGAATCCTTTGAGGAAGAAAGATTGGTGAGGTGTCTCCTCGCCCAAATCCATGCCAATCATCTTTGATTCCCATCCATCCATCAAAACCCTAGCCAAGAAGATGACGCCAAAGGATAGAAGGTGATGTAAAGGGCCTCCAAAGGCCACCTCCATGGGCGAGAAGGTTGCAATAACGTCTCCAAGTGATGTCAAAACACCTACTATGAAAATTTCCTCCATACTCAATGAAGAAAATTCTAGGGGTACTTTGCCCAACATGTGGGGCTTCTATCCCATATGTGTGGCATAATGACCAGAGCTACTCAAACCAAGCCCATATGTCCATCATCCAAGGTCCTGAGAATGTGAGATCCATTGTTTGGGGGTGGTGAGTCACTGGATGAGACACTTCTCTCTATAACACATGCCAAAGTCTTGCAATAAAGGCACAACATATTGGGGACAAGACCACAACGTCCCTCAAGAACCATGTCAGGAGCATTTAAAACAAGCCAAAGTATAAAACATGGTTCGCCAAAATTCACAAGAAACATTAGTCCTTAAAGCATATAAAGTAAGTTGTAACTTAAAATATAATCCATGTAAAATAATTCACCTCGGTATCCTCTTCAACCATCACACCTTCCAAGACCCCATGTGAGTTACCAAGTTTAATTATGGGAGGGTCTTCATCGGCCCCTATTATGTATGCCACCTAGACAGGAAATAAAACAACCTAGGTAGAGGGATAGGTCTTGAGAGTGACAAGGGAAAGTAAAAAAACACCAAAAGTAATGATCCATATTGATGTCGGTGGCCTCTCACCTATTCTAGCTAGTTCATTTTGGCATTTTTCCAGTTTGGCAATTTGTTTTCCTAGTTTTTGGGTTGCTGACTTGTGGGGCCGTTTTGAGGCCCTAAACAACATTTTTAGAGCTCGCCACAATAAAAAATTCCCTTTACGATAGGCCTCTGTGTAGTCCTTGGATAGACCTTTCCAACAGGCTATCGTGCCCTAAAATGAAGATCGTATGAAAAATTTATGACCCCGAGAAGTTGATGTACTAACTAACCCAAATGGGGCCCACATGACTTTTGTCGCTTCATTACCTAGGGTTAGGTTTTTGGATGTCTAGGGTTTCTGACATTCCTGTTTATTATAAAATTGCCTTTAGATTCTCATTGTAATAATATTCTTGTGAATGAGCGCAACCGTCACATATCTTCATAGAGATAAGCCACCACCATTCCAACAAGCTTGTTTTCCGCTGCATTTTATAGTTTCAGCTTATTTCCTTATTGAATAGAAAACTAGTTTTACTGTATCTATGTTATTTTGTGTTAAGCATATTTTAATAATCTATATTAATTTCATTCTTCTCATAAAATATGGATCAGTGGTATCAGAGAATTCTTCTCCTTGTCATCTTAATGCATGTCCCCAACGAGGTCAGGGTACAAATAATTGGGTCTCTATCTTGTTTCTCTTGAGGAAAAAATATCTCGCATGCCCAAACGACCTCTCATGGTAGGAGAAAAGAAATATGACGGGAAAAGAGATCCTTTCAAAATGTTACTTGAGGAATCCCTCATGCTATGGAGGAATGGGATGATGGATAGTTTCACGCAATTTTTTCGGCGACTACTAACAGGCGACGCATCTTCCTCGAGTCGAGGCGCCGCCCCCTTCAAGGTAAAATTAAATTCGATATTCCTATATTTGAAGGTCAAATAGACAAAAATGTTGTAGACAAGTGGTTGAATCTAGTAGAAGGGTATTTTTCTATCCATAACTTTTCAAATAGAGAAAAAATTACTTTTTCACTCATCAAAGTCGTTCTCCATGTCAAATATTGGTGGGAAACTTTCTGTGAGCAAAAGGAAATAGAGGAACCCTCATTATTTATAGTCGCGACCACCTGGGAATCCTTTAGAGATGCTATTAAGGAACAATACTACCCTATCGGAAGTTATGATGACTTGTATACCAAATGGACCACACTGCGGCAAGAAAGAGACCAAGTAGTGCCAGATTTCACAAATATCTTCCATACCCTATGCACCAAGCTGGGTATCAAAGATTCAGAGAAATGTCTAGTTCTCAAGTATCACAGTGTTCTGCATAGATACATCTAAACCGAATTGGAATTTTTGGAAATCTCTTCCTTGGGCACAACCTATCGATATGCCGTAAAAATCGAGTAGAAGCTCAAACAAAAGATGCGACAATTTCGGCCTAGGAACCCCTTGCAGAAAAAACTAGGAAAAGGCGGCCCCAACCTACAAAACAAAGGAAAAAGAAAAGATGAACAGTATCAAGACAACCAGTCCAAGCCGCAAGCAAATAAGGACACCAAAAAGACAAAGAAAGATACTGGGAAGTGGTGTGACTTCCATTAGAGCCCTTGGCATAAAACTATTGATTGTTGCTCAAAGCAGTTGTTGGTGGCTGAAGTGAAAGCCTCTGAATCAGAGGCGGGTTCTGACTCTGAGTTAGAACTAGAAAGGGGAATACATCTCATTGACACAGAACCTAGTGCCACTGTTGATACTACCAAGCTCCATCCTGGTGAACCAAATGAGCTAGGAGAAGGAGAGAACCTTTTCCATTTGTAGATGTGGGTAAAAGGCACCTTGTTGCACTTCATTGTTGATAGCGGTAGCTAGAAGAACCTCATCTCAGTAGAGGTCGTCAAGTGGCTAGCCCTGCCGACAATGCTGCACCCAGATCCCTACACCATTGGATGGCTCTACCAAGGAAGCGATCTTTGCATTAGCCAACAGTTTCAACTATCATACGACATCAAGCCCTTCAAAGATGAGGTATTGTGTGATGTTTCTCCTCTCGAAGTTTGTAATGTTCTTTTGGGCCAACCTTATTTAAGGAAATTTCATGTTGTATATGAGTTTAGGCCTCGTAGTGTTATTATTACTTTGAACAGGTGATATAGTGGGAAAACCCCCCTATGGAATACACTAGAGTTCAACATGTAGGCATATCTAATCATCTAAAGGTATCCTACTTTTTAGACTACCCCGAATATACCCCAAACTCATACATGAAATAAAAAGTGAAAATATCAGGTAACTTTATCTTTTTACCCTTCGTCCGGTGTAGATCCTCTCATGTTCGATATCTCCGCTGACTACAAGCCTCCTCCCAAGGATGGAATGCATTCAAAAATAGATAAATAGGAAACTACAAAACATGCATCTCATATATAAATCATAGGTTATATGTTAGCATAAAACATAAATCAAACATAGATATATGACACATCATATTTCGGGATAGAAAAAATATTCCTTTTATTGATATCACAATGTTTACTTACAACAATGTCGGTGACTGCTCCACAAACCTGGTTCAGGCTCCTCTTCACCAAGCTCCAACTATGCCTCCGCGTATCCTTCTCCTCTCACACTTCTTCTAGGGAAATGGCATAAGCTTATGATGGAGGAAAAAGGGAAAAATAGGAAATTCAGAAGCAAATCTCACAAGATGGCTACAATTTCTTGGGGCAAGGAGGGGATGTGAAATGGGTAGAGTTTCACTATTCTTATTCTTCTTGTAGGAATGATACCCCAACACCTCATTTTATATGACAAAAGGATGGTTATTCGGTTGGGTGACGAGCTATAGGCGGTGGATTAGTTGGGAAACTACCCAATAGCTCGTAATCTCAACGAATTCCTTGCAACTTTTTAATTTTTGCAACATTTGTGGGTATACGCGGGTTGTAGTGGTGGAGCTAGCATATGTACGTGAGCTGTAGTGGTACATAAAGCGTGTGTATACAGGAAGTAGTGGTGCAGGGTGCGTACATCTTCAAAAATAGTGTTTTTAAGAAGAGTTGCTTAGTAATGGCTTGGAAAAAATAATGAGTAAGAGGGCCAAATGCCAGGTATGCATGTATGGTTCAATTTAGGGTTATAACAGATGCCCCCTAATGTGTGAGGTCAGAAGAGCATCTGATGGCCAAAATACATTACACAATATTCACCAACGTAAGAAGCGAGTAAGCCCTGGACCAGAGTTTGGGAGGTGCCATCTGCAAAAATAACAATTGTCTCACCGAGGCGGGCATACCCATCCTCGAGATGAAATAAATCATGGATGTCAATCAAATACACTACAGATCCATGTCATATAACTATATAAAGTGTATTCATGAGAAATACACATCAAATATATGCATGCATAGTATCCATCTTCAAGAAGCCCATGACGCCTGATGGCTGGAAATGAGGCCTTCAGATATCAAGCAACAACTTCAAGATCTTCAAAACTCGGTTAGGAGTGTAATTTGAGTGTATGAATTCACTACCTAGAGGTCTTCGATGGCTTGTCAGGAATAGACGAGAGGATCTCGGTGCTCAGGCAGAGAACTTCATTGATTTCGAACAAAGACTTGATTGGACTTTTGGGATGGTCGAGCATGAGGGAAAGAGACAAATTGCAGAAAGGATGACTCATGTTGGGTGAAACTTCCCTTGGAAAATAGCACGAAAGGTGATCAGACTCAAGTAGCATGACATTGACATAAGTTCACCATGCAGGAGGCAACATAAATTCTCCATGTGTTTGGAAGAATAACCAAACAGAGGAGGACACAACTCTATGTAGCGAGAACATCTTCCTAAGGTCATATTAAATCTAAAATCTTGACAAACAAACATAAGGATGTGCTTTTTACAAGGGCGACTCATTGTGCTGCCATAAAAGAAACTATTTTTCCCGTCCTCTTTTTGGGGTATATTTGTTTTTTTTGTCTTTTTCAATATTTTTGAAGAGCTTTGAAAAAAAATAAAAGACTGCTACGTTACAAAGGAGGAACGAGTGTCACAAGCATACTAGTTCCAAGAACAAGGAACACACTAATGCTCAGAGCAAGGAGACATGTGCAGGAAAAGGACAATCAGGGAAAATTCCTCCATGGGTCAAGGTGTCAGGTCATAGAGGCAAAGTGCTACAAGGCTTGCGTATAAGGCATTCCTCAAAGGTTCAGTTGAGAGCAACATGGAGCCAACATTAGGCCAAATATGTAGATATTCAAATGAGATTAGAAAGACATGATGAAACCCCCTTCAATGCATTTTTTAACGAGCTCAGAGAAGGTAAGCTCGGTGGTTTTTCATTTTTAGAGAGTCTGAAAAATGTAAAGAAGACTCCACTGGGGTACCTTTTTTGAAAATAGTCTAGTCAGTTTGAAAAAGGGATAAACTAGCACCGAAAATACATCTATTCAAAAACCATTTTAACGAGTGTGATACAGATAAGATCACTCAACAATCTTTTCAATTTTAAGGAGTCTAAAAAGATCTTAACTATGGACTCACTGTCTTTTTCTAGATTTAGTCTCCTTAGCCCGAAAAAGTAAAATTTCCTGAGGAGAACTTTCCTGGTGAGATGAATCTCTCGAGGCATACGTTTTTCCTCCTTAATCTACGGGCCGTAAAAAGGGGTAAACTCATGCCAGTAGATGTTTTTCTGGACCAATTAAACGAGTGTGAAAGAACAAGGTCACTCGACGATCTTTTCAATTTTAAGGAGTCTGAAAAGAGCTTAACTATGGACTCCGTAAGGGATGTTCTTCTTTACCAATTAACGAGTGTGAACGAACAAGGTCACTCGACAATCTTTTCAATTTTTGGGAGCCTGGAAAGAGCTTAACTATGGACTTTGTGGGGGTTCGTTTTTCGTAAATTTAGTCCCTTAGGCTCGAAAAAGGGTTAAACTTATACTTGAGAATACTCTTCTAGTTAACCGAAGTTCCTAGAGTATACCTTTGTTCGTACAATTGACCATCTGGACCGAAAAAGGGGTAAACTATCGCCAGACAGATGTGCCTTCAAGTTTTAGTTTGGTGAGCATGAAGGACAACAAGATTGCTCAAAAATATTTTCATGTTTATAGAGTCTGAAAAGGGATTAAAGAAGACTCATTTTCTGGGAATCCCGAGGGTGAGGTCAAGAGTGATAAAATATCAGGCATATGAGCCTCAAACTCGTAATCAAGACAAGGCTAACAAGGACTCCCGAGCCTAATGTCATTAATGACAACATGGACACCAAAAATGCAACTAGGATCTACCTAGGGCATCCATGTAAAGGAAGGCTCTACCACTAAATTACGACACTTCTAAAGAAGCAATGATGGTTATGTGTTGCAATTCAGTGGAATTGATCCTATGGTGAAGTGGAAAATACAATGAGATGCAGAAAGTGGAGGTGGAATCCTAACTTAAATGCAAAAAGTTGGAAAACAACTTTTACCAAAGGACATTTAAAAGTGGCCCATCTCTCAAAAAGTATGCCAAACCAAAAGTGAAGTATGTCATAACATCTAATGAGAAACTCAAGAACCACGTTAAATGATTTTCAGGCCAGAAAAAATGACAAAAGGGTTCAAAAAGTGGCAAAAAAGGCCAAAACATTCTATAAAAAGAAGCTGACAACTCATTTTCACCATTGCAAATTGAGAATTAGCCAAAAGCTAAAAAGACCCCTTTTATAAAAGAGTTGATTCCGGAAGCTTAAGAGGATGAAACAAACTTCCGCTCAGACCAAGTAAGTACAAAACAACCCCTCTTGCATTTCCATACTTCCTTTTTGTATTTATTTTGGTTTTTTGGGGGGCACACCCTTTTAAAAAAGGGCGGCCCTACGTGTACACAAGATGTCCAAGGACAACCCGCATATTCCCATGGGAAGAAAACAATCTTCCCGCGTGAATACGCGAGTGTGTCCTAGACAGCCCACATACACCCTCAAAAAGGTAGAAAAATGAAAATACAAGAGCTAACTTCCTCCATGAACTTGTCATTTGACAGGATTTATGTCCATTGGAGAGAGAGGGAGCACGAAGACATTGATATCTTGGTCGATGAGGACCTTGCAACTATGGCCGCATTGAGACAATGCGAGTTATGGAAGTTCTTCTGGTGTCCATTCATGAGGGCACAACCCAGGCTGTTGAATACCTTGGTGGATTAATGGCACCCCGACGTTGAGGCGTTTATGCTTGAGGGGCAGTCATTGACTCCAACCACTGAGGACATATACTTTCTCACTGGCCTCTCAAGGAGAGGGGAATCAGTGAACTTGTGAGCATTTCCCCTTGGGCCCCACAACATCGCCGAGCTGATCAGATTGTATTGCAAGGTCGACACTGAGAAATTAGGTTCTCAGGTGCCAATCCACAGGATTATCAACCTATAACTGAAGGTGATAGTTTTACTTATTGGGCGGATCACTGGATCTGCGGCCTTACATCAGGCCTCCCGAGCGCACATGCATTTTGTAGTGCAGTGCTTAAATGCACGAATATTCGACTACAACACGACCATGCTTGACTAGATGAAGAGACAACCCACCGAGTGTTGTGGGTGGAGTAACAAAAACTTCATATTTGGTACCATTTTATGCTCATTATTCTTTGAGAGGGTACCCAGTATTAGTCCATGAGAGACATTGTGGGTGCATGTGGTCTCCCTCCTAGCACTGTGTATATGGGCAACATTTCTTCCGTGACAGGAGGAGGAAGGACCATAGAGGCCTTCGACGATGCATTTTTTGACTGGTGGGCATGGCAGATTCCAGCGATAGAGGACTACCCCTACGCTGGAATCAACTTTTCCAGGGACCCGAACATGCCCGTACCTCCTGCGGAAGAGCGAGGAGAGATAGGTACGTTTGTTTTTAAAGTTATTTAAATTTTTAGTTTCTTTTTAATATATATCATTTTTATGTGAATTGGAGTATCTGACAACTATGTATCTGCTTATGTACAGATGTGGGTCTAGTGTGTCCAACAGACTTCTCAAGGACTAGGCAGCATCCTAGACCAAAGGCAGTACCAGCCACAGCCGCTGGACTAGCAACAACAACAACAATAGAGGTACATCCAGTTGGAGAGGAAGAGAGAGTATTGAGACGAGTGGAGCAGAACCTCACCGTGCTCACTCGTACAGTTCCCATGGTCAAGATTGAGGATCTCCTACCATTGATGCATGCTCACGTAGTTGGGGTGCCACAAACCTAGGTCCATCTCTTCTGGCGTTTGGAAAATTTCATTGTTCACTATGGCAGGGCCAACATGCCCCGTGCTTAGCTTAGGATGGACCACTTACATGCCGAGAAAATGCTTTTGTATATTTTTTAGGGCAAAAGCCCCGTGATGTATATTGGATATGTATTTTTGAGTCATTCGCGCCCACCTATTTACTATAGGAATATATATGTATGTATGTATGTATGTATGTATGTATGTATGTATGTATGTATATATATATATATTATGTCTTATGGATCACTTTTTTCAAATACATATATATTTACATATTTTATGTCTTATGGATCACATTTTTCAAATGTATGTACATGTGTATGTGTGTGCTTCTTTTTATGTGTGTGCAATATTCCAATCTAATACATGAGTAGCTAGAGTATCTTTGATTTTATTCAATCTCTTAGGAACATGGATATATGTAATGTAATCGAAGCAACGTTCTAAGAGACGTACCCTAAGGAATTGTCGATGTAGAGTAGGATCATAAACGCAGTAAACCCCAACCTGTTGTGCATCTAAGTAGACCCAGAGGTGAGATATACCATGCGATAGAGCATCACAAAGAAACTCTATTATTGTGCTATACGCGATGACATTTTTTGTGGCGTCACCTAGACATATACCTCCAGAAGATAGCAATTGGCCTTGAGGCATGAAAATCACCCAAGTTGCGGAAGCAAGCCTCCGAGTGTGTCGGATAGCACCGTTCGTGAACCCAATGAACACCTCTGATTCACTTGACATCTGCCACAGTGAAAAATATGACATCAAAAACGACACGTTCATAAAACAAAAAGACAAAAACTAACTGTATAAGAACTATACATATGTACAAGAAGTCACCCAAGGTGACCTACCTATGAGTAATACTTCTTGAGGTAGAGCCCATTTCTAGGCTCCACCAAAGAATTTCCCTCAAAGTCAACCAGGCGATAAGCGCCCTTCTTTAATACCTCCTTCACGATGAAAGGTTCAAACCACATGGGTTTGAACTTGCTTGCCCCCAGGGGATCCTTATATTGGTCATAGACTAGGACAAGGTCACCTTAGGAGCAAATCCAAGGACAAACAAACCAATCATATTGACACTTGACCCATTTATTATGAGCCTCGTTATCCAAGGTTGCATCACGACGTTGCTCATAGAGATGCTCGAGACATAATAAGCATTCCTCAAGCGATGAAGTGTTTGTCAATAACTGTACTGCCAACTTTAGAGATGGGATCTGGCATTCTTTAGGAAAGATTGTTTCTAGCCTGTAAACTAGTTGAAAAGGTGAGTAATCAGTTTCAATATTTACAGACGTTCGGTAGGCCCATATATTGGGGAAGCCTCTAGGGTTTTAGGGGATCTGTTGTAACCCTAAATTGCACCATACATGAATACCTGGCATTTGACCCTATTACTTGCTATTTTTGCCAAGCCATCACTGAGCAACTCTTCTTAAAAACACTATTTTTGAAGATGTACGCGTCGTGCACCACTACTTCCCACGTACACACACTTGCTGCACCACTACAGCTCGTGTACGTATGTTAGCTACACTGCTACAACTTGCAAAAATTAAAAAGTTGGAAGGAATTTGTTGAGATTACGGGTTATTGGGTAGTTTCCCAATTAATCCACTGCCTATAGCCCATCACCCAACCGAATAAACATCATTTTGTCATATAAAAGGAGGTGTTGGGGTCTCATTCCTACAAGAAGCAAAATAAAAGTGAAACTTTGCTCATTTCACATGCCCTCCTTGCCTCAAGAAATTGCAACCATGCTGTGAGATTTGCATATGAATTTCCCATTTTTCCCTTTTTCCTCCATCATAAGCCTATGCCATTTCCCTAAAAGAAGTGTGAGAGGAGAAGGATACGCAGAGGCACAGTTAGAGGTTGGTGAAGAGGAGCCCAGACCAGGTTCGTGGAGCATTCGTCGACATTGTTGTAAGTAAACATTGTGATATCAATAAAAGGAATACTTTTTCTATCCCAAAATATGATGTGGCATTGGCATATATCTATGTTTGATTTATGTTTTATGCTAAGATCTAACCTATGATTTATATATGAGATGCATGTTTTGTAGTTCTCTGTTTATCTATTTGTGAATGAAGGCTAGCCTTGGGAGGAGGCTTGTAGTCATCGAAGCTATCGAACGCGAGAGGATCTACACCGGATGCGAGGTAAAAAGGTAAAGTAACCTGATCTTTTCATTTTGTATTTCATGTATGAGTTTTGGGTATATTCGGGGTAGTCTAAAAAGTAGGAAACTTTTAGATGGTTAGATCTACCTACATGTTGAACCCTAGTGTAGTCCATAGGGGGGTTTTCCCACTATAGTACAGATGCCCCATAAGTTGCAGTATTTTCACTTAGTAAAGATGCCCCCTAATTGTACAGGATACACGAGGCAGTCTCTCCTAGTGCTATTTCCTTGATCTCTGCCAAGCAATGCAGAAAGGTCATCTCTCAGACCAAGAAATTTTTCTTCTTTGTGATTCACTCTTAGAGTAAGCGAAAGATCGCAGCCACATCTAGGGCCTCCATGGTCGATCTCTCCACACAATAGAAGTAGGTGGATAAGGTCATGGAAGAATACTCAAATATCTTCTCCTCTCCTATTGGGTTACCTCTACACTACTAGGTCAAGCATCTCATCGATCTGACCCTAGGTGCACCGCTACCCAATGGTCTGATCTTCTGCCGCTCTCGGTTAGAAAACGAGGAGATCAAGAGGAAGATCCAAGAAATTCTCGACAAGGAGCACATCTGTCCCATCTCATCGTCTTATGGGATCCCAATTGTACTGGTGCAAAAGAAAGACAGGGCCTGGCGACTCTGCATTGATTACTGGGCCTTGAATAAAATCACAGTCCAAAATTGGTACTCGATTCCCCAAAATGAAAACCTCCTTGATCAACTCACAGGGGCCAAATACTTCAGTAAGATTGATCTAAAGTCTGGCTACCATCAGGTTCCAATAGAACATACAAATGTATGGAAGACCGCCTTCAAGTCAAAAGAAGGTCTTTTTGAATGGTTGGTCATGCCCTTTGGTTTGAAAAATTCTCCAGCAAAGTTTATGAGGATGATGGAAGATATCCTATGACCTTTCACCAGTAATTTTGTAGTGGTGTATCTGTATGACATCATCATCTACAAAAAGACTTGGGCAGAACACTTGCAGCATATTCAACAGGTTCTAAACACCCTACGACAACACAAACTATATGCAAACTTGGAAAAATGATCCTTCATCATGGACAAGGTCCATTACTTAGGCTACATCGTTGATCATCATGGTGTGCATGTGTATCCAGCCAAGATCTAGGTCATCTGTGACTAGCCAG
Source organism: Picea engelmannii (assembly GCA_009831015.1). Classification (NCBI taxonomy): domain Eukaryota; kingdom Viridiplantae; phylum Streptophyta; class Pinopsida; order Pinales; family Pinaceae; genus Picea; species Picea engelmannii. Next base: position 173,592 of record ML802948.1, read on the forward strand.
CCCCAACCACAGTCACTGAGCTTCAGAGCTTCTTGGGTCTCGCCAATTTCTATCGCAAGTTCGTGTTGGGATTCTCTCATATCGCATGGGCCCTCATCCAAGTAACCAAGGGTGGCGGTAAGGAAAAATTTGTGTGGGGCCTGTCCCAACAACAAGCCTTCGATGAATTAAAGTAGAATTTGTGCTCATCCCCAGTACTTTCATTACCGGACCTACAACATCCCTTTGAGATCGAGACATATGCTTCAGACTATGTTTTGAGCATCGTTCTCACTCAACATGGCCACCCTGTGGCGTATCATAGTGAGACACTATCAGATGTTTTCCGTAAGTACCCTACTTATGACAAAGAAATGTACTCCATTGTGAAAGCCTGCCTCCATTGGATACATTACATTCTGGGGAAGGAGACAGTCATCCACACTGATCACAAGCCACTACAGTTCATGTAGGCACAAGGAAAATTGCAGAATGATCGCCATCAAAAGTGGTCCACATACTTACAACAGTTCTGCATCAAAATCAACTATAAAATAGGAAGTACCAATCGAGTTGTTGATTGCCTCAATCGACCTCCAGTCACGGAACTCACCATGGTGCTAGACTCTTGCGACCATGAGACCTTTGGATGGCCCCACCTCTATGAGACAAACCCTGACTTCTCCACCTCCTACCAAATGTTGGGCGCAAACTCAGTGGTCTCTAATTTCCATATTCAAGACGGGTTGTTGTGCCATCTGGGCCATCTCTGCGTTCCATCAAGTGAGCGGGCGAAGCTGATTTGGGAAGCTCACTATAGTCGGGTGGCAAGACAATTTGGCATCGAAAAGACAGTGGCAGTGCCAAAAAAACATTTATATTGGCCAAAACTTCGATAGGATGTTGGCAAGTATATCAAGTCTGCACCACCTATGATATTTCCAAACCAACCACTAAGAAACAGGGCATGTACACCCCTCTTACTACTCCTGACAAGCCATGGGAATCCATCTCAATGGACTACATTTCAGTCCTCCCATCCACCAAGATGGTCAATGACTATGTTTTTGTGGTTGTTGGTCGCTTTTCCAAGATGGCGATTCTGGCCGTTTGTAAGAAGAACATCACTATAGAGGCCACTGCCAATATCTTCTTTGAACGCATATGGGTACACTTTGGGATCCCACAAACCATTGTTTCATATTGGGACAGTCATTTCCTCAGCACATTCTGGTCGAGCCTCTGGTCACTGCTAGATACCAAGCTCACCAAATCCACTGCCTTCCACCCTTAGATAGATGGCCAAACTAAGGTCGTCAATCGGATGATATTACATATCCTGCGCATGTACAATTCCAAGCACCCCCGTACATGGGATGAGATTCTTCCCTATGTCCATCATAGCTACAACCGAGCCCTGCATAGCTCAACTGACCACAACCCCTTTCAGGTGGGGTTTGGATTCCAACCATTGGGCCCCATGGATGTTGCACTACCCCTGGCAAACACCTCGATTGAATCATCTCCTGCTCCACCAAAAGCTGACAAAGCCACCCGATTCATTGAGAGTATCCATCACATCCGCTAACAAGTTCAGGATATTTTACAGAAGTCCAATGCCAAGTACAAGAAACACCATGATCAACACTAGGTGCCACATAAGTTTCAGGTGGGTATTAGAGTTTGGTTGTACTTGCAAAAAGAATGCCTTAGAGGGTGCCATCAGAATCTTCTCCCACTCCGGTATGGGCCATACACCATCACCAAGGCTGTGGGTGACAATGATTTTGTGTTCAACATTCCCCGTTTCCTTGGCCTTCACTCAGTCTTCAACGTGGATCTCCTTCGGCCATATTTCCCACCAATATTGGACACCTCTGAGATAACAGAGCAGTTGACACCAATAGAGGTCAACCCTGACTATATGCAATAGGCATTCAGTGATAAGATTGTGGGCACACATATCAAGGGCACCTGACAACAAAGGATCCAACTTTATCAAGTTTTCAAAGCAGGCCAGCTCCTGCACCAAGGCAAGTGGCTCACCTGAGGCCAAATTTAGCAGAAATTTCCTCATCTCACGGGGGAAATCAACGCAATGGAGACCATTGATTCCTAAGGGGGGAGTCTTGATCCAAATGGATTTCGGTGGCCTCCCACCTATTCCAACTGGTTCATTTTTGCAATTTTCCAGATTGGGAATTTGTTTTCCTAGTTTTCGGGTCCCTGACTTGCGGGGCCATTTTGAGGCCCTAAACAACATTTTTAGGGCTCACCACAGTCAAAAATTCCTTTTGATGGATCGCAAAAAAATGTGTAGTCCTTGGATAGACCTTTCCAATGGGATATCGTGCGCCTAAAATAGATATTGTATGCAAAAGTTACGACCTCAGGAAATTGATGTACTAACTTACCCAAACGGGGCCCACATGACTTTTGGCGCTTCATCTCCTAGGGTTAGGTTTTCGTATGTCTAGGGTTTTTGACATTCCTGTTTATTGTAAAAAGACCTTCAGAGCCTCATTGTAATCATCTTCTTGCGAATTAGTGCAGTCGTCACGTCTCTTCTCAGAGATAAGCCACCACCATTCTAGCAATCTTGTTTTTCGCTGCATTTTACTGTTTCAGCTTATTTCCTCATTAAATAGAAAACCAGTTTTACTGTATCTCTGTTACTCTATGTTAAGCATATTTTAATAATCTGTATTCATTTCGCTCTGCTCATAAAATCCAGATCAAGTAAGTGTGAAAGTGATATCGTTGATGGATTACTTCATGGTTTATGGTGTTAATCCATCTCTATGAGCGCCTTTGTGGAGGGTGAACTTGCTCTTGAGTTACCCAATATTTTGTGCCATATTTTTCCAGACCCCTTTTTTCCTTTTTCTACTCCATGCTTTCATTTATATTTGCAAATTTGCAAGTCCCCTTTATAGGGTTTCAATGTTTTAGAATTACGTTTTTTGGGACCAGGGCGATCACTGAATGAGTAGAGCTCAAGTTGGATTAGATTTTGGTGGTCTTTCTTTGCTATGTTCACTCTCATTTCTAGCATCAATCTCTTATTCTTTTATAGCAGATCTGAAACAACCTCCAAGCCTTTAACCCCTCTTCTCATGAGAGAATGGACCATAGTTGAAGTTTAGTATAATATGAGAGAATATAGGATGGAAAGTGTTAGGTATGGATGAAAATAGAATGTTACCCTTGGGAGGGCCCCTCAGTATTACCCATTTTCCCTGGGCAGTGACATCACAAGACTGGGGCATAAAAGATAATCACTAAGGTGAAACAAGGCAATTGACACAATTTCCCAAGCTAGTGATCCATTATTCAACTTCAACCAAAGATCCTCATCCACATGCCCGAAAAATTAAACCAACACTTTGCATGAAAGAAGGACTAACATACCTCATGGTGGCAATAGCTTACCATCTCCCATACTCTAATTTTCTTGAATGTGATGATCATTGGTTGATCTCTTCTAGGATGCAAATGAGGGGGGTTGATGGGATACCATTTGTGAACATGTTGATCATCGTCATCATGGTGTAGATAATTTTTTGCATTTCAATCCTCAAGATATGATCTCTTCGAGTCACCCCTAGGCATG
>ML802948.1:180573-202060 GCA_009831015.1 Picea engelmannii
GTTAAGGGTTGGTGTGGCTCAGGCCGGGTGCGATCCCCGGGTGATTTTGACGGCTTAGATGCCCCTGAGTCGCGGTTTCTCAAGCCACAGGTTAATCGCGTAGCCAACAGGTCCCGCACAAATTAACAAACAAAAAAAAAAAGACATATGATGGGAAAACACAAATCATGGATTTCACTCCTAAAACTTCACTATCCATATAATTAACTATATTAATAACTTGGGATCACAAAAAAATCTAAATGGTAACGATGGAAAAGATGGAAATAAGAAGGATAACCATTCTACAATTTTGACCTTTTTTAGTTCATCATTATATGTTTGGTCATGAAATATTTATCAAAAGTGCAATTTTGGATTCATGAATTTATTAATTTTAATGTAAAAAAGGATTCACCACTTTTGAATAATTACGCCAAAAGGCGTATACCTATTGGAGATGGGCACAATTAATGATTTTTTAATCTTAAATTCTAATCTGATGGTTATGCATTGAAGATGCTGACATATTCTCAGTGGTCCTCCAAGATCAATGGATCAGATTTATTGTTGATAACTTCTTTGCATTTATAAATGCATCAGTTAACCTGTTTACATTTTAACATTTACCTAATCATATTAAGAAATTACTGTAACATCATATGATTGCCATGTTTAAATGATTAACTTTTGGAATTATTCAAAGTTTCATTATCTGACTGGGTATTTTTTTTAAAGAAAGAATTTTTTTATCGGTCGTAACTCTTTCGGCGTTCACCAGCTGCAAGTTAGCGGCTATGCTAGTCCAACTACAACTGGATTATGGGATGTTAACATATTATATTTTCAATTACATCAATCCAAAATGATTCTTACTAAATTTTGAGTCAAAAATGTTGATTTCTCATTATTTTGAATAGCTAAAAACAACCAATTCATTAAACATTTAAATTATAATAAATAGAAAAAATAAATATAAACCTAAATATATGTAATATGTTTAACATTAAATTATAATAAATAGAAAGAATAAATATAAACCTAAATATATCTAATATGTTTTTTTTTTAATGGAAAAAGTGGAAAAGATAAAGATAAACCTTAAGATATATAATTGGTTGATTTTTCTATTAGAAAAGGTAACTTGGATAGACCTGAAAATATATAGTTTGTTGAGTTTGTTATTACACCTTTAAAAATAAGGACGTCGAAGCAATCAACATTTTTTATATTGATATGCATATTGAAAAATATTATATTATATATAATCATATGAGGTGGATATTATTTTAAAATTTACACTAGGTTATATTTATTAATACTTTTTTTTTTTTTTAGAAAAGTATATGTTTTTTTTACTGGAGGAATTGACAACTCGCGGTTCTTGTACTCGTGTGATATGGGATTGATTCTCTTCTGCTATCTTTATAACCTCCAGGTGTGTCCATACAACTCGCATGTATGGGGTACAGGTAAATCAGGGTGAGAAAAGAACTTGAGACCTCCTTTTTACCTTTCCTTCCATTTACACGACACTTGCCAATCGATCTACACCCCTGCAGGCGAAAGATATATATCTTACAATGCATGACTATAGTAAATATTTATGCATTTGTGCTTTAAATTAATTCCATATTACATCCTTATTTATATCCATCTGTATCGATATTCTTAATCCTAATTGTTCAAAGATATTGTTGATCTTAATTGTTCAAATACTTGACCCTCGAATTCATGATATGAAATTATATAATAATTAGTAATCCTCATGTCTTTGGTTTGAATTTGTATTGAAGTTTTCTTAATGCAATGCAACCATTATGAAGAACCTTTTAAGTTCTAATAAGAACCCTAAAAAAAAACACATAACACATTGAGAGAATGAAGAGCCTTTTAAGTTCTAATGGGAACCCTAAAAAAACACCTAACACATTGATCTCTCTACGTCTTAAAATTATTTTAGAAATTAAAAAAAATTCTAACACAATGATCTTTCAGATCATCATAGTTTGAAGAGGTTTTTAAGTTCTAATGCGAACCCTAAACAAATACCTAACACATTGATTTTTCAAAGTCTTAAAATTCCTTTAGGAATTTAAAAAAATTCTAACACATTGATCTTTCAAACCATCATAGTTTGAAGAGGTTTCCAAATCCCTTCCATATTTTAACTATCTTTAAATATATTACTTTGAATAAGTGTTTTGATTTAACCATCACAAACAAAACACTTGAAAATATAAGCACGCAGAAATACATAGATCTTATCACACATAAGAAAATTGAAATATTACCCCACAGGTTGCACATCAAAGGCCCCTAAAAAAATTAAAGGAACAAAGTGATATCAATTCCGACGAACAATAATATAAGGTTTGGACTTCAATCAGAGTATTATAAAATATAAAATTTTCCAATTAATATAGAAAAGTACCTCCAAAACAAATACAACTTTTATTATATAAAATAAAATAAGACTTAGACTTCAATAATAATATAAGGCCTAATAATATAATATAAAATTTTCCAATTAATATAGAAAAGTAGCTCCAAAACAAATACAACTTTTATTATATAAAATAAAATAAGACTTAGACTTTAATAATAATATAAGGCCTAATAATATAAGACCTTGTTCAAAGCCTAGTCTTTAAAAAGGTTTAAAATGGTGTTTTAACAATTTGAAATTTAGAAAACTTTCACTTTTAGTAGGATTATGAAATTTGTGTTCTTCCACTTTAGCTCGTAGATTTATTCAATTTATTGATAATATTTTTAATTTAGGTGGTTATTGGTGACTACCCACCTATTCCAATTGGTTCATATATAGTTTTCATCTTGGTAAATTTTTCTAGCTTTTCGGGTTCGAAACTTTTAGGGCCGTTTTGAGGCCCTAAACAACGTTTTATGGGCCTGTCAAAGTCACACTGTAGACTAAGTTAAAGTGTGATGAAAACTTGTGTATTCCTCGTATAGACATTTCCAATGGGATATCGTGTGCCTAAAACAGAGATCGTATACAAAAGTTACGACCCCGAGAAGTTGATGTACCAACTTACCCCATTGGGGCCCACATGATGTTTGGTGCTTCATCTCCTAGAGTTAGGTTTTTGGATGTATAGGGTTTTCTTATTACTCCTTGATTCTAAAAAGGCCTAGAGGCCTCATTGTAATGTCGTCAAATGAGTGTGTGTATTCGCCACATCTCTTCTCAAAGATTAGCTACCACCATTCAAGCAAGATTTTTTTCATTCTGCATTTTAAAGTTTCAGCATATTTCTATATTGAATAGAAGTCAAGTTTCACTGTATCTCTGTTATTGTTCACTATATATCTATGTTAATTTTATCGATCTATGTTTCATTTCGTTCTGCTCATAAATCTGGATCAATGACATCAGAGTTGTTTGTTCTTCATTTGTTTCTTTATGCATGTCCCCAACGAGGTCAGGGTATAAGTAGTTGGGACTCGAACTAGTTGAGCCTTTGCAAGATTGGCCTCACTGAAATCGATGATTGTCCATGGGGGAAGAAAAGAAAGATGATGGGGCATGAGATCCCTTTAAATTTTTGATCAAGGAATCCCTTGTGCGATAGAGAAACAAAATGATGGATAATTTTTTGCAAATCCTTTGATGACTGCCAACGAGAAACACATCTTTCTCGAGTGGAGGCATTGCCCTGTTCAAGGTACATATCAATTTTTATATTCCTATATATGAATGTGAGATAGATGCAGATGTTGTAGACAAATGGTTAAACCTTCTAGAAGGGCATTTTTCTGTCCATAACTTTTTTGATAGAGAAAATATTACATTTGCACTCCTTAAGGTCGTCCCCCATGTCAAAGATTGGTTGGAGACTTTCTGTGAGAAAAAGGCAACAAAGGAATCTCCATTATTTTTAGTCGCACCCACTTGGGGTTCTTTTAGGGATGTTATTAACGAACAATACTACCATGTTGGAAGTTATGACGACTTGTATACAAGACAGACCATACTATGGTAGGAAAGGGAACAAACAGTCTCAAAGTTCACTAATGTCTTCCATACCTTGCACACCAAGCTGGGTATCAAATAATATGAGTGCCATCTAGTGCTCAAGTACGGTGATGGTCTGCATAGATACATCCAAACATAAATGGAGTTTCTGGAGATCTCTTCCTTGAGCATGGCCTATTGATATGCTGTCAAAATCGAGCATAAGCTTAAACAAAATACACAACAGTTAGGGTCTGAGAACCCCTCACAGTAGAAGCAGAGTAAGGGTATCCCCAATCCGTTGAAAAAAGGAAACAAAAAGGATGGATAACCTCAAGACAACTAGTCTAAGCAACAAAGAAAGAAGGATAATGGGAAGACAAAGAAAGACATTAAGAAGTGTTGTAGGAAAATCTCCCTACGGATAGTTAGATCTCCTCTTGAGATTTAGACCCTTAACTCTAAGACAGAAGGCACTTAACATGGACACTGACTTCCTTTTAGATCTAATCAAGCTGATGAACAAAAAAGAAGCAGGAAGGTGTGTACCTTATGAACGTCATTTTTCCCTGCAAGGTCCAAGATGAGCTTCGATCTTGAGCTCCTTGGTAGGTCCTACAAGACAAAAAAAAGTACAAAAGACTTCCTACTCTACTAAGATTAGCTAAAACATAGATCCATCTACTGCAAACAAAATTATATGAAACAAGTACAAGTTTGAAAGAAACAGACCAAGCATTGATTGTATTAATGAGAACAATAATGAAAAACTTACAACCATAGATGTGAGTGCAGCAGCTTCATCAAGCTCTCCTTGTCCAACCCTTTCTCAAAAGCTCCACGATCAGAATGAAAATACTTTCACTGATTATTCTCCTCCACTTCTCATGAGATCATAAGTTTGGTATCTCTAAACTCCTCTCCCCCCTCCTCCATGGAAACCCCTCATTATATAGGATTTGGAGGCTTAACCACCATGGAGAGGATCTCTCATCAGATCCACTAAGAAAGGGATATCTAAGATATTTAGGGAGAAAATATCTCTTAAATATTTTGGGGAGGAAATATCTCTCAAGGATTTTAAGGAGGAAATATTTCAACCATCCATGAGATCCTCCACCATCCCTAAAAAATAGGAAACCAAATGTGAGATGGATTCTCACACTTAATTACTTTTTTTTTCATGAATATTAATAATAATTCATGTGCACTTGATTCTCACACTTAATCCATTTCTTTTCCATGAATATTAATAATAATTCATGTGTACTTGGTATTTTTTCCTTCATGTAATATATCTCTCCTCCACATTGACTAGGGATTGCGACATAGGTTATTCCATGGTGTCAAGGTGTATGAGACACTTATATGACACTTTACAACACTTAGGGCGAGGTACCTAGGTGTGCAAATTTCATGTGTAACAATAAGTGGTGCAAGTTCCATAATATCCCCTGGCATAAAACCGCTGAATGTCACTCAAATAAATCATTGGTGGTCAAGGTGAAAACCTATGAATCATATGTGGGTTCTGAATCTGAGTCAAAACTAGAAAAAGGGAGATGAATCATTGACCCAAAGCCCAGTGCCACTGTTTCTACCACCAAGATCCCACCTGGTGAACCTGATGAACCAGAGGAAGGTGAGCGCCTCTTCAATTCAAAGATGTCAGTGAAGGGTAATTCGCTACACTTCATCGTTGATAGTGGTATCCAGAAGAACCTCATCTCAAAGGAGATTTTCAAGAAATTGGCCCTGTCGACAACACCTCACCCACAATCGTACACCATTGGATGGCTCCTCTAAGGAAGCGATCTCCACATGAGCCAATAGTGTAGCCTGTCCTATGACATCAATCCCTTCAAAGATGATGTATTGTGTGATGTCTCCCCCCTTGAAGTTTGTGATATTATTTTGGGCCAACCTTATTTATGAAAAATTCATGTTGTATATGATTCTAGGCCTTGCAGTGTTATTATTACTTTGGACAAAAAATTGTACATGATACCTGAGGTAGTACCACCTACTGCCATTTCCTTGATCTCTGCCAAGCAATGCAAGAAGTTCATCTCTCAGACTAGGAAGTTTGTATTCTTTGTGATTCATGCTCAAAGTGAGCGGAATGTCACAGTAACATCCATGGCCTCCACGACAAGTCTCTCCATTCAACAAAATCAAGCGAATAAGGTCGTGGAATAATTTAAAGACATCTTCTCTTCACCCACTAGGGTACCTTTTCACTATTAGGTCAAGCATTCAATCGATATGACCCCCAATGCATCACTACCCAATGGGCCAGTCTATCATATATTTATGTTAGAAAATGAGGAAATCAAGCACTAGATCCAAGAGATACTCAAAAAGGGGCACATCCGACCAAGCTCATCACCTTATGGAAGCCCAATCATAGTGATGCAGAAGAAATATGGTACCTAACAACTCTGGATTGATTATCGGGCCCTAAATAAAATCACAATCAAGAATTGGTGACCATTTCCCCGAATCGATGTTCTCCTTGACCATATCAAGGGGGGAAAATACTTCAGCAAGATTGATTTGAAGTCAGGCTACCACCAAGTCCCAATAGAGAAGACTGATGTATGGAAGATTTGCTTCATGTGCAAAGAATCTATTTTTGAATGGTTGGTCATGCCATTTGGCTTCAAGAATGCCCCAACAAATTTCATGAGGATGATGAACGATATATTGGGACCTTTCACCAATTCAGTTATGGTGGTTTATTTGGATAACATCCTCATCTTCAACAAGAGTTGGGAGAAACACTTGCAGCATATTCAATAGGTTCTGCACACTCTGCAATAACATAAGCTATGTGCAAATTTGGAAACAATATCATTCAACATTGATAGGGTCCAATACCTAGGCTACATTGTTGATGAGCATGGGGTGCATGTCGATCCAGCCAAGATCCAGGTCATTCGTGACTGGCTATCCCCAACCACACTCACTAAGCTTCAGAGATTCTTAGGCCTTGCCAATTTCTATCACAGGTTCGTGTTGGGATTGTCCCATATTGCATGGACCCTTATCCATGTGACGAGGGGTGGTGGTAAGGAAAATTTCCTATGGGACATCCACAACAATAAGCGTTCAATGATTTGAAGCAACTCTTGTGCTCATCCTCGATGGTCTCATTACCTGACCTGCAACGATCCTTTGAGATCGAGACATATGCTTCATACTATGATTTGGACGTAGTTATCACTCAACATAGGCATCACATGGCCTATCATAGTGAGACACTATCAGATGTCTCTCGTAAGTACCCTACTTACTGCAAATAAATACACTCCATTGTACAAGCCTGCCTCCAGTGGAGGCATTAAATTATCGCGAAGGAGATAGTAATACACAAAGACCATAACCCTCTGCAGTTCATGCAGAAACAAGGAAAATTGTAGAATGACCGCAATCAGAAATGGTCCACATACATGCAGTAGTTCCATATCAACATCAAGTATAAGACAGGGATCACCAACCGCGTCACTGACTACCTTAGTCGACGTCCAGTTTCAACACTAACCACAGTGCTAAACTCCTATGGCCATGAGACCTCCTGATGGACCAAACTCTATGAGAGAAATCTTGACTTCACCACTACCTACCATAGGCTAGGAAAAAACACAATTGTCATTGATTTCCATCTTCAGGATGTGTTTTTTTTTCCATCTGGACCATATTTGTATCCCATCAAGTGAGTGAGTGATGCTAATTTGGGAAGCTCACTATAGTCGGGTGGTAGGACACTTTGACATATAAAATATAGTGGCAATGTTTCAACAACATTTCTATTGGCCAAAACTTCGACAGGATGTCAACAAGTATATCAGGTCATGCACTTTTTGTGCCACTGCAAAACTAGCCATTAAGAAAAAAATCATGTAAACCCCCTTCCTACTACCGACAGGCCCTAGGAATACATCTCGATGCACTACATGTCAGGACTTCCTTCAACTAGGTGGGGAAATGATTGTGTTTTTGTGGTTTTTGATCACTTTTCCAAGATGAATATTATGGCTACATGCAAGACGAGCATCACAACAGAGGCCACTTCCAATATCTTCTTCGAATGAGTGTGCATACACCACAAACCATCGTCTTAGATAAAGATAGTCAGTTCCTCAGCACATTTTGGTCGAGCCTCTAGTCACTTTTGGACACCAAGCTCACCAAATCCATTGTCTTCCACCCCTAGAAAGATGGCCAAACCGAGGTCATCAACATGATGATCTTGCATATCTTGTGTATGTACAATTCCAAGCATCCACACACATGGGATGAGAGCCTTCCCTATGTTTTTCATAGCTACAACATAGCCATACATAGCTCCACTGGCTACAACCCCTTTCAGGTGGGGTTGGGATTTCAACCATTGGGTCCCATGGATGTTGCACTACCCATTGCATCCACATAGGTAGAATCGTCCCATGATCAAACTGAAGCCAACAAAGCCACCTGGTAAATTGAATGAATCCAACACATCTTCCAACAGGTTCAGGATATTTTACAGAAGTCTAATTCCAAGTACAAGCAGTGCCATGATCAACACGAGGTGCCACACAAGTTTCAGGCGGGAGATAAAGTTTGGTTTAACTTGCAGAAAGAATTCCTTACAAGGCCCCATCAGAATCTTTGTCCACTTTGATATGGACCTTACACGATCACCAAGGTTGTGGGTGGAAATTCTTTTGAGCTCAACATTCCCCCCTTTCTTGGCTTCCACCCAATGTTTAATGTGGACCTCCTTTGACCATACTTTCCACCATTATTGGACACCTCAGAGATATCATAACAATTGACACCGACAGAGATCAAGCTTGACGACATGGAAAATGAATCCACTGATCATATTGTGGACACATAGGTCAAGGGAACTCCCCAACAAAAGCTTCAGATTTATCATGTTTTCAAAGCAGGGTAGATCCTGCACGAAGGAAATTGGCTCACCTGGAGCCAAATTCAACAAACAATTCCTCATATGATGGGGGAACTCAATGAAATGGATAACATTGATTCCAAGGGGGGAGGATTGATCCAAGTGAATATGGGTGGCCACCCACCTATTCCAACTGGCTCACATACAGTTTTCATCTTGGTAGTTGTTTTCTAGATTTTCGGGTCCTAAACTTTCGGGGTCATTTTGAGGCCCTATACAATGTTTTTTGGTCCTTCCACAATCACATTGTTGAATTAGTTAGAGTGTGATGAAAAAATTCATAGTCCTCAGATAGACCTTTCCAATGGGATATCGTGCACCTAAAATGTAGATTGTATGCAAAAGTTACGACCCCAGGAAGTTGATGTACTAACTTACCCCATCGAGACCCACATGACTTTTCGTGCTTCATCTCCTATGGTTAGGTTTTTGGATATATAGGGTTTTCTCATTAATCCTTGATGCTAAAAAGTCTTGGAGGCATCATTGTAATGTGCTCATAAGAATGCACATAGCCACCACATCTCTTCTCAGAAATTAGTTGCCACCATTCGAGCAAGATTGTTTTCATTCTGCATTTTATAGTTTCAACATATTTCTTTATTGAATAGAAGTCAAGCTTCACTGTATCTCTATTATTGTTCACTATATCTCTGTGTTAATGCTATAGATATTTGTTTCATTTCGTTCCTCTCATAAATCCAGATCAGTGGTATCGGAGTGGTCTTATCTTCATTTGTTTCTTAGTGCATGTCCCCAACGAGGTTAGGGTATAAGTAGTTGGGACTCGAACCAGTTGAGCCTTTGCAACATCAGACTGGTTGAACTCGATGACCGCCCATGGGGGAATAAAAGAGAGACAATGGGGTAGGAGATCCCTTTAAACTATTGCTCGAAGAATCCCTCATGTGACAGAGGAAGGCAATGATGGATAATTTTGAGCAAATCCTTCGACTAATACCAATAGGCGACACGTATTCCTTGAGTGGAAGCGCCACCCCCTTCAAGGTATAGATCAATTTTTATATTCCTATTTTTGAAGTTTAGATAGATGCAAATGTTATAGACAAATGGTTAAACCTTCTATAAGGGTATTTTTTTTTCCATAACTTTTTCGATAGAGAAAATATTACATTTGTGCTCCTTAAGGTCGTCCCCCATGTTCAAGATTAGTGGGAGACTTTCTATGAGAAAAATACAACAGAGGAATATCTATTATTTGTATTCACACCCACTTGGGGTTCTTTCAAGGATTCTATTAAGGAACAATACTACCCTGTTGGAAGTTGTGATGACTTGTATACAAGATGGACCACACTGTGACATGAGAGGGACCAAACAATACTAGAGTTCACTAATGTCTTGCATACCTTGCACACCAAGATGGGTATCAAAGAATCTGAGTGACATCTGGTGCTAAAGTGTCATGATGGTATGCATAGATACATCTAGAAATCAATGGAATTTATAGACATATTATCCTTAGGTGCATATTATCGATATGCTATCAAAATCGAGCAGAAGATTAAACAAAAGACACAATAGTTTGGGTTTGGGAACCCTTCATAACGGAAGCAGTTTAAGGGAAACTCCAACCCACAGAACAAAGGATAGAGAAAGAATGGAAATCCTTAGGAAAATGAGTCTAAGCTGCAAACAAATAAGGACAATGGGAAGACAAAGAAAGACATTGGGAAGTGGTGTGAGTTCCATAAGAGCCCCTGGCATAAATCCATTGAATGCTGATAAAAGCAGTCATTGGTGGCCGAGTTGAAATCCCTTGAATCATATGTGGGTTCCAACTCTGAGTTAGAACCTGAAAAAGGGACACAGATCATTGACATAGAACCCAATGCCACCATTTCTACTACCAAGATCTAGCGTGATGAACTTGATGAACTTGATGAAGGAAAGTGCCTCTTTGATTCATAGATGTGGGTGAAGGGTACTCCACTTCACTTCATAGTTGATAATGGTAGCCACGAGAACCTCATCTAAGTGGAGGTTGACAAGAGTTTGGATATGCTGAAAACATCACACCCACAATTTTACACCATCAGATGGCTCCGCCAAGGAAGCAATCTCTACGTCAACCAACAATGTTGTTTGTCCTACGACATCATTCCCTTAAAATATGAGGTATTGTCTGATGCCGACCCCCTTGAAGTTTGTGATGTTCTTTTGGGCCAACCTTATTTATCGAAACATCATGTTGTATATGAGTCTAGGCCTTGCAGTTTTATTATTACTTTGGATAAGGAAATTGTACAGGATACATGAGGTAGTCCCACCTACTTCCATTTCCTTGATATCTACTAAGAAATGTAGGAAGGTCATCTCTCAGTCTGAGAAGTTTGTCTTCTTCATGATTCACACTCAAAGTGAGAGGAAAGTCGCAACCACATCCATGGCCTCTACGGTAGGTCTCTCCACTTAGTATAAGCAAGTGGATAAGGCCATGGAAGAATATAAAGACATCTTCTCCTCACCCACTAGGGTATCTCTTCACTTTCAAGTCAATCATTCAATCAATCTGACCCCCAATGCATCGCTACCCAATGGGCCATTATATCGCAACTCTTTGTTAGAAAATGAGTAAATCAAGCACTATATCCAAGAGATGCTAAAAAATGGGCACATCCGACCAAGATCATCATCTTGTGGAATCCCAATCCTACTGATGCAAAAGAAAGATGGGACCTATTGACTCTGCATTGATTACTAGACCCTAAATAAAATCACAGTCGGGAACTGGTACCCAATTCCTCGAATCGATGATCTCCTTGACTAGCTCAAGGGGGCCAAATACTTCAGTAAGATTGATCTGAAGTCTGGATACCACCATGTCCCAATAGATAACATCGATGTATGGAAGACTACCTTCAATTTGAAAGAAGGTCTTTTTGAATGGTTGGTCATGACCTTTGGCTTGACGAATTCTAAAACAAATTTCATGAGGATGATGGACAATATATTGCGGCCTTTCACCAATTATTTTTTGGTGGTGTATTTGGATGACATCCTCATCTTCAGCAAGAATTGGGAAGAACACTTGCAACATATTTAGTAGGTCTTACACACTCTGTGGAAACAAAATCTATATGCAAATTTGGAAAAATGTTCCTTCGACATGGACAGGGTCCAATGCTTAGGATACATTGTTGATGAGCATGGGGTGCATGTCAATCCAACCAAGATCTAGATCATCCGTGACTATCCATCCCCGACCACACTCACTGAGCTTCAGAGCTTCTTAGGCCTTGCCAATTTATATCATAGGTTCATGTTGGGATTCTCCCATATTGTATGGACCCTTAGCCATGTGACCAAGGGTGGTGGTAAGTAAACATTCGTGTGGGGCCAGCCGCAACAACAAGAATTCGATGATTTGAAGAAACACATGTGCTTAACCCTAGTGCTCTCATTAATCGACCTGAAATAACCCTTTGAGATCGAGACAAATGCTTCAGAATATATTGTGGGCATAGTTCTCACTCAGCACAAACATCTCGTGGCCTATCATTGTGAGAGAATATCATATGTCGTCCCTAAGTACCCCACTTAAGATAAAGAAATGTACTCCATTGTACAATCCTGCTACTAGTGGAGGCATTACATTCTCACGAAGGAGACAACCATCCACACAGACCATAAGCCTCTGCAGTTCATGCAAACATAAGACAAATTGTTGAATGACTGCCATCAGAAGTGGTTCGCATACTTGAAACATTTTAATCTCAACATCAAGTATAAGATAGGGACCACCAACCGCATCGTTGACTTCCTAAGTTGACCTCCAGTTTCATCACTAACCATGGTGCTAAAATCTCATGGTCATGAGATCTCTAGATGGCCCCAACTCTATGAGAGAGATCCTGACTTCGCCACTACCTACCATTTGTTGGGCGCAAACACAATTGTCATTGATTTCCATCTTTAGGACAGGGTGTTGTGCCATATGGGCCATCTCTGCATCCCATCAAGTGAGAAATCAAATCTTATTTGGGAATCTCACTATAGTCGGGTGGCAGGACACTTCGGCATAGAAACAATAGTGGCAGTGCTACAAAAACATTTCTATTGGCTGAAAATTTGACAGGGTGTCAGCAAGTATATCAGGTCCTGCACTGCATGCATCATTTCCAAACTGACCATTAAGAAACAAGGCAGGTACACCCTCCTGCCTACTCTCAACAGGCCCTAGGAATCCATCTCAATGGAATACATTTCAGTCCTTGATCCAGGTGTATATCGGTGGCCACCCACCTATTCCACTGGCTCGAAAAAACAATTTTCCACCTTGGCAGTTGTTCGACAATTTTTCAAGTTCCAAACTTCTAGGGCTATTTTGAGGCCCTAAACGATGTTTTTTGGGGATTTGGGTCCCAAAAGAGTGCCTACGGCACTACCTTGGGCTAGTAAAAAATTGTTCTTCTCAATTATACCTTTCCAACGGGCTATCGTGCGCCTAAAACAAGAATCGTATGCAAAAGTTATGACCCCAGGAAGTTGATGTACTGACTTACCCAAATGGGGCCCACATGACTTTTGACACTTCATCTCCTAGGGTTAGGTTTATGGATGTATAGGTTTTTTGATATTCTTGTTTATTGTAAAAGGCCTTAGAGCCTCATTGTAATGATCTTCTTGCGAATGAGTGCATCCGTCACATCTCTTCTCAGAGATAAGCCACCACCATTCCACCAAGCTTGTTTTTCACTGCATTTTATAGTTTCATCTTATTTCCTTATTGAATAGAAAACCAGTTTTACTGTATCTCTATTATTTTGTGTTAAGAATATTTTAATAATATGTATTCATTTTGTTCTGTTAATAAAATCCAAATCAGTGGTATAAGATAAGTCTTCTCCTTGTTGCCTTAATGCATGTCCCCAATGAGGTCATGGTACAAAGAATTGGGTATCGAGATTGTTTCTCTTTAGGACAAAATCTCTCACACACCCAAGCGACCTCTCATGGTAGGAGAAAATAAAGATGAAGGTACATGAGATCCTTTCAAAAATTTTCTTGAGGAAGCCCTCACTCAACAGAGGAACGAGATGATGGATAGTTTCGTGCAAATCCTTCGGCGACTACTAACAAGTAATGCATCTCCCTCGAGCAGAGGCACCGCCCCCTTCAAGGTACAAATCAACTTCGATATTCCTATATTTGAAGGTCAGATAGACGCAGATGTTGTAGACAAGTAGTTGAATCTACTAGAAGGGTATTTTTCTGTCCATAACTTTTCAAATAGAGAGAAGATTACTTTTGTGCTCCTCAAAGTTGTTCCCCATGTAAAACATTGGTGGGAAACTTTCTATGAGAAAAAGGAAACAAAGGAACCCTCATTATTTATGGTCACGACCACCTGGGAATCCTTCAGGGATGATATTAATGAACAATACTACCCTATCGGAAGTTCTGACGACTTGTATACCAAATGTAGCACACTGCAGCAAGAAAGAGACCAAGTAGTGCCAGAGTTCACAAATATCTTCCATACCTTGTGCACCAAGATGGGTATCAAATATTCAGAGCAACAACTGGTGCTCAAGTATCATGGTGCTTTGCATAGGTACATCCAGACTGAAATGGAATTTCTAGACATCTCATCCTTGGGCATGGCCTACCGATATGTCATCAAAATCGAGCGGAAGCTCAAACAAAAGACACGACAATTTGGGCCTGGGAATCCCTCACAGCAAAATCCAAGAAAGGGTGGCCCCAACCCACATAACAAAGGATAGAGAAAATATGGATAGTATCAGGACAACCAGTCCAATCCGCAAGCAATGAAGGACACTAGAAAGACAAAGAAAGATATCGGGAAGTGGTGTGAATTCCATAAGATCCCTTGGCATAACACTGTTGACTGTCGCTCAAAGAAGTCACTGGTGGCCGAAGTGAAAGCCTTTGAATAAGATTTGGGTTCTAACTCTGAGTCAGAACTAGAAAGGGGAAGACAAGTCATTGACGTGGAACTCAGTGCCACCATTGCTACCACCAAGCTCCAGCCTGCTGAACCAGATAAGCCAAAAGAAGGAGAGCACCTCTTCCATTCACAAATGTGGGTAAAAGGAACCCCGTTGCACTTCATCATTTAGAGTGGTATCCAGAAGAACCTCATCTCAACAGATGTTTTCAAGTGGTTGGCCCTATCGACAATGCCTCACCCAAAACCCCACACGATTGGATGGCTCCGCCAAGAAAGCGATCTTCGCGTCAGCCAACAGTGTCGACTGTCGTACGACATCAAGCCCTTCAAAGATGAGGTATTGTGTGATGTTGCTCCTCTAGAAGTTTGTAATGTTCTTTTGGGCCAACCTTATTTATGGAAACATCATGTTGTATATGAATCTAGGCCTCATAGTGTTATTATTACTTTGAACAAGAAATTGTACAGGATACCCAAGGAATACCCTCCTAGTGTTATTTCTTTGATCTCTGCCAAGAAATGTAGGAAGGTCATCTCTCAGACCGGGAAATTTATATTCTTTGTGATTCATTCTCAAAGTGAGTGAAATATCGTAGCCACATCCAAGGCCTCCACGGTCGATCTCTCCACACAACAGAAGAAAGTGGATAAGGTCATAGAAGAATACTCAGATATATTCTCCTCTCCTACTGGGGTACCTCTGCACTGCCATGTCAAGCATCCCATCGATCTGACCACGGGTGCACCGCTACCCAATGGGCTAGTATACCACCGCTCTTTGTTAGAAAATGAGGATATCAAGAGGCAGATCCAAGAAATTCTCCACAAGGGGCACATCCTTCCCAGCTCATCACCTTGTGGGAGCCTAATCGTGCTAGTGTAGAAAAAATATGGGACCTGGCAACTCTACATTGATTACCGGTCTTTGAATAAAATCACAGTCTGAAACTGGTACCTAATTCCCTGAATCGACGACCTCCTTGATCAGCTCACGGGGGGAAAATACTTCAGTAAGATTGATATGAAGTCTGGCTACCACCAGGTCCCAATAGAACAGACAGATGTATGGAAGACTTCCTTCAAGTCAAAAGAAGGTCTTTTTGAATCGCTGGTCATGCCCTTTGGTTTGAAAAATGATCCAACAACTTTTATGAGGATGATGGATGATATCCTATGACCTTTCACCAATAATTTTGTAGTGGTGTATCTGGATGACATCCTCATCTACAACAATACTTGAGTGGAACACTTGTAGCATATTCAACAGGTTCTACACACCTTGCGACAGCACAAACTATATGAAAACTTCGAAAAATACTCCTTCGGCATGGACAGGGTCCATTAATTAAGCTACATCATTGATCAACATTATGTGCATGTGGATCTAGCCAATATCCAGGTCATATGTGACTAGCCAGCCCCAACCACACTCACTAAACTTCGGAGCTTCTTGGGCCTCGCCAATTTTGATCGCAGGTTCGTGCTCGAAACCAGGGGTGGTGGTAAGGAAACATTTGTGTGGGGCTTGTCCCAACAACAAGCCTTCGATGACTTGAAGAAGTGTTTGTGATCATCCCCAATACTTTCATTACCGAACCTGCAACATCCCTTTAATATCGAGACAGATGCTTCAGACTATGTCATGGGCGTCGTTCTCACTCAACATGACCACCCCGTGGTATATCATAGTGAGACACTATTAAATGTTGTCTATAAGTACCCTACTTACGAAAAATAAATTTACTCCATTGTGCAATCCTGCCGCCAGTGGATACATTACATTCTTGGGAAGGAGACAATCATCCACACTGATCACAAGCCACTACAGTTCATGTAGACCCAAGGAAAATTGCAGAATGACCACCACCAGAAGTGGTCAACATACTTACAGCAGTTCCACCTCAACATCAAGTATAAAATAAGAAGTACCAACCAAGTTGCTCACTGCCTTAGCCGACCTCCAACCGTGGCACTCACCAAGGTGCTAGACTCTTGCGGCCATGAGACCTCTAGATGGCCCCACCTCTACGAGATAGACCCTGACTTCTCCACCACCTACCAAATGTTAGGCGCCAACTTAGTGGTTGCTAATTTCCATCTTCAGGATGAGTTGTTGTGTCGTCTAGGCCATCTATGTGTTCCATCAATAGAGTGTGCGAAGATGATTTGGGAAGCTCACTACAGTCAGGTGGCAGGACACTTTGGCATCGAAAAGACAGTGGCAGTGTTGCAAAAACATTTCTACTAGACAAAACTTCGACATGATGTCGGGAAGTATATCAGGTCCTGCACCGCCTGTGCTATTTACAAACTGACCACTAAGAAATAGGGCCTGTACACCCCTCTGCCTACTCCTAACAAGCCATGGGAATCCATCTCAATGGACTACATTTCGGGCCTCTCGTCCACCAAGAGGGGAAATGACTATGTTTGTGTGGTCGTTGATCGCTTTTCCAAGATGGCGATTCTAGCTGCCTACAAGAAGAACATCACAGCAAAAGCCACTACCAAGCTATTCTTTGAACGAGTATGGGTACATTTTGGGATCCCACAAACCATTATCTCAGACCGTGACGGTCGGTTCCTCATCTCATTATGGTCGAGCCTCTGGTCACTGCTAGATACCAAGCTCACCAAATCCACTGCCTTCCACCCCCAGACAGATGGCCAAACTGAGGTCGTCAATCAGATGGTCGTACATATCCTATGCATGTACAGTTCAAAACACCCCCGTACATGGGATGAGAGTCTTCCCTATGTCCAACATAGCTACAAATGATCCCTGCATAGCTCAACTGGCCACAACCCCTTTTAGGTGGGGTTGGGATTCCAACCATTGGGACCCATGGATGTTGCACTACCCCTAGTGACCACCTCGACCGACTCATCCCCTACTCCACCAGAAGTTGACAAAGCCATCTGGTTCATTGAGCGGATCCAACACATCTGCCAATAAGTTCAGGATATTCTACAGAAGTCTAATGCCAAGTACAAGCAGTTCTATGATCAACATCAGGTGCCACATAAGTTTCAGGTGGGCGACAAAGTTTGGTTCCATTTGCAGAAAGAACGCCTTACATGGCCCCATCGAAAGCTTCACCCAATCCGTTATGGGTCGTACACCATCACCAAGGCTATGGGTGAAAATTATTTTGAGCTCAACACCCCCCTTCCTTGGTCTGCATCTAGTCTTCAACGTGGCTCTTCTTCGGCCATATTTCCCACCATTATTGGAGACCTCAAAGATAACGGAGAAGTTGACACCAACAAATCTCAACCCTGACTGCATGCAACAAGCATCCAATGATCAGACTGTGGAAACACAGATCAAGGGCACTCGACAGCAAATGATCCATCTTTATCGAGTCGTCAAAGTAGGGGAGCTCCTGTACTAAGGCAAGTGATTCACCTGGGGCCAAATTCAGCAGAAATTTCCTCATCTGATGGGGGAACTCAACGCAATGGAGACCATTTCTGCCTAAGGAGGGAGGATTTATCCAGGTGGATGTCGGTGGCCACCTACCTATTCCACTGGCTCGAAAAATGGTTGTCCACCTTGGCAGTTTTTCAACAGTTTTTCAGGTTCCAAACTTCCGAGGCCGTTTTGAAGCCCTAAACGATGTTTTTTGGGGATTTGGGGCCCAGGGAATTACTGGAGGGACTACCTTGGGCTAGTCAAAAATTGTTCTTCTCGATTGGACCTTTCCAACGATTTATCGTGTGCCTAAAATGAAGATCGTATGCAAGAGTTACAACCCCAATAAGTTGATGTACTAACTTACCCAAACGGGGCCCACATGACTTTTGGCGCTTAATCTCCTAGGGTTATGTTTTTGGATGTCTAGGGTTTTGGAAATTCAGTTTTGTTGTAAAAGGAATTCAGAGCCTCATTGTAACGATATTCTTGTGAATGAGTTCAGTCGTCACATCTCTTCTCAGAGATAAGCAACCACCATTCCAACAAGCTTGTTTTCCACTGCATTTTACAGTTTCAACTTATTTCCTTATTGAATAGAAAACCAGTTTGACTGTATCTTTGTTATTTTGTGTTAAGAATATTTTAATAATCTGTATTCGTTTTGTTCTGCTCATAAAATTTGGATTAGTCCTTCCTTCAACCAAGCAGGGAAATGACTGTGTTTTTGTGGTTGTTGATCACTTTTCCAAGATGGCGATTCTAGCTACCTGTAAGAAGAGCTCAAAACGAAGGCCACTACCAAGATATTCTTCGAATGAGTGTGTGTAAATTTTGGGATACCACAAACCATCATCTTAATTAGGATAGTCGGTTCCTTAGCACATTCTCTTCGAGCCTTTGGTCACTGCTAGACACCAAGCTCACCAAATCCACTACCTTCCACCCCAAGATGAATGGCCAAACTGAGGTCGTCAACATGATGATCATGCATATATTGCGTATGTACAATTCCAATCATCCACACACATGAGATGAGAGTCTTCCCTATGTTCAACATAGTTACAATAGAGTCATACATAGCTCCAATGGCCACAACCCCTTTTAGGATGGGTTGGGATTTCAACCATGATTGGGTCCCATGGAGGTTGCACTACCCTTTGCATCTACATAGGAAAAATCATCCCATGCTCAAACTGAAGCCAACAAAGCCACTTGGTTCATTGAATGAATCTAGCACATCAACCAACAGGTTCAAGATATTTTACAAAATTCAAATGACAAGTACAAGCAACACCATGATCAACATTAGGTGCCACACAAGTTTCAGGTGGGAGATAAAGTTTGGTTGCACTTGTAGAAAGAATGCCTTACCGAGCCCCATTGAAACCTTCATCCACTCCACTATGGACCATACACCATCACCAAGGTTGTGGGTGGCAATGCTTTTGAGCTCAACATTCCCCCCTTCCTTGGCTTGCAATGAGTGTTTAATGTGGAATTCCTTTGACCAAAATTTCCACGATTATTGGACACCTCAAAGATATCAAAATAGTAGACATTGACAAAGCTCAACCCTGAGTGAATGGAACAAGAATCCTCTGATCAGATTGTGGAAACACATTTCAAGGGAACTCGCCAACAGAAGCTCTAGCTTTATTGTGTTGTCAAAGTAGGGCACCTCCTACACGAAGGCAAGTGGCTCACCCGGGGCCAAATTCAATAGAAATTTCCTCATCTGATGGGGGAATTCAACGCAATGGAGAAATATGATTCCTAAGGGGGGAGGATTGTTCCAGGTGGATATTGGTGGCCACCCACTTATTCCAACTGACTCACTTACCGTTTTCACCTTGGCAGTTTGTTTCTAGCTTTTCGGGTCCTAAACTTCCGGGGTCGTTTTGAGACCCTAAACAACATTTTCTGGGCCCGTCACAGTCACACTATAGACTAAGTTAGAGTGTGACAACAACATGAGTATTCATCGGATAGACCTTTCCAACGGGCTATCATGCACCTAAAACATAGATCGTATGCAAAAGTTACAACCTCGAGAAGTTCATGTACCAACTTACCCCATTGGGGCCCACATGACTTTTGATGCTTAATCTCCTAGGGTTAGGTTTTTGGATGTCTAGGGTTTTCTCATTACTCCTTGATGCTAAAAAGGCCCAGAGGCCTCATTGTAATGTGTTCAAGACTGATGCACGTAACCACCACATCTCTTCTCAGAGATTAGGTACCACCATTCGAGTAAGATTGTTTTCATTCTGCATTTTACAGTTTCAACATATTTATTTATTGAATAAAAGTCAAGTTTTATTGTATCTTTGTTATTATTCACTATATCTTTGTGTTAATGTTATAGATTTGTGTTTCATTTCATTTCTCATAAATCCAAATCAATTTCACATATAATATATCTTCAATTCAAATTCAAATTCAAATTACTAAAAGACTTTTGAGAAAACATTTTGAATTTCTTTATATTTTAATTTTGCTTCAAAGTTGCATTTAGTAGATCAAATCCAAATGATAAACTCTTATAAAGTGAGAACCTAAAACCTCTCATTCTCATGTCCAAATGAGAAACTCTTGTAAAGCGAGAACCTAAAACCTCTCATTAAGCATTTCATGACATTGGATTCTTCAATTGATGTGTAACTTTAAAAAATTACTTAGATTTGGATTCAAAATTGATTGACTATCTTTCAATTATTTAAAAAAGAAAATCATAGAAAATTTCAAATATGATTCAAAATTATAGTGAGTCTGAAATATTCCTATGATTTATGTTAGACTTTAATAATATGATTCAAAATTATAGTGAGTATGAAATATTCGTATTACTGATGTTAAACATGAATGGATTTTATGAGAAAGTAAAAGTAATTAATAACTTTAAAATCAAAACCTATCCTTTAAGTAAAACTAAATCATCTTTATGAAAAGTTAAATAATAATTTTAAAATCAAAACTTATGTTTTAAGTAAAAATAAATCATATGGAAATATTGTTCAGAAATTGCCGGAGGAACCACAGTGCTAATGAAAGTTTGTCGTCGATGTTTCGGATCCACTGATAAAATCGCAAAAATCCTAAACAAGAAGGAGATTAAGACCTCATTCAGACCGCTTAACACCATCAAGCAGAAAATGAGATCTGTCAAAGATAAGCTTGACCAACACAATTTCAAAGGAGTTTACAAGATAGATTGCT
>ML802948.1:211626-225696 GCA_009831015.1 Picea engelmannii
GGGAATATCAAAATTAACCTGTACCTTGAAAGGCGAGCTGCCTCCAAAGTGGTCGCTTGATGAAGATGCGCCTGATGCTATTGGCAGGCGTTGAAGGATGTGGGAAAAATTCTCCATCATTTCGTCCCTCTGTCGCGTGAGAGATTGCTCAAGCAACAGACTGATAGGATCATCTGCTCCATCGTTTTTCTTTTCTTCCGCCATTGAGGGTTTCTTGGGTGTGCGAGAGCAATTTTCCTCGAGAGAGACAAGCTCGAGACCCAAATTGCTATACTTGGACCTCGTCGGGGACATGCACTGAAAAAAACGAACAAGAGCAGCCTGCTCTGATACCACTGATCCGGATTTATGTAGGAACACAATGAAATACAGAAATACACATAAAAACAGAGATGCAGTGGAAATAAGACTTCATTTCATTATTGACTGAAAAATTCTTAGAGACAGAATGTAAATAAACTAGCTAAGGCGCTGGTAGCTTATCTCTGAGAAGAGATGTGTCTGCTACTCGCATCCATCAGAAGATCGTTACAATGAGGCTCAGAAGGCATTTTTACAATAGACGGGAATACCAAAAGTCCTAGACATCCAAAAACCTAACCCTAGGAGATGAAGCGCCAAAAGTCATGTGGGCCCCGTTTGGGTAAGTTGGTGCATCAACTTCCCGGGGTCGTAACTTTTGCATACGATCTCCGTTTTAGGCGTGTGATAGCTCGTTGGAAAGGTATCGTCGAGGAGATTCATTTTGGGGGCTCAATCATGCCTTCGGCTATCATTGAGCACCTCTATCTCAAAAAACCTTCATTTAGGCCCTCAAAATGGCCCCGGAAGTTAAAACCTGCTAAAAATAGTAAATTGCCAAAATGGCCAGAAAACTATTTTGAGCCATTTGGAAAAGATGGGTGGCCCCCGATATCCACCTGGATCAGAATACCTCTTTTGTCGAACATGGTATCAGAGCACATTTGAATACCCTCTCCCATTGTAGATCGAGATCATGAAGTTGTGTTTCCACATCTCTAGTTTCTTCCATTTGTATACATTTTTGCGCTGAGAGTACTATTACATTGCATCTAGAGTGCTCGTTTAAGTTAAGAATGTTTTTCGTTTCACTCAAAAAGGTTTTTGTTTTCCCAAGATACGATCATTTTAGCTAGATCTAGAGGTATAAATCCTGAATACACCCTTTTTTAAATGTTTGTACAGATAACATTTCAGTTTTCTGTTTTTTATTTTTAGGTTGCTACTCTTTTCTATCTCCATATTCCCTTCTCCTCACACTCTGTGTGATCTCGGAAAATCATAAACATAATGAAATGGTTTTCTTGTCTGCATATGCTCTTTGTCATGCACTTCGTGTGATCATGGTAAATAAGTTTGTAAATTTACTCGAGTTAGCATAAGAGTGTGCTTCAATTAGTATAAGAGTATTTTTTCATTGATTATTGATGCATGAAATTTAGAGATCATGTGGATTTTCAAGATACTTATTGTTGCTTCTATGATGGAAAAGATTTCGTTAGATTGCTTGATTCACACTTTCCATTTCTATGTAGAATTCAACATTGAATAAATTCATCCTGAGTTATCATTAATAGTCATATTCCATCGTGATGTTATTCGACACCGAAGACATAGTCATCATCTTTGAATTCTCTTTTTCTGTTATCGCAAATTAAGAGTAGTTTTGATTAATTAGAATCTGAATACAGTCATGATGCTTTTTGATTAAGTAGGTTAAGATTTCTCCTTTGCAAAATAGAAATGATTATGAGTCTTGTTTTAAGAATAGAGTTCACTTGTTGAAATAGTCTTGATAGGTTAGTTGTTTGTTTGCTTATTTTCTTAAAGATAAAAGATCAAAAGAAATTTACTTGTTGTTGCTCATTAGGTTGAATAGATTAACTTGTTTAAAGTGGGTTATGATTTGCTTCTTTAGAAATAATCCATCAATCCATTGTTTGAATTTGCTTAGGGTAAATAGTTCAAGATCATTAATAGGATTTGCTAATTGATAAAAATGAAAGAGTCATTTCTTAAGTAGAGTAATCCTTAGATAGATCATCCCCCTAGTTAGACCATACTTCCATTAGATTTTATACCTTGGCATATRCAGTTATACAACTCTAAGTTTACTTACCTCAGGTTGACAATTTAATTGAGGGATTTAGTGCATATAGAATACCCATCATTTTTGGCGTCATTGCCAGGGATTTTTCTTAAGGTAGGAAATAATTAGAGAGTAGATCATTTCTAAACCTTAGCATTAGTTTGGTGGTGGGGGAACTTTAAGACGAGAGTTAAGATCCTGCACATCTGTTATAGCAGGTTCCCCCTAACCTAATGGTAGTTTTTCTTTTTTTTGTTTCATGAACAAATCTAGGGACTCAAAGGGCAGATACATTAAAACCAAACCAAACCTTTCGACCAAGATTCCTTCTAACCTTTTTGGAGGAAGGAACACTCCACCAATAAACTCCGCAGATCAATACCTAAAAGTAGGGGTTATCTCAACCCAAAGAGATAAAGCAGTCTCTTAAGAGAATAAGATAGGGAGCACTATAGAGAAGAAAATTGAAGCATCAATAATAGTGGGATAGGAGGGAAGACCACTCAAGCCTTCCATAGAACCAACCAACACAACCTTTGTTTTTTCACCACCATCAGGAGATCCTAACTTTGTAGACATCATTGATCCTGAACAGGTGAGCACTCTGTTTGGTATTTTATCCAATAGAATTGTTTCCCAAGTCGAAACAAAAACTTTGGCACCAATAGTTTCAGTCGACTCGAGTAAAGTCCCGGAGATCCATGCGGTAGGAAGACCTTCCCATCAGAGGGATACCTTTCTCAGAAAAGAACCTTGGGATAATTTTTTATCTTCAATGCTAAAACCATTTAGGTACTCTCTATTTGGAAACCAAACCAGTATGGATGATTAGGAGGATCACAACCATGTAAGACACGAGGAGGGAGAAGAATTTGGAAACCAAACCGAAACCACCTTTGGGTTTCCAATTTTGGATACCACATAGAATGTCAATATGAAGAACATTCCACTCTCGACAATGTCCACCTTTTATGGTAAAAGAAATGAAAACCCATATACCTTCCTATTTGAGTTCGACATCTTGTGTAGGAGCTACAATTACTTACAAGATGCCCAGAAACTAAAACTTTTTCTTGCCACCCTCACGGATTCCGCACTAAGATGGTTCATGGGGTTGGGAGAGTCCAGTATTAGGTCTTGGAAAGGAATGAGAGATACATTTCTTAATAAATACCAATACTACTGCAAGTCCAAGGATTCTCGTAATGATATTTTCAAAATCCAATAGTTAGAGGACAAGAATCTCGAGGATTATATGGAACAATTTTCTTATATATCACAGAAATCGAAGTACCATGACCTTTCGGATGATGCAGTCATCGCTATTTTCCTTAAATGAATTTCAGAGGAATACTTAGAGATACTTAACCCGATGGCATCAAGTGACATATCCCATAAATCATTTTCTGAAATCTGTGAAATGTGTAAGAATTACTCGAGGAGCAGAGCCAAAAGAAGGAAGAATGTTCGAGATCCTTATAGTAGAAACCTAAAAGAAGTTAGTTCAGGTGGTATCACAAGGGTAGAGATAGGGAACCTTTTAGATAACTTCAAAATGGATATCTTAAGTACAATAGGTTCCCAGTTGGACACCCTAAAGATTAAAAATAAACAAGAGGAGGAAAATGCAGCAATGAGCATATTTTGCCAAATATGCAGGAGGAAGCATTCCTCAAGGGAATGTCCATTAGAAAATATTTTAGTTTGTCGTTTCTACACTAAAGACCACTCAACTGAAAAGTGCCCATCACTACCCAATTTGTTATCCATTTACAAAAGTGGGGATCTTGGGGAGTCCTCTTATGCACCTAGGAGGCCATGGCAGCCTAGGAGGCCATGGAAGCCTAGGAGTTAGCCTACATACCTAGATCTATAGCCTCAAGTTACACCCTATTATCAGCAACCACAATAGCGGAACTCATTGAGTTGGAAAAACTGTTCTACATAGTATCACCATCCTTGGATTCAAGGATGGAGAGGAGGGAATAACCAAGGAAACCCTCAAGCTCCACCTGTCCCTATGCCCACTCATCCTTACCCCCAGTTTCCATCGAACATCCCACAACTTCTACCAGGTTTTGTTCCTCCACCTTTACCTCATATTCCACAAAAACCACAACAATTCCAGAATGCAAGCTCCCCAAGATCGACATTATTACCAGCACAACCAGTTCCCAACCTCAATAACAAACCCACTCAACCTCTTCACAATGTTGATATGCAAGCCTTTTCGATGTATGTTATTTCTCATGTTCTATTGCAGGAGATTCAACTAAGGTCGAGAAAAGTTCTGGACAGGCAGAGACCTTCAATAGTCATCTGGGAATAAGAAGAAGAGGAAACCCACAAACAACACATGAATGAAACTAAGTCGGAATATTTTATCATTCCTAAGGACCAGGAACCCAAGATTCCCCAAAATGAATCTTCACAAATTGCGAAGGCCTCTCCTTATCTAGAAAGATTGATAATTGAGAAACCTACCACTCGACTGGAATTTGACATCTTGAATGAATTGAAGAATATCTGTGTCAAAATTCCCTTTCTACAAGCCATAAAGGACATTCCAATTTATATTAATGTGGTCAAAGAATTATGTAATAAGAATCTAGGAAGGAAGCAGAAGGATCCTCCAACAATACATTTGATAGGAGAACTCTCTCAGTATATATCAGAGAAGCCTAGGGTCGAAAAATATGGGAACCCAAGGAACCTTGTAGTGACCATAACCATTAATGAGGTTCTCGTTAGAAACACTCTCATATACCTAGG
Source organism: Picea engelmannii (assembly GCA_009831015.1). Lineage (NCBI taxonomy): Eukaryota > Viridiplantae > Streptophyta > Pinopsida > Pinales > Pinaceae > Picea > Picea engelmannii. Next base: position 216,509 of record ML802948.1, read on the forward strand.
GGCATCCATCAATGTTATGACTATTACTACCTTGGAGGAATTACAGTTAAAACCGCTTCTTAGACCTACCCCAACTATTTTGGAATTAGCAGATAAGACAAAGGTTATACCTGAAGGAGTCTTGGATGATATCATAGTTACTTTAGCCTCATGGGAGTACCTAGTAGACTTTATTTTTATTCATTCAAAGGATCCTACCAAAGGGCATCCCATTATTTTGGGAAGACCTTGGTTGGCCATAGCCAATGCATTTATTGGCTGTAGAGAAGGAAAAATGACCATATCAAATGGAATCTCTATACAAAAGCTTGCCATATACCCACCAGCTCAACCTATCATGGAAAATATATGGTGGCTTGAATTTACATATGATAATGAGGAATGGAAAGAACTCGTGTTTCCAAGTGATCATTCCTGGGCACTTCACAAGCAAACAACGAACAAATGTGCTAAACCAATTTATTTCTGCTATCACGTGTGTTGATTTTATACAATATTTTCCTCAATTTGAGTACATGTTTGGGGAAGAATTTTAGGAACAGTTGGACCCATCAATTTTTTCTTTGACATATTTTATCTTTGATATAGATGAGTTTGCCACATCTTATACCATGCCCTATGAGATTAGTTTAGGGAAATTTATACATATAAATTCTGGACTAGATGCAGACCAACAAAAGTAGTTAGTAAATGTCCTTAAAGAAAAATCAGGGGCATTCGCCTAGAAATACACTGACATGAAGGGTAAACACCCTGACACATGCATTCATCACATATATACCCAGGGGGAGGTAACACCTATTAGGAAACCCCAGAGAAGGATGAACCCGACACTCAAGGATATAGTAAAAGAGGATATACAAAAGTTATTGAATGTCAGATTTATTTATCCCATCTCCGACAGTAAATGGGTATCCCCTCTTGTAGTGGTTCCAAATAAAGTAACCGAGAAATGGAGGAATTGTGTTGATTTCCAAGAGCTTAATAAGGCCACTCTGAAGGATTATTTTCCCCTTCCTTTCATTGACCAAGTCTTGGATACCCTGTCAGGAAAGAAACACTTCTCCTTTTTAGATGGATATAGCAGGTACAACCAAATTCTCACAGCACCCGAGGATCAAGACAAGACTACCTTTAATTTTCCTTAGGGAACCTATGCCTATAGGGTATTACCATTTGGGTTGTGTAATGCTCCTGCCACATTTCAATGAGTAGTACTAGGGATATTTACTGATCTTATTCATGATTGTGTGGAGGTAAACATGGACGAATTTACAGTATATGGAAATACTTACCAGGAAGCCCTAGATAATCTAGAAAAAGTCCTTATCAGATGTCAATAAATGAACCTATCCTTAAGTCATGAAAAATTTAAAATTTTGTTGACTGAAGGAGTGGTATTAGGATATCATGTTTCATCTAAAGGGATTAAATTTGATCTTTCTAATATTGAAGTAATTGTCAGACTTCCACTCCCCAAGACTCAAAAAGAGGTGAGAATCTTTCTTGGACATGCTGGATACTACCGACGATTTATTGAAAATTTCACAAAGATTGTTGCACCCATGTTTGGATTGTTAATAAAAGATGTTGATTTTGTTTGGACTGAGCAGTGTCAAACCTCCTTTGAAACTCTGAAAGATAAGTTATTTGTGGCACCAGTTCCTAGGGAGACCAATTGGGCTCAACCATTTCACATATCCATTGATGCCTCTGATACCGCAATAGGAGTATTAGGGAAGAAAGAAGACCATTAGTCCTATGCCATTTATTTTGTGAGTAATAAATTGTCCCTTGCTAAGTTAAACTATATGGTTACCGAGAAGGAATTCTTGGCAGTGGTCCATGCCATCAATAAGTTTCGCCACTATATCAAAAGTTATGAAGTATTTGTACATACAGATCACTCTGCTATTAGATTTCTTATGAATAAACCCAATACCAATGGATGAGTGACTAGGTGGCTCCTGTTATTGCAAGAGTTCAATATCACCGTCCTTGACCGACCTGGAAAGGAGAATTTGGTAGTTGATTTTCTTTCATGCATAAAACATGAGGGTGATGATATTCCTATTGATTATAGTTTCCTAGATGAACACATTTTTTCCCTCTCTGTAAATACACCATGGTTTGCAGATATGGAAAATTATTTGGATACTAGGAAGTTACCATCTCATTTGTCACCTCATGAAAAGCATAGAGTTATCACGCAAAGTGATAACTACTCTTGGGTTGGCCATGAACTTTTTCATACTAGTCTAGAATTGATTATTCGTAGATGTGTTTGAGAATATGAGATACCAAAAATCCTACGAAGTTGTCATGATGGACCATGTGGTGGCTATTTTTCCGACAAACATACAACATATAAGGTGTTACATTCAGGTTACTATTGGCCTAACATTTTTAAGGATGTTGCCAAATATGTGAGGAGTTGAGATAGTTGTCAAAGGATAGGAAGACCCATGTTAGCTGAAGAAATCCCCTTGCATGCCCAAGTTATGATAGAACCTTTGGAGAAATGCGCCCCTGACTTTGTAGGACCAATTTCACCCATGTCTCGTAAGAAAAATTATTTTTGGTTTGTACATATTATATCACCAAGTGGGTAGAAGTAAAAGCCCTATTTAGCGCTACCGAAAAATCTATTGTCAAATTCATTTATGAAGAAATCTTTACCCGTTTTGGTATTCCTCATGAAATTGTTACAGACCAAGGCACTCAATTCACTTCCAAGCTACCGAGAGAATTAACGGAGAAATATGGGATCAAACACTCCAAGTCTTCTCCATATCACCTGTAAGCTAATGGTCAGGTAGAGTCCACAAACAAAGTTCTGGAAGCTATCTTAACCAAGACTGTTCAATTACACCATCAGGATTGGGCTGATAGGCTTCCAGAGGCTTTGTGGGCATATTCGACCACCTAGAGGAACACCACCAGGCATACCCCTTATGAGCTAGTGTATGGGAAACAAGTACTTCTACCAATATAATTCCAAGTAAGGACTTTTCGTATTGCCGTAGAATCGGGATTAAACTTATATGAGGCTTATAAACAATGATCCCTACAATTAAACGAGTTGGATGAGATTAGGAAAGATGTTATCCAACAAACAATATTAGTTCAAAACTAGAGGAGCAAGTGGCATGGCAAGTGTATTAAGAAGAAACACTTCCAACCTGGTGATTGGGCTTTGTTGTTTGACTCCCAATTTAAAAATTTCAAAGGAAAACTTACCACTCGGTGGTTGGGTTCTTATGAGGTAGTCACAGTATATGACAATGGGGTTGTTAATATCAAAACAATTGACGATGGACAAGTCTCTTTCGTAGTGAATGGACATCGACTCAAACTTTATCACAGACCCATTTCCAAAGAAGATTTTCTATAAGTCATGTCAACTGAGAAGGCACTGGTCTTAGTAGATGGGGAAGTTTCACCTTGTTCTTGAATTGTTTTTATGAATTTTTTACTGTACATATGTAAATAATTTCAAGTATGTTAATAGACAAATCTAGAGATTTTAGCAGGTATTTATTTCACCAAGAGTAGGCAATTTCAAGGAGACATAAAGTGAAGTATTTTCCTTCAAAAATATTGCTATATTTAACCTTGTTGTCTTCTAAGAATAAATTGAATAATGATTTGTGGTAATTAGCCACATTTTTGCAAATATTTCCACCTTATTTTTCTCAAGGAATCTTTAATGGAAGTTGCTCTTAAATATCCACCACTAGAGGATATAAGGAAGTGATACCTTGACCATCAAACTTATAGGTTACTCGTACAATTTTCCCAAGAACCCTGAGTAAGTGAGTAAGGTATATTTATTAAAGAGTAACAAGGAGGTCTGATTAGTGGTTAGCCATGGAAACATCACAATAACTTAAAAGGTAAGAAAGTGAGTTGAGCCTAAAGATACCTTTATGTTCTTTCCCAATGGTACCATCCACTACACACTAAAAATGATTGATTATACCATATCTTTAGATAGGATATGTCCGCTTAAGTACCCCTTACATCAGGACGATATCTAAGGAATACATAAAGGAGAGTCATCTTCTAACATAAATACCATCCCAATATAAAAAAGAGAAAATAAAGAGAAAAACATTTCAGAGTTGTCCTCTCATCTTCTTGCACAAAGAAATATTTATATTAAAATATTAAAATACAGTGGACCAGTCTTTGAGGGTGTAAGAGGCTAACCTGTCGGGATACTGAACATGTCTGCTGGAAGTGGGTACCGGCCTGTGGTATTACTAGGTAAACCCATCGGAGTACTGAACATGCTTGCTGGAAATGGGGCATTCTACCTAGCGAGGATGATAATCTGACAAAAAAAATAATAAATAAAATTCCTAAATCTTAAACTTGTCATGATGTAGGACATTACTTGTAGACAAAGCTCACAAGAAGTATGTATGGTTAATCTAAGGTTAATGAACTCCATATGTCTGCCATTGGGAACTAACTTTAATACTATCTTAAAACTCTCTTGCCTGCCTCTTTTTAACTATATGTAGGATGTTCTATCCTATAGGCAGGGCCATATTCTAACCATCTCATCAGACCAATATGTGAAATTTATCTCTACACTTAACAATCTATAAATCTTAGGCTATTGGGAGAATTGACTGGTTCCCTATATTTTTATTGTGAGGTGTGACAATACTTAGGAGTGGGGGAGGGGTTTCATGAGCTGACAAATGAAAATAATGCCTATCTATAATCCATGAGAAGAAGAAGTAGAATATTTGTAAAGACTTTGTATATTGTTTTCGTGATATGGGCTATTGTATCAACAATTATTTTTTTTATTGAAATGCTAAATTCACTGTGTGTTATAATCCTGTTGCACATTTCTTCGACAGACCGCTTAACTGGTTTTTTTACAAACTGTTAAAAATTTCACTACAGATTTGTGTTACATGCTTAGAGACAGAGGAACAAATTGTTTATAATGTACAAGCACGATGAGAAAGAAAGTAATAGTGGATCACTCTTATCCTATCTCTGCTCTTGTTCACTATGACTGTCAGAAGTGCCCAAGATGAGTGCTATGGGTAAGCATCCATTACAATATGAACAAATTCCATTTTTCACAGGAGTACCATATGGAGTGAAATTTGGAAGGTCATATGGGGTTCCATATGAACGACTGGATGATGCACCATATGAAGGACCGGATGAGCTATGCACACACTGTAAGTGACCACGATTGTAGGTAAACACGAATCATTTGAATTGATCTGCCTATTCATTAGTAATACAAGATGGATTAAATGGCATTTGACAATTCAACTATACAATTTCTAATGCATTTTTATGATCAAATATCCAAGTCGAAGACTTGGACATTGATCTAATTCTCTCATGATTACAATTGCCTCCAAAGGACACCCTTAAAAATTCAAATTCGATGTAGTCATAGTCACACATGGCAATTGTGTGTGATGAATTCACCCACGAATTCAACCATTTCCACCTTGGGCGAATTGAAAATCGGAGGGTTAGCTCCAATTTCCATTTCACTCATGCATGTTTGTTGTGTCATGCCCATCCTCTACCCAATTCTTCCCCTCTACTCATCCTTCATGTTGTAACCATGCCTAAACGCTATGAGCCTTCTTTCTATCCTAAGCTCCTGGCCATTCCTGAGTTCACAGAGTGTAGGGATATTTTCCTTCGCGCAGGGTGGGGACCGTTCTTGGCTGTTCTGCAGGGCCATGATGATGGCGTTAAACTGTAATTCACCCTCGGATTCAATGGGAGGATGGCACACATAGGATCTCTATCCTTCTTGGTCTCTAAGGAGTCAATTTACTCAACCACAAAACTGCCACGAGTTGAAGATCGTTGTTTCAAGCACCACCAATTGCCACAACCAAGCTACAATAGATTTTTTAAGCTTGAGTTTCAGAATGTTTCTAGAGCTAGGGGGTACTCCAAAGAATGTATTAAATATGAAATGATTAATACCCTGATCTTCATTACCAAAATTATCACTTTTGAAGGTAAATACTCTGTTTTCAAAGCTTGCCATTTTCATCTATTAGCTCATTTCCAATTTAATAAACCCCTGAATTTTCCTTTCTACTTCTTGAAAAGTCTTGAGAAAATGTCTTACCAAGTACAAAAGAATGTGGCCAATCCTCATAACAATTTATTCCACCATGACCTCATCAAATTTCTTGTCATAATCGAGTTGAAAAAACAGGGGAAGACATGGGATGAATTCATCTATCAATTCTCAAACCCCCATCTCACATTCAAAACCAACAAGAAGTCAATTGATTTCGAGACTGTTACTCCATCCAAGCCTCATTATCCAAAGAATCCAAACCCTCCCACTCAAACTATCTCTCTGTCTGAACAAAAAACCAAGAAACTTGTTGATTCCCCTGCATCCTCATCGGGCAAGAAAACTAAAAATTCTATTGATAATTCTTCGATGCCCTCAACACTTATTGATCCTCAATCCAAGAAGTTACAAGAGACAATTCAACAATATTTACCTTTAGTCCCTATGAATATAAGAGGATCCATTCGGTTCAAATGGGCATCTTTTTGAAAAAGTACCCAAAGTGCAAGTGGAAAGCCTAATGTAAAACCCCCAGGAACTTCAGATCCTATCCAAGTATCTTATGATCATGAAAGCTCCCATAAAATACTTAGGGAAGTTTCTGCAAAAGAGTTGGAGCCTTATAAAGAAGTAAAATATGAACCTGTTCCCTCTCATAAACAATCTTTTACTCCTACCTCATAGATTCCTACACCAGCTTCCAAAGCTGATAGACCTGTTGGAAGATTGGTTGTTGTCATTGATGTCAACCCTAGTCATTGGTTTTGGACCGCAAGATTGATGAAGGTATTTGGACATGAAGGAAAATGCACATGCAAACACAACACCCATGGATGGATAGTATACATCATTTTGTTTTTGCTGGTAGGTGGCACGTCACGTGGATCCTCATGGTTGAGGATAAATGAATTTTTGAAGATAACAAAGTGAATTGAAGAAGGAAGTACAGGTTGACCATGAAGATAATTAAAGAAAATAATTACAAAATAAGAAAGTGTCAGGTCAGACATAATGTTAAAAGGAAGTGACATAAAGGGTATAAATACATATCATTATACATTCATTTTACACACACAAGTCGAATTTCAGAGGAAATCTGAAGTAAAGAAGGTTAGATTTCAAGGGAGGATGAAGCCTTTTGGTGATGTGTTCTAAGGTATGTTATTTATAGGTCATCTTACCATTTTTTCTATAAATTTTTTTTCTAGAATGATTCATATGGTGAAATTGGTATGGTATTGATAAGACATATCTAGGTACATGTGGTAAAAATTTCAGCTCTTTATTCACTACATTTTTGGAGATACAATCTATGGAAGATAAGGTTTTTGACTAGTCCTGAAGCTAGTCATAAACAAGTGTTCTGGGTAAAAAAGTCATAACTTCTTCATAGAGAATCCAAATGAAGTGAGACCAATTTCATTGGAAAGAGTAGGGGCTGTATTTTCTTGTTTGCAAATTTAAGAATCTGATGTTAAATATTCAGCATGAGGAATTATGTACAAGTTCGCTCTCCTGAATAAACCAAAATTGAATAAGGTCTACCATTCTCTCTATAACTTCTTTTTGAGGAGGATTCAAGGAGTGAAAATTGAAGGAGTTTCATAGAATACATTGAGTTATATTATTTACAGGATCAGATTATTCTAATAAGTGAATAATTGTATAAGTTGAAGAAGTCTAAGGAAGCATTATCTGGTTCTATGTGATGGTTAGTTGATGGTGATGATTTAATGTAAAGTTTTATTATCTATCATATATTCTTGGGCGGAATGAAGGGGAAAGGATGGAGAATTCAACCCTCTCTTGATATTGGAGGATTGCATCTTCCTTTTGTAGGTTTATCCCTCCCTTTATATTTGGAAGTTGGAGCTACCTTTGGAAGTCATTACTTCCCTTGAACAATAACTATTGATTATTTCTCATATGTTGTGCATGGTGTATTGTGGTGTATTGGTGTAACTCTTATAATATTGTTGATTTCTCATTGGATATAATTGAATGCTTTAAGTATAAGTTGATTTTTTTTTTTAAATTGTACTTTATATTGATTCATCCCTTTTTCAGTATCAACAATTGGTATCAGAGCGGGCTACCTTCAATACAGTTTAACTAGTGGAAGAAAGATCCTAAGCAAAAATGGAAGACAACATTCCAAATGAGATTCCACCATTTGATGGAAGAAATTTTGAATACTGGAGTAATAGAATGGAAACTTACTTTAAAACTCTTGGGGCAGATGTTTGGTTCTCAGTTGCTTCAGGATACGATGCTTTGAAGAAAACAAAGACTGCAGCTCAGAAGGAAGCAAAAATGAACAACAAATTGGCAATAGATACCATCCTGGACGGATTCAAATATTCAATGAAATCCAAGGTGGGATCATGTGCATCAGAAAAATAGATTTGGGACAAGCTACAAGACCTCTATGCAAGGGAAGAAGCATAAGAAAAAGAGAAAAAGTTGAAGCAAATTACAACGTCTCATATTTCAAAGAAGCAAATAGAGGTCAGTTCTTTTTATTCAATTGTGAAGGAGTAGGACATGTTGAATTTGAATGTCCTCATCCAAGGATTGAAAGAGATGAAACTGCAAAAGAAAATTCCAATGAAGAAGAATAAAATCATGAAGTAGAAATGATTCAACAAAAAGATGAGAATATTAAAAAATTGAAGCATGTTGAGATTGAAAATAGCAAGCTCAAAGACATGCATATAAAACTAAGAAGTGAATTAGGTAGTTGTGAAAAGATAGTTTTCATCTTGAAGAAACAATTAGAAGACTTTGATAAACTAAGAGAAGAAATCATTTCCTTGAAAACTCTACTCGAAGAAGCAAGAAGAATAGGAGAAGTAAGGAATGTCCAAATGATGAAGAAAGAAGAAGATTGTGAGAAACTTGAACAAGAAGTTGTTTCATTGAGGAAGAGCTTAATAAACTCTCAAGTGCCAAAAGAATTAACACATCTTGGATGCATGGGTGAAACTTCATACAAAGAAAATGAAAAAACCAACAAGAAGGTTGAAGAAAGAGCTACACATATAGTTGATGAGAAGTGGACCAGGATACCAGAAAGAAGAAATGATTACAAAAGAGATGA
>ML802948.1:242736-255093 GCA_009831015.1 Picea engelmannii
GGGGGGGGTTCAGAATTGACGGCTAGATATGGGCCCCACCCTAGTCCAGGACCATTGATCCAATAACTTATCACGACTTTACTGACCATCGATCTTAACCTAGGAAGAGGTAGGGGAGTGGACTTGACAATGTCCCAAAAATCCTGAAGTATTCGAAGCCGTCTGTCAGCACCAGACACGTGGCAGTCGGGTAGCATTTCGTTGACTCGCGACTAGGAGTGGTTAAGGGTAGGACTACTCTAACTCATGATCTGTGAGATCACGACGTGATAATGGTCATTGTATCCAAGCCATGGGAGGACCATTGGATTAGAACCTCTGCGTGGCATCAAACTATAGAAAAGCATCGCCTGAAGGACACCTGACGCCTGGAAAATAGTCAACCCATTGATTTACTTATCGTATCTCAGGATTTCACAAAAGTGGAGCACGAGGGCTCAACACCCCAACTCGTGAAGTAGCGAGTTGTGAGTAGTGCTAGGGCTTAGTCTGGCCTACGGTTATGTGTAGAAGGTGCTAGTGAGGAAGGAGCTAGACCTGTGTTACGTTTCGGGTATCAGCATTAGGAGAAAGAGAAGTCAAGAACCTTGACCCTCCAATTCCCAAGTTGCGAGAGGCGCATGCACTAGGCCCCTTAGGAATTCATGGATCTTGTCCCTCGAAGAAAAGACAAAATTTTTAGTTACCATAGTGGGTATGTGACAAATTGGTATCAGATCATGGTTACAGCACTTGGCCTACTTAGGCTCATGAACGAGTTGCGCAGAAAATCCATTTGAAGTATTCTTAGAAGGATTAATCCTCTATCTTAACCCCTTAATCAAAATTCAAAGTTAAGAATGAAAATTCCTATGGTGTGTATGCATTTGAAAAATATGAATTATGCGTTGGTTATGAATATATATAAATATTGACTAACAACAAGTGTTTTTCCTGCACACAAGTGGAAGATCAGCTGTGGGAAACTGTAGATGCATAGAATGGCGACGCACCAAGAAGTGGGGGATGGATCCCACAATAGAGACAAAGAGTCTAACGAAAGGAGGGTAGTAGGGTACCCTCCAGATCTAGTTGAGACTGTGAGGAGCCTCATGGTCGAACTACAGAGCTGCAAGGCCGACAACAAGAGAATGATAAAAGAGAAAGAAAAGAAAACAAAAATTAATGCAGTCTTATTGTAGATTTTATCCGACATACAAAGACAATTGCAGCATGAACCTGACACCATTCACATGGACCAACGATAGACAAAGAAAAGTAGAAGTCCACCTAAGATATAGAAACATGGTCTTTTGAGTGGCCACACTGGAAAGAGCACCTCAAGAAAGGTCCACCCCAGAGATAAGGGACAAGCATCAGATGATTCTTCTGGAAAAGAAACTGGTGACTCGGAGGGATTTTCTAGCAGCAGAACTAGTTCTTATGCCCGAAGACAACGGAAGAAGCGAAAGCATTCCAAAATTCATAATCTCGAAGAATTCAAGAAGGCCAAACCACCCTCTTTCGATGGTGAAATAAAGAAGGGGGAGGAAGCGGAGGCCTAGCTGCTTGGACTAAAGAAGTATTTCAGAGTCCATGACTTCTTAGAAAACTTGAAGGCCCGAGTAGCCACTTTCAACTTGAATGGAAAGCCTTCCATTTGGTGAGAAGACCTTAAGAATGTAAAAGGGATTCACGAAAAGGACCTATCTTGGGAACGGTTCGAGAAATGCTTCAGAAAGAAGTATCTGTCGGAAAAGTATTTCGACGAAAAGACTAAAGAATTTTATGAACTCAAGTTGGTGAAACTCACCATAGAGGAATATGTCAGTAGATTCCTCGAGTTGATGACGTACGTACCCTATATAAAGGAAGAAAAGGCAAAGGTGCAACGATTCATCAGTGGACTACCTAAGGATTATCATAACAAGATTGAGTTTGATGAGCCAAATACCCTAGACGACATTATCCGAAAAGCAAGATATTGTTATGAACAACTTGGGCATCGGACATAACCTCGTGAAGGCTGGAAGCAGAAGAATAGTTTGGGATTCCAGAAAAAGAGGTTTAAATCCCCAAGATTTAAAAACTATAAAAAGGACTCAAGGATGAGCTTCCCAACCTGAAGTGTACGCCAGTAGAATTTTCCCTCCCAGAGAAGAAATAAACCTTCTGGATCTACCCCAGGGAAGATTGATAACCCAAAGAGAGAACCCTTGAAATGTTGGGGTTATGGAGAGGAACATCTACTGAGGGACTGCCCGCACCGACAACAGAATAGTTGGAGAATTTACAACATTCAAGAAGCTACCATTGTCAATGATGTGGCCAAGAGCCTGCCGCAAATTTATGCAGCTTGGATAATCAACATGCCAACCACCAAGCTTTAGTGGTGGAGATAGAAGGTATGATCACCAACCATCTAGTGTCTATTCTAATTGACCTTGGTTCAAATTTGAGTTATATAGCTCCTAAGGATGTTTATAAGTGTAAATTACAGCCACAAAAACACGCCCAGCCATGGTTGGTACAGTTAGCCACTGGCACCAAAAGAAAGGTAGCGGAGGTCATACCAGCTTGATAATTCACCATGGGTGAATTCCCCACATAAGCAACCGTTAACATACTACCCCTAGGATCGTATGACCTGTTGATTGGTATGGACTGGCTAGCCACTTATAAATCCAGACTGGACTATTACCATAAGATCTTAGAATGTGTGAGTGAAGAAGGGAGAAGGATAACCCTTCAAGGGATCCAAAAACCTGTCTTGGTGAGACAAATATCAGCTCTTCAAATGAGAAAGTCTTGCAGAAAAGGATGTCCACTATATGCGATACAGGTGTTGGAATCAGTTGAAGATGATAAACCAAGCCTCGAAGACCACCCAACATTAAGGGAATATAGGGATGTATTTCTAGAAGAGGTATCGGGTCTACCTCCGAGAAGGGACATTAACTTCTCGATAGAATTTTCACTAGGGGCGGTGCCAGTGTCTAAGACACCTTACAGGATGAGCACACCCGAACTAGTTGAGCTTAAATTACAACTAAAGGAAATGATGGACAAAGGCTATATCTGGCCCAACGTGTCTCCATGAAGAGAACTAGTCTTGTTTGTGAAAAAGAAGGATGGTAGCCTCCAACTGTGTGTAGATTATAGACAACTCAATAAGGTAACCATAAAGAACAAGTACCCCTTACCTAGGATCGATGACTTTTTCGATCAATTGGGGGGTGCTTCCATCTTCTCAAAGATTGACTTGAGATCTGGATACCATCAAGTCCAAATCAAGGGTGAAGATATCCACAAAACTGCCTCCAGGATGAGATATGGTCACTATGAGTGTGTGGTAGTACCATTTGGATTAACCAATGCCCCTGCCACTTTTATGTGCTTGATGAATAATGTGCTCAACAAATTTCTAGACAAATTTGTACTGGTTTTTATTGATGATATATTAATTTACTCCAAGAATAGAGAGGAACATGAGGAACATCTTAGACTTGTGCTTCAAGTGCTAATAGAACATCAACTCTATGCCAAATTTATCAAGTGTGACCTTTTCGAGAAGCAAATACATTACTTGGGCCATGTCATATCTAAAGAAGTAGTAGTGGACCCTGACAAGATCAGGTCTATCATGGAATGGCCTACCCCAAAGGGAGTTTCAGATATCAGATCCTTTATGGGCTTAGTAGGATATTATATAATATTTATAAAGGGATTCTCCAAGATTGGTTGTCCAATCACTTCCCTCCAGAATAAGGGAGTTAAATTCACATGGACACCAGAATGTGAAGAAAGATTTCAAACCCTAAAACATCTACTGACCCACACACCCATATTGAAGATCGTCGACCTCGAAGATGACTTCCTCGTGTGCACAGATGCCTGCAAGGAAGGGCTCGGAGGAGTCCTTATGCAAGGAGGAAGTGTAGTATACTATGAATCCCAAAAATTAAATGAGCATAAAGTCAACTTTGTGACCCATGATCTAGAACTGGCCGCCATAGTGCACGCCTTAAAAATGTGGAGGCATTACCTCCTAGGGAGAAAATTTGTACTTATGACAGACCACTGTGGGTTGCGATATCTATTTGACCAACCAAATCTCAATGCCAGACAAGCTAGGTGGATGGCCCTCCTTAGCAAGTTTGATTTTGAAATCAAACATATTAAAGTGAAGGAAAATAAGGTGGCCGATGCCCTTAGTAAAAGTATAAAAACAATTCACCTAGCAGCAGTAAGCACCTGCGAGACAAATGTCAAAGAAAAAGTCAGGAATGCATAAGAAACAAACACATTCTTATAGACTGTTACCTCATACCTAGAACAAGAACCCGCAGGGATAAAGTATGAAGGCTATCAGATGACAAATGGAGGTCTGCTAAGCTACAGAAACAGATTGTATATTCCAGATTGTGATGACTTGAAGAGGTTCATAATGGATAAACTACATAAAAGGCCGTATACTAGTCATCCAAGATACTAGAAGATGATCACGACCACCAGGAAACAATTTTATTGGCATAGATTGAAGAAATACATAGTTGAATACCTATCCCAATGCATAGAATGTCAACCGGTTAAAACAAAACACTGACACCCAGCAGGATTATTACAGCCTCTACCAATCCTAGAATGGAAATGAGAAACCATCTCCATGGATTTCATCATTGGATTACCAACCTCGACCAAACAGAATGACGCCATCATGGTAGTGGTGGATAAATTGAGCAAGTCCTCTCATTTTATCCCCATCAATTCGACTTGCAAGGCAATAGACATTGCCAATGTATTCATGAAGGAGATATTTAGAGTACATGGTATGCCTAAAGAAATCGTGTCTGACAGAGACACGAAATTTACTTCCAACTTTTGGAAATCCTTGATAATTGGTCTGGAGACCAAATTACTATTCAACACTGCCTATCACCCTCAAACCGATGGGTAGACGGAAAGAGTGAACCAAATACTTGAAGACATGCTAAGGATGCATGTAATGCATCAACAAAAAAAGTGGGAATATTACCTGCCACTGGTGGAATTCACCTACAACAACGGCTACCAAGAATCCCTAAAGATGAGTACTTTCAAAGTGGTAGGTCGTGCAACACTCCATTCAGTTGGAGTAATCCCATAAAAAAAATTACTATTGGACCCGACATGTTGAAAGAAATGGAACAATAGGTGATTCAGATAAAACAAACTCTAAAGGTCGCTCAGAACAGACAGAAAAGTTACGCCGATCGAAAGAGAACTCCAAGAGAATTCAAGATGAGAGACTACGTATATCTCAGAGTTAGGCCCAGGAAGAGTTTCTTGAGGATGGGAGCTTGTGCCAATTTGGCACCTCGATATTGTGGAACTTTTGAAGTTCTAGATAGAGTGGGACCTGTAGCCTATAGGCTAACACTCCCTCCCACAGTAAAAGCACATAATGTTTTCCATGTTTCGTTTTTGAAGAAATATGTACACGATTCTAATCATATAATTGTCTAGTCTGTGATCCAGGTGGAACTGGAGGGAGAGTTCCTGCCGGAACCTCAATGCATACTGGACAGAAAGGAAACCCCATTCAGGAACCAAACCATTGCACAAGTCAACATTTTGGCCTAGATGAGGCTACGTGGGAAATGGAAGATGCCATGAAATAGGCATATGTTTACTTCTATACATACATGACATATTGGTAGATAGAACATCGATGATGATGTTCCATTAAGGGGGAGGGAATTGTAACACCCTATTTCCTCCAGTCTACAAAAATAACTATATTGGCCAAGAACTATGGCAAACTCAAAGATGCGAATGTTTGATTTGAGGGACCTTTGTATAAAAGGTCGATGAATGTAAATTATGTTATGAATATGTGTTGCATAACTACTGAGAGAGGGATGTGCTAAAAGAGACCATGATGGCTACTGAGAGAGGGATGTGCTAAAAGAGACCATGATGGCTACTGAGAGGTGGTGGAAGGGACCAGGAATGGTTGTGTTAATTGCCACCGAGCTAGTAATGTACTGGTTTTTACTTGCTCAAAGATCAAAGCAACTCTCTGACCCTGGAATGAATTTCCTGTCAGATTGGTAGGTGGGGAGGCTCCTTAAGAGTTAATGAGGGGATGGGGGTGAACCACCCATTCGTAAAAATCTCTCATACCTGACCACGAACGGGAAAATTCACACCACACGCAATCTTGCAGAAAGAGGCAAGAAAGGAAGTGTGGAGAGAGAGAGAGAGAGAGCACGCGTGACAGGGATTGCAGAAGAGAACTGGAGAAACTCTGAAAACAAAGGGAGTCTTGAGCAGAGGAGAAGGAGAGTAACCTTCATCCTGGAAAAATTTTCTGTATCAGGAGAAGGAGAGTAACCTTCGTTCTGGACTTCCATTGAGCTGGAAGTAGGAGACTAAATCTCAAAGCATCGTGGTCTAGCTCGGGGGTGGCTAGTGGTAAATCCTTTTAGAGTCACTGAGTCTACGATTGGGTGGAAACAAGCACCCCTCTTAGTAGTTGCATCACGCCTAGTGAATCTGATAAGTATTTTACGCCTTGTATTTTGAATCGAATTATCATGAGTACGTGCACCTTTTTATACGGCCATAATGACTTCTAAGTGGAATTATTGCCTAGTGTTTTAGACTGTAAATAATGGATGCAGGTGTATATTTACATATCATAGTTGATTTATGTACAAATGATTAAGTTTGGGGCATGAGTTCACTCCATCGAGAGTTGTCTTGTCTGCTTGAGATTCTGTAGTGTCTTAAGCTAGAAGTCGCGAACTGTGAGTTCGACGACCTTAGATGTAGTTTCTTGCATGCACATTGACCCCCTATCATTCTGAGTCCCTTCGAGGACAGAGTGGATCAACTTTAGGAGAGGTAGTGCATAACAGCACAGGCTCTCTATGAGGCAAGCGACGATCGGGAACCATTTAAGCTCTAGACTAGGAAAATGAATGTAAGGAGTGCGCGGAAGAATTCTTCCAAGCGTTAAGTCTAGGACATAATGAGATTCAAGTATTGAAAGGAAATGTCCTTTCGTTTGAAATATGAACGGATGAGATCCATTCAGGAGGACCCAAGGTCTATCACGATTGTTGAATTTGAGGAAGGATCATAGGCATTAACATCTCGATGCTTATAGTCCTCGCAATATATGATGAGTGTAGATAACTAGAGTGAAGGGGAATATAGATGAGACCCAAGGTCACAAGGCTCGCAAATGAATCAAAGGTCGAAGCCTTTGACCCTTAGAGAATCCTTCCCAGACGGGATAAATTCCAAGCTCAGGAAGATGAGCGATAACTATCATTTGATTAGCCGTGAAGGAGAGATTTGGACCATCGAAAATCCACGTCCAGACAACGAGAAGTGAGCACATGAGGAAAACAGATCTGTGCCATCATATATGAATCATGCGGGCTAATAGTTGTTGGATTCAGAGGAAGATCCACAAGACAAGTTCTGAAATCCTCAGAGTCATCCATCAGAAGGGATGCATGGTGAGAGCTCAACATTTCGTTGATTCATAGAACAAGAAGGTCAAAGAACATACCGTTTGAACTCGCGATGTGTGAAGTCGTGATTTGATCGTAGTTGTCCATCAAGGAGGGCACGTGGCGAAAGCTTAGCGTTTCGGCTAAATAATCATTTCATTAAAAGGAGGGCAAATCTAGGCGGCCAGATTCTGTGCACCCAGATTTACGGCCAGGGTTCCATTCTGGAGCCCCCTTGCCATTCTACCTCTAAAGTGGGGGGGGGGTCTAGAATTGCACGTTCATGTTTCAACAGCATGGATTGGGGAGCTCGGATCTACGGTCAAGGTTGGATTTTGGACCCCCATTACCTCTCTACCTTTAATGGGGGGGGGAGGGTCTAGAATTGATGACTTAATATTGGCCCCACCCTTGTCCAGGACCATCGATCCAAGAACTTGTCGGGGCTTTATTGACCGCTGATATTAACCTAGGCAGAGGCAGGGGAGTGTACTTGACAATGTCCCAAAAATCCCGAAGTATTCGGAGTCGTCCATCAGCACCGAACACGTGGCAGTCGGGTAGCATTTCCCTAACTCGTGATTAGAAGTGGTTAAGGGTAAGACTGCTCGAACTCACGATCCATGAGATCATTATGTGATTGTGGTCGTTGGATCCAAGACACGAGAGGACGATTGGATCAAAACCTTCACATGGCATCAGACTGCAGAAAAGGGTCGCCTGAAGGACACCTGTCACCTGGAAAAGAGTCAAACCATTGATTGACTTATCATATCTTGGGATTTCACAAAAGTGGAACACGAGGGATCAACACCCCAACTCGCGAAGTCGTGAGTTGTGATTAGTTCTAGGGCTTAGTCTAGCCTACGATTATGCGTAGAAGGTGCTAGTGAGCAAGGAGCTAGACCTGTGTTGTGTTTCAGGTATCGACGTTAGGAGAAAGAGAATTCGAGAACCTTGACCCTCCAATTCCCGAATTGCGAGAGGCACATGCACTAGGCCCCGTAGGAATTCAGGGATCTTGTCCCTCGAAGAAAAGACAAAATTTTTAGTTACCATAGTGGGTATGTGACAGGCATCAACTTCAGGAGAAGTACAGGTGGCAGTAAGATTGAGTCCATATTGGAAGGGAGAAGGGGTTAGTTTACAATCATCCATGTGAAAGCGACGAAGAAGGTCACAAGCATACTTAGACTGGGAAATAAAAATTCCTTCATTGGTTTGCAAAACTTGGAGGCCAAGGAAATAGTGCAAAAAATCTAAGTCTGTCATTTCAAATTTATTCTTAAGGTCGGTTTTCACATCATTTAAAATTTTCGAGTCACTACCAGTAAGGATAAGGTCATTAACATAAAGAACAAGGATTATAAGATGGCTTCCTAATTTCTTGGTATATGCATTAGGATGAGAATGGAATCTAGAGAATTTGGTGTCAATAAAAAACTTGTCCATTTTGGCATACCAAGCTCAGGAAGATTTCTTAATATCATAAAGATTTTTCTTAAGGTGAAAAACAAGGCTAGAGTCATTCTGGACATAGCCAGGAGGTTGTTCCATGCACATTTTGTCTTGCAAATCTCCGTGCAAGAATGTGGATTTAACATCCATCTTATGGACCTCCCATTTATGTGAGGCAGGAAGGGAAAGAACAAGGAGCATGGAATTCATTTTGGCTACAAGGGAAAAGGTTTCATTATAGTCAATTCCTTCAATTTGGGAAAATCCTTTGGAAACTAACTGATGTTTGTGTCTTTCAACACTTCCATCTGATGCATACTTAGTTTTGTAGACCCATTTACATCTGACAAGTTTTCTTCCTTTTGGAAGAGGTACAAGATCACAAGTATCATTTTCCATTAAAGAATAATACTCTTCATTCATTGTTGTATCGCAATCTGGATTACATGAAGCTTCTGCAAATGTCTTTGGATCATGAGTATTTGAAACTTGAGCCAAAATATAAGAGGCTCACTATAACTGTGAACATGTTCGACACTTATATGAAGTATCACCGACAATACCACCAGTTGCTTCTCGTGTTGAACAGACCCATCTAGGAAGCGGTGGAACTGGTGCTGGTTTAGGTTCAAAGAACTCATCTGGAGGAAGGTGAGCAGGTGGAGGTGGATTTTCATCCTCAATGTCATCATATGAAGAAGAAACAAGAATAGGAATAAAATAAGGCACAAACGCCGAAGATGGCTCGTAGGCCGAAGAAGGCACAATCGTCGAATTAGGCTCGCAGGCCAAGAGAGTTTCATAAAATTTAACATATCTTCTAATAATAATTTCATGACAATGTGGTTGAAGAAGTATATAACCTTTGACATCTTCAAAATAACCAAAAAATATACACTTATCACTTTTAGGCTACAATGATTTCCTTTTCTCATCAGGAATGTGAGCCAATGATAAACTGCCAAATACATGGAAGTGACTTACATATGGTTTAATTTTAGTCTAAGCTTATTCTGGTGTTATATGTTTAAGAGCCTTTGTGGGAGTGCGATTGACTATGTAATTTGCATAGTTGATTGCTTCCACCCAATACTTTAGACTTAATCCCTTAGATTGGATCATATAATTAGCCATTTCTTTTAATGTGCGGTTCTTTATCTCAACAACACCATTTTGCTGTGGCGTATATGGAAAAATGTGTTGCATTTGGATGCCCTATGTAGTGCAATAACTTGTAAAATTATTGTTCACATATTCGCCTCCATTATCGGTTCTTAAATTTTGAATTTGATGTCCAAATTGCTTTTCTACAAGGGCCTTGTAGGCCAAAAACTTCTATCTTAAGTTTTTAGAAGTAAACCCAAGTACGTCTGGAAAAATCATCAATGAAAGTTATGAAATACTTGCACCCAGAAAAAGAAGGAGAAGAAAGTGGACCACACAAATCACTGTGAACAAGATGCAAAGGGCCTGAGGTGTGCCAAGAGGCATGTTTGTCAAAATTGTCCCGAAGATGTTTGTCGAGAACACAACTGGCACAAACACCATCTCTGCATGAAACAGGAGGAAGACCAGTCACCATCTGTTGACTACATAGTTTCTTCAATGAGAGACAGTTTATATGACCAAACCGTTCATGCCAAATTTTTCTCAAGTCGTCGCTATGAGCAACAAAAACTGATGAAAAATATGATGACCCAAAGTTGTCAAACTTGTACAACCTGGTAATATCATTAGCAATTCTAGTTGCAAGAACATGCTTTGGATATTTTATATCCTTGATTACAACTTGGTGAAGTGAAAACTCTACGGTTTTACCTTCACCTGAATGAGTGATTTGATATACTGATAGAAAGTTACAAGAAAGAATTGGAACACATAATACATCATTGAAATGACCATTATCTATATGAACTGTTCTAGATCCTACAACACTAAGAGACCTATCATCACCAACAAATATTTTTTTGGTGTTACATTCATTTAGAGAAGAAAATATGTCTTTATCCTTAGCCATATGATAATATGCTCTAGAATCAATAAGCCACTCATAAGAAGAAGAAGTAGAAGTTGTATTGAAGGAGAAACCAGAAGTAGAAAGTGAATGTTCATGAGAAAAAGAAGAAGAAGTAGAATCAATACTGATGTTGTGCTTCTTCATCGCAGATTTTAAAGCTACCATCTTATTGAAACATTTGGACTCATCATGACCATGTTTATCACAAAAGTTGCAATGCCTGTCAGTCTTCTTATTTTTATATTTTGCTCCTTTGTCACCATTAGGAGATAAAGTTGTCTGAGCGGGTTTGGGACCCTTATGTTGGTTGTTGTTGTAGTGAGGATGTTGCTTCATGGGATACTTGGGTTTATCTTTCTACTGGGCAACTAAGGCTTTGTTGGAGGTACCTGCAGTGTTGATCACTCCAAGTTGTGCAAGCTTATCTTCCTCTCTAATCAAAGCAGCACAAAAGGACTTAAGAGTGGGTTTTTGATAAGTTTTACCTAGTGCCTCTCTCATGGCATAAAAGGTAGATACAAACACATAATATGCACTACCTAGCTTAGAAAGAATAATATATATGTAACACTCTTCCTCCATTTTTATCTCACATTCTTCACATAAAATTAGATAGATAATCTGCAAGGAAAGAAAAATCACTTGGACTTAAGGTTAGTACTTGATTTTCTAACTATTGTGCTCAAATAATATTGAGTTTACCAAACACAGATTCAATATTTTCCCAATCTTCTTCGGGTTCATAAATTTCTTTAAGGTGGAACCTTAAATCAAGAGATATGGATATTCCAATTAGTCCACGTGCTTCATCACTCCTATTATCCCATTTGACTTTCTTATCATCATCAATGGGTGCTTTTTCCTTTCCCAAGGTAATCTGGTACAAGACTTTACTTCTTAATAAATCTTCCATATGAGATTTCCATTAGAAGTAGTTGGTGCTGGTAAGCAAGAGATTACTTGTAGAAGCCATATTAAATATGTAGATAATATGGATTTACAAACTAAAACTGATGATCTAGATGGAAACATCTTGAAAAGTTATGCGGCTTAAAAAAATGACATTGAAAATTAACTTCGGATGTGAGAGTTATGCCCTTTTAAAAAAAGGTATAAACGGTAACCAAATGACCACTTGATAGTGTAAGTTGCTTTATGAAGTGACCCACTTTTATAAAGAGAAGTGGGGATCACTTTTACAATTAAGTTACTTTATAAAAAAAAAAAAATGCAAAATAAATATATCTAAAATAAAATGATCTAGGTGGATATCGGGGGCCACCCATCTTTTCCAAATGGCTCAAAACAGTTTTCTGGCCATTTTGGCAATTTACTATTTTTAGCAGGTTTTAACTTCCGGGGCCATTTTGAGGGCCTAAATGAAGGTTTTTCGAGATC
>ML802948.1:264121-276509 GCA_009831015.1 Picea engelmannii
CATTCTATACCTCTTACCGCCTCTGTTACTACCCTCACCTCCTATTGACATGTGCCCTCTACTTGGCCTCCCTCCTCTACCTGTCACATCACTGCTCCCCTCCTACCTTTCACCAACACACACTTGTCCTCCACTCTCCCAGGTGTCATGTCCCCTTACCCTTCATCCCTCTTATCTTTCGACACCTGTACCTCCATGCTCCACATCAATTCCACCTGTGTTGTGTCCCCACCCCTGGACCTATCGCATTGTGGCCTCCTTGTCACCTTCCTGTGGCACATTGCCTCATTGTCTAGCAGCACAACCCCTGTTTCTTCGCCACCTGACGCTTCTACCTAAACACCCCTCATCTCGCCATATCCTTGTCCATGTCCACCATCTAGGTCCCCTTGCAACAGACCAACAAAGAAGCAACAACCAAAGGAAGACTGCCACGTCCTGCAGGTGCAGAGTTGATCGGGCCTTTCCCGATCCTAAGGAAGCAGTTATTGAAGCAATTGGTGGTGGTTAGACATCATCTCCACCATAAATAGAAAGTCCAGAAA
The DNA here is from genome assembly GCA_009831015.1 of Picea engelmannii. Taxonomy (NCBI): domain Eukaryota; kingdom Viridiplantae; phylum Streptophyta; class Pinopsida; order Pinales; family Pinaceae; genus Picea; species Picea engelmannii. The sequence continues at coordinate 264,667 of ML802948.1, forward strand.
GGGACTGTCAACTTTTCAACTCTCTTACAGGCCTATTCTGGAGCACAATTGCATCTGACTGAAGTTCACGACTGACCAGAGAATGCATGCACAGTCTGTCAGGAAACATGCATGTGTAATGTCTTCAATGCATGACTCGAACTTGCTGCTATGGTTTTTTCTCTGAGTATATAGACTCAGTTTTTGTATTTTGTAAGCATCGATGGTAGAGCTAAGCTCCCTATTGTAAAGTTTTGATGAAGCATTGGTTTCCCTAGTTATGTATATGTATGTGAAACTTCTTGTTTAATGACAATCATTCTTCTTACTCCATTTGATTTCAATCTAATGTTGAAAGAGTTCATGATTGACTGATTCACATGAATCATTGTGACTGTGTTATGATAATTTTTTTATGGTAACACTGTTATGATTTATTTAGTGTTCTTGTAATTTGAATACAAGAAGTTCTTGTGTTCAAGTTTTTCCTCTTCGGGCTATTGGAAGCTTGATGCCCACAACAAACCTTTGAATTTTCTCACCAAAGTCTTCCTCCTACTCACCATTATTACAACTTATTGTCTAAAGTTAAAATAAGACCTCACCTGTTCATGCATAGCCTGGCCCAGGATTCTGAGTTAAAATGATATTGTTTTGAGATCGCTTCCATTTGATCACCCTTTATAAACAATCATGACATATAAACTGATCGGTATCAAGCTTACTCCTCCCGCAATCTAGGAGTGACTTCTAGTGCCAACATTTCTAGTGTTGTTGCCGGGGATAAAGTTGAAAATTTTCCCTGGGATTGAACGACATTGAGCCTCTGATTCTAAAGGTGCATGAGGCATTAGATCCATACAATATTGCTACTATGAACCTGGCAACTCCATTGTGACGACTCCACTTTGGAAAATATTCTATTTCAGTTGTGTCTTTGAGAGGCAGACACACACGGTCTCATCCATAGTTGCCTCTAGTTACACCTGAAGCAGATCCAGAAAATCTTGTCAATAAGGGAAAGGCCCTTAGAGAAGAAGCTTCTACTGTTGAATCAGGTATTTCTGATAGTTCTCATTGCCCTCTATTAGAAACTCCAATTCCTGCTTCTCATTTTCCTATTAGACCTCTTTTTGGATTTTTTTGTTTATTAAACTTTGGGAGTGTTCTTGTTGAGTTTTCCCCTCCCGGTCTAGGATTGGAGGGAGAAGTCCTTGTCACTCCTCTCTCCTCTGAAGTTGTACCTTGGCCTAGAACCAGGACCACAAAATATTTCCTCACTCCTAGCTTTACCACCCCTCCTCCTATTATTGTTGTTGCTGCTCCAGAGAGAGAAGCCTTTTTTGAATTGAGCCTTGTATCCTTTTCTCTGAATCCTTCATTGTTTCCCTTTCCACTTGGAAGCTCAGTTCTAGTCTCCCCTGTTCAAACTCCTTCCCCTCCTCGTTCTCCTCCACCTATTGTCCCTATGGCAGGAGAAAACCCTCCTATGAACATAATGGAGGCTATTATAGCTGCTAGGTATTCCCCTCTTGTTTTGCCTCAACCTATGAATTCCCTCTCAGTGGATGGCTACCTTAAGCAATTACCCAATTTCACAGGTGAAGGAGACATAATTGCAGAAGAACACCTTGAAGCCTTTTACAGTTTCATAGATCATCATGTCATCATGCATGCAGATGTATGGATGAGGATTTATGTGCATATCCTTGAGGGAGATGCTAGGAAATGGTTTAGGGCCTTGCCTCCTGGATCTATTGATGGGATAGAAGCTTTGGATAATGCCTTCTTGAGATAGTGGGGAGATAAGAAAGACTTCATGTATTACATGAAAAAGTTTGGGTCGCTGAAGAGAAAGGAAGGAGAGTCTGTCTTTGACTTCTCCAAGAGGTTCAATAAGATGTACAATAAGATCCCTGCTAAGATAAAGGCCTCAGAAGCTTTATCCAAAATTACTTATGTCAGTGCATTTGACCCTAATTTATGCCTTATGTTGAGGGAAAGACGAATCACTTCCCTGGCTCACATGCAGGATGCGGCTATGGAAGTTGAGTCGAATATATTGGTTGTTGACCAACTTAGAAATAAAGCTGATAGAGACATACTCAAGAGGAGATCTGAAGCCTCCACATCTGGTTCCTCTACCCTTCCCCCTCATATGGATGAAGTAACTAAGATGATAAAATCACTTTTGGCTAGGATGGAAAGGTTGGAGTTAGAAAGAAAGCCAGTGTACAAAAATCCCCAAAATATTGATAACAGAGCTTTGAGGAAGCCTAATAACAATGTGCGACATGTTTTTCCAAGGGAACAAAGAAACATAAATAACTATGATCAAGGGATTCAAGATCCTCTCCAAAATAACATGGTTGATGATGAGGAAGGGGAACAAGAAGAACTAGACCCTAAAATTCATTGTATCGAAGACACCTCCCCTTTTCCCCATTTGATTCAATCTAGATATGAAGAATCCCTCATGAGCAGTTGAATAAATGAGATAAGTAAAGGGGGGAAAGACAAAAACACTCCTAACAGATACAACCTTAGGTTAAAGAAGAAAGAAGGGAAGTATGACATCCCTGATCAACCCCTCATAGCAGAAAGGTTTGCTAAGCCTACAACAACCACTACCAAGGAAAAGAAAAATCAAAATATTTTGTCAACAACCAAAGACCCTGTCCCCGAGTTATTAAGGGAAATTTCTAAGCCTCCTTCCTCCTTTAGTTTTGAGCATGAAATTCATAAAATAAGAATCCCTGTGCCCCTTTCAGATCTAGTCAAACATGAAGAATTCAAAAGGTCTCTCTCCAAACTACTGCTGTCTGAGCCACCTCAGCTTTCCACAAACTCAGTAAATCTCCAAGATGAAAAGCCAACAGTCATCCTAGGTCCCATGGTAGAAGACATAGGTGATTCATCCCCTCCCTTCTACACATCCCCGAACATACATGGTAAGGTGATGCATAATTGCCTAATGGATTCAAGGGCTTCCCATAACTTCATGCCCAAAATAGTCATGGAAGAATAGGGACTGGAAGTAAAAAAGGCCTATCATGATTTGTACTCTTTTGATTCAAGGAGGGTGCAATGTCTTGGAGTCATTAAAGACCTGGTGGTGTCCTTATTTCAACTGCCAATGAAGAGTGTGGTCATGGACGCTATGGTAGCTGATGTTCCTCCCAAGTTTGGCATGCTCTTGACAAGATCTTGTATTAAAAATCTTGGAGTAACATTACAGATGAAACTTACATATGCCACTATCCCAGTATTTGGAGGGGAACACAGAAGAATGTACAGGGAAGATCAGTTGGCCTACATTGTTAGTGACGAAGCAGACCCCACTAATCATCCTATCTTTGCACTTGACACCAATTTGGGGTCTAGTTTTTTGCATCTCACTGATACTCTTGAAGCCCCTCTTGAAATCAGAAAGCATCCCATCTCTTATCATTAAATATCTCCTCCAACTACCTCTGTGTGGAAGATGTTCTTTGACGGAGCTTCTTCTAGTGAAGGTGTTGGTGCCGGAGTGGTTTTTGTGTCACCTTGTCAGGAGACCATATCCCTATCATACAAGCTAGAGTTTGAAACTACCAATAACATGGCAGAATGTGAAGCTCTTGTTTTAGGTTTAAGGGCTGCAAAGAAAATGGGAATTGAAGAGGTAGTAGTGTTCAAATATGTTGACTTGATAGTCCAGCAGGTCAGAAATTCTTATCGGGCTAAACATCCTCGGCTCAGAAGTTACCAAAATGAGGTAGGGGACATGATTGACAATTTCTTCTCAAACTTCAACATTTCATTTATTCCAAGAGAGGAAAATACTTTGGCCAATTCCCTAGCTGTCTCAGCTAGCCATTTTAGGATCCCTCTGCCAGCTAAGTTCAAATATGAGGTTGAGATAAGATATAGGCCCTCTATACTGGACAATATCAAGCATTGGAAGGTATTCAATGATGATCTTGAAATCAAAAAAAATCTTGAGTCTGTTGATGAGTTCTCTACATTTCACATTGATCAGGATCATGATCCCAAAGGTGACCCTCACCCTGAAGTATTTTTAAATAAATATGCTAATCACCATATTGTTGAGTTGCCTATAAATCACATTCCAAAGGGGCTAGTTCCTTTAGAAAGGTTATTCGATGGGAATGATGTGGCAGTAAGGGTAAGGTTTCGAATGGGGATGTTGATTGTAACTGATTGCAACATTAGAACAAAGGAGGAGCCAAATTTTGTCAAATTGTCAAAAATCCTGACAAAAGAGCAGAGGGCCGAGTATACTGAGTTATTAAGGGAATTTTCTGATGTGTTTGCATGGACCTATGAAGACCTCAAGACATATGACACATTTTTCATTGAGCATAATATCCCACTGAAAGAAGAGGCTAAGCCATTCAGGAAGAAGATAAGACAGATTAATTCCATGTTGTTTCCTATCATGGAAAGAGAAGTGAAGAAGTTGTTAGATGCCCAAATCATTGTCCCCTTGAGATATTCTGAATGGGTGGCCAACCTCGTCCCAGTGAGAAAAAAAAGTGGAGAAATCAGACTCTACGTTGATTTCAGAAATCTGAATAGGAGCTCAAAGAAGGATAATTACCCTCTACCAAATATGGAGCACATATTGCAGAGGGTAACTAGTGCATCTAGGATATCCATGATTGATGGATTTTCTTGCTGTAATTAGATATCAGTCCTACCTGAGGACAGAGAAAAGACAACCTTCACCACTCCTTGGGGTACATTCATGTATGCCAAAATGCCCTTCGGATTGATGAATGCAGGGGCAATGTTTTAGCGAGCCATGGACATAGCTTTCATTAGGGAGAAAGATCAGTTTGTGGTGATCTATCTGGATGACATCACAATCTTCTCCAGATCTGATAAAGAACACTATTGTCATCCGAGGAAAGTTTTGTTGAAATGCATAAAGTATGGTCTCTCCCTCAATCCCAAGAAGTCTCTATTTTCTATGAAGGAAGGAAAATTTTTGGGTCACATAGTATCAAATGAGGGAGTTAGGATTGATCCCAACAGAGTTGAAGCAATTCAAACCTTGTCTCTCTCAATATCCAAGAAAGAGGTCGAGTATTTCCTAGGAAAAATTAATTTTTTGAGAAGGTTTGTTTTGAATTTTGCTGAGTTAGTGAGGCACATCACAACCATGCTCAGAAAGGGAAATGAATTAAAGTGGACTATTGAATCCAGGGAATCCTTCAACCAAATCAAAAAATCCTTGACTGAGGCACCTATACTTATCAGTTCTGATTATTCCAAGGATTTTATGATATTTTCTTTTGCTTCTTTTGATATAGTGGTTGTTGTCCTACTACAGAAAAATGATGAAGGGCTAGAGCAACCTATTTCCTTTTTTAGCAGAGCACTGAGGGATGCTGAGATCAAATATGACATCATGGAAAAGAGAGCTTATCTTTGGTGAAATCTCTCAAAGCTTTTAGAGTCTATTTTCTACACTCAAATGTCATTGCATATGTTCCTTCATCTTATGTGAAGGACATTCTTATTCATCCTGACATAGATGGGAGGAGGAGAAAATGGATTGCCAAGATCCTTGAGTTTGATCTGGAGATAAGGCCCACCAAGCTCATTAAAGGCCAAGGTTTAGCCAAGCTCTTGGATAAATCTAATTGTAAGGATTTGGGGGTAAATTTCATCCACATTTTCTCATAAAATCAGTAGGATGAGTTGTCTAATGGAAACCCTCCATTGGCAGAATGCACATGGTATAAAGATGTTATATATTTCCTGCAGGTGTTAAGACCCCCTAATGGAATGGGGAAAAGAAAGGCAAGAGATTTGAATCTCAAAGCAATAAGATATTTCCTTATTGACTAGGTCTTATATTGGAAAGACCCTCTGAGAGTGATGCTGAGATGTTTGAACCCACAGGAGGCCCAAAAAGTTATATTTGAGTTCCATGATAGCCTATGTGGGGGACACCATTTCTAGAAAACCACAACCTACAAAATTCTCAGGGTTGGGTATTATTGGCCCAGCTTATTCACTAATGTCTATAGAGAAGTCAAAGCCTGCATCAACTGTAAAAAATTCTTAGGGAAACAACAACTCAGATCTCTACCATTAAAGCCTGTAGTAGCTTCAAGGCCCTTTTAACAATGGGGGTTGGACTTCATAGGAGGGATTCATCTTCCTTCAAGTGGTCAAAACAGGTGGATATTAACTGCAACAGATTACTTCACCAAGTGGATGAAGGTTATCCCCACCAGGAGTGCTTCTCATAAAGTAATCATTGGATTCCTAGAAGACATCATCACAAGGTTTGGCTGTCCCAGTAGATTTGTCACTGATAATGCTGCATCTTTCAAGTCTGACCCCTTGGTCAGGTTCTGTCAGCAATAGGGGATTGCACTTATTCACTCCACCCCCTATTATCCTCAAGGCAATGGACTCGCAGAGTCTTTTAACAAAAGTCTGACCAAGCTCATTAAAAGATTGTTGTAAGACAATAAGAAGACCTAGGATTCAAAGCTCAAATTCACTCTATGGGATGATCGAGTGACAACAAAAAGGTCCCTGGGAACCTCCCCTTTTCAACTTGTTTACGGGACAAAAGTTGTATTTCCGACTTAGTTGGCTCTACCTATAGAAAAATTATTTCAAGATTTTAAAGGAGAACCGGACCATATGGTAAGAAGAATCCATCAACTAGTGGAAGTGCAACAGGCCAGAGAGCAGGTAATGGACAGAGCTCACAGTCATCAACAAAAGATCAAGAAGGCCTTCGACAGGAAGGTTATAAAGGAGGAATTAGAGATGGGAGATCTGGTGCTTAAGTGGGATGCACCCAGGCAGGATAGAGGAAAACACAACAAGTTTGAGGCCCTCTGGATTGGGCCCTTCAAAATATCTAAAGTATTTTTAAAAAATACCTACAGGTTGTAGGATTTGGAGGGTGAAGAAGTTTTTAGTGGCCTTGTAAATGGGCATTTCCTAAAGAAATGTTTTGTTTGAGCCTTAAATGGCTCCCATGATTTTGTAAATATCATTTTCCTGTTGTTTTTTTATTTTAATAAATGACTCCATAGCCCAACAACAAGACACTTAAGCTGCAAAAGAGTTCTTGGCATCTCACAAGGAGTGTGCCCTCCCCCATGGAGCCTGATGTTATCACCTAATCATGTAGGAGGGTGTTTTCCTAATAGGCACCCCCTTTGGTAAAAATATGGCTAGAAGTGGGTTGAAAAACCCACTTATCCTAAGTTTAGGGCGCAAAAATACGCATTTGTTCTAAGCAGCAGGCATATATGGGTGGTCAGGACTTGCACGCTTAGGTCTGTGGTCAAGGATCGATTCCAGACCCCCTTCATCATTCTACCTTTATCAAAGGGGGGGGGGGTCTGGAATGAGTAGTAAGGAGTGCTCAGATCTGGGCAGCCGAGATCTGCACACCCAGATCTACAGTGCAGGTTCTGTTCCAGACCCCCCTTGCTTTTTTGTCTTTAATGAGGGGGGGGGGGGTCCAGAATGAGGTGGTTTTGAATGCGGGCCCCTTTGCTATCATGGCACCTCCTCATAGTTTTGGACTCCCCCCATGCTATACCACTTATCGCCTCCATTACCTCCCTCACCTCCTGTCAACATGTGCCCTCCACTTGGCCTCCATCCTCTACCTGTCACATCCCCACTCCCCTCCTACCTTTCACCAATGCACACTTGTCCTCCACTCTCCCAGGTGTCATGTCCCCTTTCCTTTTGTCCCTCTTATCTCCTGACACCTGTACCTCCATGCTCCATGTCACTTCCACCTATGTCGCGTCCCCACCCCCGGACCTGTCACATTGCGGCCTCCTTGTCACCTTCCCATTGCACATCACCTCATCATTTGGTGGCACAACCCCAGTTTCTCTGCCACCTGGTGCTTCTACCTCGACACCCCTCATATCACCAGATCCTTGTCCATGTCTATAGTCTGGGTCCCCTCGCAGTAGTCCAATGAAGCAACAACAACCAAAGGAAGACTGCCACATTCTGCAGGTGCAGAGTTGACCGGGCCTTTCCCGATCCCAAGGAAGCAGTTCTTGAAGTAGTTGGCAGTGGTTAGACATCGTCTCCAGCATAAATGGAAATTCCAGAAAGGGACTGTCAGCCTGTCAAATCTCTTATAGGCCCGTTCTGGAGCACGATTGCATCTAACTGAAGTTCATGAACAACCAGAGACTGTATGCGCAGTCTGTCAGGAAACATGTAGACTTAATGTATTCAATGCATGACTCGAACTTGCTGCTGTGGTTTTTTCTCTGAGTATATAGACTCAGTTTTTGTATTTTGTAAGCATCGATGGTAGAGCTAAGCTCCCTATTGTAAAGTTTTGATGAAGAACTAGTTTCCCTGGTTATGTATATGTATGTGAAACTTCTTGTTTAATGACAGTCATCCTTCTTACTCCATCTGGTTTCAATCTAATATTGAAAGAGTTCATGATTGACTGATTGACATGAATCATTATGAATGTGTTATGATAAATGTTTTATGGTAACGTTGTTATGATTTCTTTAGTGTTCTTGTAATTTGAATACAAGAAGTTCTTGTGTTCAATTTTTTCCTCTTCGGGTTGTTGGAAGCTTGATGCCTACAACATACCTTGGCATTTTCTCACTTAAATCTTCCTCCTACTCACCATTATTACAACTTACTGTCTGAAGTTAAACTAAGACCTCACCTATTCATGCATAGCCTAGTCCAGGATTTCGAGTTAAATGATATTGTTTTGAGCTCGCTTCCATTCGATCACCCTTTATAAACAATCGTGACATATAAATTGATGGGTAGCAGGCTTACTCATGCCACAATCTAGGAGTGACTTCTGGTGCTAACATCATGAAGGATATATGGAATTTTCAAAGGTCTATATCTCTCTTGGATATTTGAAGGTATAGAATTAAGTATAGGAAGTATAAGATCAACCTTAGTCTCTTGAGGCTCACAAAATTGATCATGGATATCATTTGATTCAAATGAAGGATCTTCAAAATTATCTATGCAAGGTGAAGATACATCTACAGTTTTTAAGGAAGGATATACATGTGTAGATCTATGATCATCCTTGGAATACAATAAGAAATGGAAAATCCTTTTGATTTTCTCGGGAAAGGACACAAAATAATTGATTGAAAATAACATTACTTCTTGGAGAAAACTCAAACTTTGGAACCTAATTCTTTGTCCTTTCATGTTTCTGTTCAATGAGCTAGTCGTCCATCGGAATCTTTAAATTTTATCAAAGCACTGATCAAAGTCTCCAGGTGAATGGTATAGCCTTCTTGTATCTGATTTCTATTCACCATTAGAAATCGGATCTACAACTCCGTTGAAAATATTCTAGGGAAAATGCGACTTTCGTTCCTAGGAAATGATGCCAAAATGTTATCACTATAAATTTCCTTGGTTGCAACAAAAAATCTCATAGTTAACCACAAACCTACTTTCAGAATGGAAGCTAGCATCCTTCCAATCTAGAGAGGGATCTCTCCTATTAGTTCTATAATCATCACAGTGGCCATATTTTGTGTAAGAATACGATTTTAAAATATAGTTGATGGTAGGGTTGAGAGAAAATATCCATTGGGCATGGAGTCTATAATTGAGTTATTTGTGAAAATTATCAATAACTTGGTGGAAAAACAAATTTGTCAACAGAGGAAAGGTAGACAATGCATTTAAGTGATTTAATTAGTTGTAGTATGGTGGAGGAATTTAAGAACTACAATCCATCAAAAAAGAGCATCTATCTAAGGATGAATTATGCAATGACTTCAGAGGAGGAGTGAGAGTATCTAATGGGCATGTTTCAGAGCATTAAATAATGAATTTTGAAACATCAATCTTAAATTAAATACTTATAAGATTACACATTGAAAGGAAAATAATATAAAGAAACATACAAAGACAAGACAGTCACAGACTCAAAGGCATTGGCACATGAATCTCTGCACAAAAATGTTATGTACCTCTGTATTGATCCGTTTCAAATAAGTTAAATAAATATTACATGCACCATCGGTCTCTTTTTCCTTCACTCTCGAACCCTTTTACAATACTCTTAATCATAGTATATAGAATTACATTACAATCTAACTCAATTAGGTCGAAATAGTTAGGGTTTCACATTCAAGAAGGAGTTATAAACTAACTCCTATTTTTTAGGGTTTAGTTTTTAACTAATTAAATTTGGAAAAAATATGTAAAATAGGCTGTAAGATCCCTTAGAATATCCCAAACCATGACACCTATGAAAAAAATGAGAGAGGTTTTGGTAGATGGACTTGTTCTTGAGAAAATCCTCTTTCCGTTTGTTGAGATTTATCACCGTTTGCTCGGAATCTAAGCTTGAAGTCAACTACAAAAACAATCAACTATAGGAAATTTCGCAACAAATATGGTAATTTCTCCTTTCCTCCCAAATGGTGAACTGATTTTGGTTTATTTTTTGCTTGCAAATCAATGAAACTATGATACCTCTCTACAAAACATTTGGGAAAAACCCAGTTTGTATTTTTAAAGCTATGATGAAAATAATATTTCGCAACAACTAGGAAATTTGTTGCTTAAATATTTGTTTTAGCAGTCTCCTTTGTGAACTTTCTCTCTCTCTGTCAATATGTGATAGTGTATTTTTCATTGTTGCAGCTATAAGTCCATAGGTAATGCCAAGGATAGAAAAATAATCATAAAAATAACCAGGAGAGATCCACCTTCCTCATCGCCTCATCGATATTACATTGATAGAAATACTATCGAACCTTGACACATGATCTTTAGGAGACCAAGACATGGCTACAAGACCCAATCGACAACAAAAAAATTGTTTTGACTTTTTAAATATATACTCACTAACAACCTTGATGATCAAAAGTCTACTCCATGTTATGTTCTCATCCCTTGTTCAGGACCTATCACTTGGGCCTGTAAGAAACAACATGCTACTACTCTTTCTTCAGAAGAAGCAGAGTGCCAAGCAGTAGTTAATGCAAGTCAAGAAGCCTTGTGGCTTTGACAGATAATTTTAGATTTTGGATTCTAGTATTAGGATCCGACCACCCTATGGTATGACAATCATAGTGCCATCAAGCTCGCAATTCAACATCAACACAACAAACATATCAAGATTCACATGCACTTAATTAGAAAACACATTCATGATCAAGTTATTGAAGTGTTATTTTTTCCTATAGAAGGTTGAGTTGCAAACATTTTCACAAAGTCTCTTACAAAAGTGAGGTTTTCCAAACTTCAATCTATGTTAGGAGTTTAGGAAGTTTTCATTAAGGTGGGATAGAATCTAATTCCTCCTTCATTATCCTATTGTGTCGCCTTTGTAAATCCTTCAATCCTATCCCAAGTTGTTCTTAATGGGCGTTGTTAGGATATTTAGACACTTAGGAGTTAGTTAAGATCAACTTGGTCTAATGTGTCATTAGGTAAATGTGTGTTTCTTAGTTTGTTTCTTTAGCATGCATTAGTATGCATTTGTAGTTAGAAAATCTGACGATCACGATATGTTCTTGATATAGAGTGATCAGAAAGTTCATATTCTCCTCGATCTTAATAACTATGTTGATATGTGGCTTAACATCTGATTGGTCCATGATATCTATTTAAAGAGCATTTAGGGTAATTTGTCGATGATCCATTGTAAGAAACTCTCTTGTAAGTCTATGTTTTTAAATTTTATTTTTCATTAATAAATTTCTTCAAGTGGCCACGTTGGTTGGGGCCATGGATGTTTCCCCACATGGGTTTTACCATGTAAAAATATCAGTATTTGATATGGTTTTGTGAGTGGTTATTGAAGGTGTTCATCCTCTATTGAAATATCTGTG
>ML802948.1:283716-294714 GCA_009831015.1 Picea engelmannii
GCAGGAATTAGGGCATACATTCAAGAGACTCATTAAACACATCAACACACACACATAATCCTAATAAAGAAGGAGATAAATGTGGGGAAGGATATCCAACCGAGTTTGTATTCCATCTTTATGGATATTTATACAATAGGTAAATGGTTGGAGTGGTTGCACCCACTCCAACTAATCATTCCTTAGGTTCTTTTTATCCTTTATTACATAACCTCATATATATTTACTTGAATTTATCCACTCTATGTATAATATCAAATAATAAATGTATGTTATGACTATTAGGGTCTAAGAGCCCCCCTCAACATCTTCCCCACACTCAAATTCTTTCTCATTCCAAGCAAGTGTGCAGATAACTAATGACTTGTTACTCTTTGGCCTTTGTATTCAATATGGTAGTGACATGTGTAGTCAATGAGTCTTGTAGCGCTTTGATCCTACCCAACAATGTTTATCTTGATCCTAATTTTACACCTTTCTCTCTGGTGCCTTCGAAGTGGTGAGTGGCTCATCCTAAGCTCATATTTCATTTGCACAAAAATCGTAGCAGGAATCCATGTACTACCCATTATCAAGTGAACTCATGCTTCCAATGAAGCCATTTAAGAAAATGATTAACTAATAATCTCTTTGATCTTGACCCTAAAAATATAGGAAGCCATAGTATGCAGAAAAGTGGTTTGAACAGAGATTTAAGCCATCTTTCATCTGATACAAATATTTTAACATCTATGCCGCCCATGGATTCCAAATAGTTTGCAATAGGGTCATTAAAACCATAAAGGAATACCTCTTTTTGTTGTTGTTCCAACTAAAAGAAATGTTGTTCCTGATTGCTTTCACTGATGTCAATGCTGAATGTGGACTGTTCTTCCTTTATCGAATGAAAATTCAAGCTCAACTGCTGATCTGAACCTTTATGCTCCCCTTCACCATATCTCTGTAATTTGAATTCATCATAATGATATGTTGGCCTATCACAACTGAAATTTTTTGAAAGAAAAGAAAAAGTATGTTCTTGATCTTTTACATCATTGTCTTGATAATGATTAAATGAAAGATGAGTATGAGAAAATGTATCATGAAAACATTTCTAAACACCTTCTTCAACAATGATATCTTTAGAGGATATATCAAAATGAAAAGGATTTTCTTTGGATTTTGGATCATATTCACAACTTTCATCAAAGACAACATGCATATATGGCTGATTATTTCTTTGGTGAAAAGTAGGACTAGATGAGATTTTATTAGTCAATGAATCTTTAAAATCCTCTTCATCATTACTATATTTATCAAATACTGAAAAATCAGAATCAAATTCTAATGGCGGAGATGAAGATTTCTTCGTTGAAAAATCAACAATTTGATCTAAAATTTTCTGCTCATAATCTTCCTTCTCATGTCTTCTGCAATTTCCCTTCGTCTGCAAATATGGAAGCTGAGGGATGCTCTTAGTATTTGTTATAGACTCAAATCTGTCATATGCTAATATAAAAATATGCTCATCATCTTCCAATTTTTTAAAGGGGACAATATGATCTTTATGACAACCTAATACATTAGATGCATTGGGTACAATGTTAAAAGCATCTATATGATGGTTAACATCTTGAAGATCCTCAATATCTCAGTCAAAAAGAGAGGTGCCCCCTATTGCAGCATACTCTCCATGGCTATTTGAATCTTTATTCAATAAATTAAATTCATGACAACATTCTGGAAAAAGAACATCAACTAAAAAGCATCTTTACAGAACAAATTGAATGCATCATGAAAAAATTTCAAAGAGTTGATACTGGCGATTAGAAGAGATCTACACCAATCAAGGGATGCTCCTTTCAATGAATATCTGAAAAGATCGATCTTGATATCCTCGTGCATAATATGACATTCATGAATAAACTCATGGAAATCTAGCAGATGATCAGCTGGAACCTCCCAATCTTCTCCTTTAAATGTAGGAAGAATACCTTCCCATTCATATCTACTAGGTCGAGGCTTAAGGAAACCAACAATCTTGGCAAAATCATAGAAATCATACCTTTTCACTAAGATCTTGTTCATTTCATACCAATGGAGTCGCCAACAGATTTCTGAACAATGGAGTCACCACTGAATCCGTCCTTCATGGAGTCGCCAGATAGATGATTACAACTGAAAATATGTCCAGACTTTGTCTATCATCAAAGTTGGATCTTGTCGTCTCCCAAGGAAGCTGAGCTTCAATCTCCTCTCCCTGGAAATGACGCCAATTTGTTATCACTCCAGGAGTTCTTCTAGGTTGTAGCTCAAAGAAGCCTGGTAACTTAACTGATATCTCAATGGTGTATAATATTCTCTTAATTGGATCAAGTGAGATAATTAAATCAGACCCTATCTTTCAAGACATGCATAAACATAACCATATGAAAAGGATTTTAACTATCACTGTTCAGAGGGTTTGTAAATAAGTGAATGTATGGAGAGTTCTTACTATGCCAGCAGACTCACACATAAAGATACATGAATGGCCAGTCACAATGAGAAAATGATATTTGCAATTCAACTCATCAAAGAAATGATAGGATGACATCCATCAGGCTTTATAAAAACATAATAGACATGAATTAAACATCCATGTGCAAATATAGAATAGACAGGAAAATGTAAGTCTAAACAGATAATTGCAAAAGAAGTTTGTATAAACTGATCTGCAAATGAGAAGCTTAAGTACAGAGTGTGAAAAAGTCTCCAAAGTCAAACTCCTTACAATATGAACTCAACATGATTATATAGCCTTTACAACTTATTTGAGATCCTCCAAAGATGGATCTGATAACCACTTCTATCTTTAGTTTGTGGAAGATATTTATCACAAATTTGAATTTGTGATGTGGCAAAAAAAACAGAATTTAGAATTTCTGGAAATATTCTTCTTCAAGATTCACCTATATTTCACAAATTGAAATATATATTGGGAAACTGATAGATTTTATTGAATATCAGACCATTCTTATGAAATACCTCCTTCATTTTTTAAAAATACTCTTCCATCTCATCATAATCTATCCTCAAAGATAGTGACTAAAACAGGAAAAATAAAGAATTTAATTTCTGGAAATATGGTGCTCAAAGATTGATCTATATTTCACAAATAAAAGTATATATTGGGAAACTGAGAGAGGTTATTGAATATCAGCCCGTTATTATGAAAAACCTCCTTCCGTTTTGAAAAATACTCTTACCGTAGATCAGGATATGTCTCCCAAGAAAGTGTCTAAAACAGGAAAATCAGAGTATTTAATTTCTAGAAATATGGTGCTCAAAGATTGACCTATATTTCACAAATCAAAGTATATATTGGGAAAATGACAGAGGTTATTGAATATCATCCCATTCTTATGAACAAAATCCTTCAATTTCGAAAAATACTCTTCTAGATGATCAAGATCTGTCTCCCAAGAAGGTGACTAAAACAGGAAAATCCAGATTTTCAAATCTAGTCATATTCTTGCATTTTAGGAATTGATCCCTAGAATATTTATATTGATCAAATGAAGTGCCACCTATACTCATGGATGATATTTGATCATATATTTGATAAATATTCATCATCTTCTCCTAAATACACTCTTGACAAGTCAAACTTTTTCCTTTTGAACAAAATTTATGCATTCTGGAAAATTTTGCGCTTTCGGTGGCTTAGAGGACCAAAACAGAGCATCCTTAGCCACCAAAATATCCAGCTTTCGGTGGCTAACAGGACCAAAATAGAGCATCCTTAGCCACTGAAAGATAATTTTTGGTATTTTCTACATTCAAATTTCAGACCACTTATTTCTTGAAAAGATAATTCTAAAACTCCTCTTAAAGATATTTAACACAAGAATTACAAAAATCTTTCATCTAATGACCATCCTATCACCTAATGACAATAAATTGGAAAATTTATTTCAGGAGATAATAGATTGCATTCAATAAATCATAAGTATACAATCATAAGCAACATCACATCAACAAAATCACATCAAGTACACAATGCATTGAAATTTATGTGGAAAGCCAAATGGGATAAAACCACATAATGTTTTCTTATATATCTCAAGAATTCATTCATAGAAAGCACCAAGTTCCAAATTCTCCAGTTGCAACTCAAAGGAGGCTACAACCCCTTATTATCATGCTCCAACCTAAAGGAACCTACAACTCCCTAAATTATATGGCTCCAACCAAAAGGAGGATACATCCCTCTAAGTCTCAGGCTCCAACCTGAAGGAAGCTCCAACTTCCTGTGTTATCCATCACCAATCGAAAGGAGGCTACAACCCCCTTTCCTTTCCCCATCTTGTTGCCTTGACATATAAGTTCCACAATCACTTCTACTATCACTGTCACTGTCACTCTATCACTTGCAACCTATCACTGTATCCAACCTATCACATCAACCTATTCAACATGTCACTGATCAACATGTTCAACTTGTCATTGATCAACCTGTCCAACATGTCATTATCATCGATACTCAACCATATCCTCTCACATGGATGATATACCAAGGACACCTCTCAAATAGATGTCCAACATCACCAACACATTCCTTTACCAAGAATGCACCAAGATCACCAACATTCCATCACAATATATGTGCTTGTATCATACCATGTACCAAACTTGTACCATGCATAAACCATGCATCAACCTATACCTCAACATGTAACACAACCTGTACCATGAACCATGTACATAAACCTGTAACATAGCCTGTACCATCAACCATGTACATCAACCTATACCATACTAAGTATCAATCATGTACCATATCATGTATCAAGCATGCATCAATCCTGTAGCGTATC
Organism: Picea engelmannii; assembly: GCA_009831015.1. Classification (NCBI taxonomy): domain Eukaryota; kingdom Viridiplantae; phylum Streptophyta; class Pinopsida; order Pinales; family Pinaceae; genus Picea; species Picea engelmannii. Next base: position 288,555 of record ML802948.1, read on the forward strand.
ATCAATGACGTACCATATACCATATACCATGAAATGTGTCTCAACCATATCATGCCATATGCCATGTACCATAAGATGTGTCAATCAAGAAATATCAATGGTGTACCTCAACCATGTACCAACATCACCAAGAGACGTATCTTATGCATGTGCTACCATATACCAAGTGTATACCTCAACAATGTATCATTAGCAATGGTAGAACTCTAACACAACAACCATACACCTTGTGCCAATGCTTCAAGAATATACCAAGAACAAGTCTCAATCGTGTACCATACCATAACATGCAACTCTCAATACATAAGCATACATGTAAACATGTATTTTATCTGATGCTCTATAAAACAGACTTGTAACTCTCATTCATACATCAACAGCCTAGCACCAACATTCTCCATTCTCTTCACTTTTGTCTTTTCCTAGCAATATGAAGACCTTTTTTCACGTGGGTCCTTGCATGACGACCTCTAGGAAACCCACGAGGATGCCTTGCCAGACATTAACTGTCTAACCCATGGGATGAACCGAATTAGGGTCTCCTCAGATTTTCCCACTCTCCTTTGTAGTCCAAAAAATCTCACACTTATCACGCTTCGCTACCTTAGAATTCTCCGTTGCCAACTAGACAAAATATTACTTACCCACAATATAGATATTCAATAGAATGTATGTGTGAATGTACAAATGAGAGACTCTTTGAGGTGTATTTATATTGTTGTTTAGTAAATTATCTCCTTAATCTTAGGTCTTGTAGTAATTTCTTGTTATGACCACTTTACCCTCTCCTTCATTGAATTGTAACCAACTAGGGGCTTCTTGACCATTCTTCGGGGCTTCCAACTTTGCAAGGCCATATCTCCCTAACTGGGAGGAACCATGTGGTGTACCACATATCACCAGAAATAGAACGATGAGTAAAATCCATATATGAGTGTAATTACCTATATTTACACTGTCCTTCATGTCCTTATTCATCAATAAACTTCATGTCCCATAACCACATCTGTGAGGCTTCATGTAGACTTCATTAAATTCACCCATCACATGTGCTGACATAAATCATCAATGAACAAAAATCACCATCAATATCAACCATACAAATGACAACCAACTATCCAACGATGTCATCCATATCTCTGGAGCTTTCAGAATTCTCCAAGGGTTGACATAAATCTCTAAGGTTTGACATCAATATTCAAGGGTTGCTATCAATGACAACCTATCCAAACCAATTGTCTAACAATATCCCCCTTTGGAATTAATGGAAACAATAATGGCATGCATTGATGGAAACACTAATGACATTCATTGATGGCAACACTCATGCTCATATGAATACTCATGATCAAGCTCTCCTTGTGACCATTTCCCCCCCTGCATCCATTCCATTGCTCTTATCTCTCCCCCTTTGACATCAATGGAAAAGGGTGTCTCTCTTTAGGGATGCTCCCTCTTTTTTCATGCCTATGTTCTTTCTCTTCACATGTTTCCAAGTTATTCTTCTCTCTAGCAAAGAGTGATTCTCTTTGGGGTTTCTCCCCTTGTCTTGATGCATCTGTTCTTCGTTACCAAGCCTTTGCTCTTTCTTTCATTATTTCACAAAAAGGTAACTCCTTCTCTGATTTTATGCGCTTTTATCCCCATGAAAATATACCCACTCTAAACAATCATGGGTAAAAGGATAAATCCTCTTGTCGGTATGTATCCCCCTGTTTGCATGCTACTGATCTGATCTCTATCTCTGGTGATTTCTCTTTCTTTGACTTCTCTACATGATTTCATGTAGATTAATGTAGGGATGTCTATAAGTGCTTCCTTTACTCTCTTCCAGTGATGATTTTTGTCCATCAGTCCTTCCTCATGTAATTCACTAACATATATAAAAGGAATTCATTAATTTAATTCTTCATTCATTTTTCTTATTCACTTGACCATATTATTCAATGATTTCCTTCTGATGATATAGCTTTTACTGGCGATTTTTCTTTCTCTGTTCTGCTATGCATTTCACTTCTTGTCTTTCTATGACCAATTGATTTCAAATGTCAATTGATTCCACTGATTCTAATTAAAAATAAACTACTGTGCATCTTCTCTGACCCATGTTTTATGTACCTTCTAAGCATATCATGAATCCATCTCTATCCATATGTCACAAATTGTCCATAACTTTGCTACTCAACTTTCCACAATGCTGACCCATCTATCATTGTATTGTTATGAAGATTACTCTTGAATCTACTACAATTGACCATCACATCTTATTGTTTATCATATTGAATCAAATATGTCTATTTATCTTATCTATATTCTCATCAAACTATGCATATCTAGAACAAACTGTACTGAAGATATCCCTACCATACCATAACATGTAACTCTCAACACATAAGAATACATGTAAACATGTAGTTGATCTGATGCTCTATAAAAATGACTTGTAACTCTCATTCATACATCAACAGCCTAGCACCAACATTCTCTTCACTTTTGTCTTGTCCTAGCAATATGAAGACCTTTTTTCACGTGGGTCCTTGTGTGACGACCTCTAGGAAACCCACGAGGATGCCTTGCGGGACATTAACTGTCTAACCCACGGTATGACCCAAATCAGGGTTTCATCATATTTTCCCACTCTCCTTTGTAGTCCCAAAAATCTCACACTTATCACGCTTCACTACCTTATAATTCTCTGTCGCCAACTAGACAAAAGACTACTTATTGACAATATAGATATTCAATAGAATGTATGTGTGAATGTACAAATGAGAGACTCTTTGAGGTGTATTTATATTGTTGTTTAGTAAATTCTCTCCTTAATCTTAAGGCTTGTAGTAATTTCTTGTTACGATCCCTTTACCCTCTCCTTCATTGAATTGTAACCAACTAGGGGATTCTTGACCATTCTTCGGGGCTTCCAACTTTGCAAGGCCATATCTCCCTAATCGGGAGGAACCACATGGCGTACCACATATCACCGAAAATGGAACGATGATTAATATCAATATATGAGTGTATTACCAATATTTACACTATCCTTCATGTCCTTATTCCTCAATAAAATTCATGTCCCATAACCACACCTGCGGGGCTTCATGTAGACTTCATTAAATTCACCCATCACATGTGCTAACATAAATCATCAATGACAGCAAATCACCATCAATATCAACCATACAAATGTAAACCAATTGTCCAACGATATCATCCATATCTCTGGGGATTTCGAAATTCTACAAGGGTTGACATAAATATCTAAGGGTTGACATCAATCTTCAAGGGTTGCTATCAATGACAACAACCTATCCAAACCAATTGTCCAACAATCTCCCCCTTTGGAATTAATGGAAACAATAATGGCATGCATTGATGGTAACACTAATGCCATGCATTGATGGAAACACTCATGCTCATATGAATACTCATGCTCAATCTCTCCTTCTGACCATTTCCCCCCCTGCATCCATGCCATTGCTCTTATCTCTCCCCCTTTGACATCAATGGAAAAGGGTGTCTCTCTTTGGGGATGATCCCTCTTTCTTCATGCCTATGCTCTTTCTCTTCACATGTTTCCAATTTCTTCTTATCTCTAGAAAAGAGTGATTCCCTTTGGGGTTGCTCCCCTTATCTTCATGCATCGATTCTTTGTTACCAAGCCTTTGTTCTTTCTTTCATTCTTTCACAAAAAAGTAACTCCTTCTTTGATTTTATGCGCTTGTATCCCCTGAAAATATACTTTCTCTAAACAATCATAGGTAAAAGGATAACTCCCCCTATCGGTATGTCTCCCTCTATCTGCATGCTACTGATCTGATCTCTATCTCTGGAGATTTCTCTTTCTTTGACTTCTCTGCAGGATTTCATGTAGATTAATGTAGGGATGTCTATAAGTTCTTCCTTTACTCTCTTCCAATGATGCTTATTGTCCATTGGTGCTTCCTCATGTAATTCACTAACATATATAAAATGCATTCATTACTTTAATTCTTCATTCATTTTTCATGTTCACTTGACCATACTGTTCAATGATTACCTTCTGATGATATAACTTCTATTGATGATTTTTTTTTCTGTGTTATGCTATGCATTTCACTTCTTTCCTTTATATGACCAATCAAATTCAACTGTCAACTGATTCTACTGATTCTAATTAAAAATAAACTACTATGCATCTTCTATGACCCATGTTTTATGTACCTACTAGGCATATCATGAATCCATCTATGTCCATATGTCACAAATTGTCCATAACTTTGCTACTCAACTTTCCACGATACTGACCCATTTATCATTGTATTGTTTTGAAGACTTCTCTTGAATCTTCTACAATTGACCATCACATCTTATTGTTTATCATACTGAATCAAATATGTATATTGATTCGATCTATATTCTCATCAAACTATACATATCTAGAACAACCTGTACTGAAGATATCCCTACCTGAATACATACATGGAATATAATCATAAGCTTCTTCCTGTGTAATTGCCAACTGATACCTACGTGGGAAAACTACTTCTCAACCGATCAATATGTCATTTTGTTGTCTGATTGCTTTGAATCTGTCTCTGCAAACACTTAAAATTGCTTGAAGGATGGTTCTTTGATCTGTAGTAGCTAATGCATAGACACCCCCTATTCAATATTCATATCACTTGGAGTCTCCAAGCCAGATGGCTCAAAAAAATATAGGCTCTGATGAGGAGTAATATTCCTCCTCGTTGGTAGACTCATCATCTCTATGAACTTTGAATTCTTTCTTTTCATCCTCTTCCTAGATTATAACATCTTCCTTCCTACCTATAGATTCATCATGACCTTGAACTAATATATATCCTCACAGATTTATTTCTTGGGCCTATCATTTATTCACTTGCTCTTCTTTTATTTCTTGTACTACTACTAATCCTACAATCTCTGGGACCTGTTCTTTATTCATCTTCTCTTTTTTCCTTTATTTTCTTCGCCAAACCTTCATATATCTGATATCAATGTTTTTCTTCATGGATGTATGTATCATGCTTCTACAATCATGGGCTATGTGTCCATAGTTGTGGCATTTGTAATAGTCAATGTTATGCAGGTCCACATAAGCATATCTTGCTTGAACACTTATTCCATATGTTTTGCAATCTACAACCTTATGTCCAAATTTTGTACAATTAAAACAACGACCATAAAAGAAACTTTCATACTTGGGAGTGAATGATATTCTTTGTTGTGCAGTTCTTCTAAATTCATGCCTTGGTTGATCATGATCATGATTTAAGCTTCTTTTTTGTCTGAATGTAGAGGGCATTCTTTGATATCCATCTCTTTTGTAAGCTTCTTCTTGAGTCTTCTGGACTTATGGAATGTTCTCCTTTGGGGGCTTGCATTATTGCTTGTTCATAGAACCTTTGATGACTTATGCATAACTCTTAGGGTTCTCTTCATTCTTCCTTTCTGTCAACCTGGAGTGCTTCTATTCAACTTTCTTTTTTGATGATGTGGATTTTTCTCTCTCTTCATCGTTCTTGCTTAGATTGACAATTTTAACTCTTAACATGACAACTTCTTCTTCAATATTTTCAACCTTTTATTCTATCTTCATCCTCTTGATCTTCACGACTTGTTCCATTCTCTTAGATTATTCTAGTTGGATATTCAAAGTGATTATCCCTTCTTCAAGTTTTCTTTTTCATTGACTGAATTCTGCTTCAAGCTTGTTTAAATCCTCAGTTCTTTCCTTGAGATGATCTGTCAATATCTTCTCTCTTTTTTCTTCTTCCTCCTTTTGTGCTACGATTTCTAATTCTAAACCATGTTTCTTATCCTTGATATTTTATTCAATCCTTCTAGCTTCTTCTAGCCGAGATTCTTTGAAACTTTCTTGAGAATTCTTCTTGACTGATTTTTCTTTAAGGAACTAGTTTTTCTTCCTTTCTTTCGTCAGTTCATCTAACGTACTGGTTAATTCTTCTTCAATATCTACTATGCATTCTTCTTCTTCTTCTTCTGAATCCGTTTGACATGAAGAGCATCTTTCTACTTCTTCTATACCTACATCTTCTTTAGCATTCTCTGGCTCTGTGATGGGAGAAAAATAGAGATTATGTAACTTGTCCCAAATTTCTTTGGTTGATGAACATTTACCCACTTTGTCCCTTGTTGA